>CM051018.1:1009832-1077332 GCA_027704905.1 Muraenolepis orangiensis
TGAACTGAACCAGTAAAGAACTAGTTCACTAGTAAAGAACCAGTAAAGAACTAGTTTAGTTCACTGACTCACAGACTCCGTCCCTCGACTCTGGCTTGTCTCGAAGTTCAGACTTTGGATTTGAGAGAAAACTTTTGTTATTTTGTTGATTTGTTTCTTCCGAAAATGTAGCAAAGTACAACACTTTAGAAAATATTAATATTTAAAAAAATATTCTAAATATTGAAATTATTTTTGCACTTCACCAATGACCACAGAAATTCAAGTAATGAAAGTCTTATTTATTTTTTAAAAGAACAGCAAATGCAATACCCAAACAACAGCTATAATCCTGTTAATATAACTGCATACGCCTGCTCACTTCTGTATATACATTTATATATATTTATCCTGTTGATATAATTGCATACCCCTGCTCACTATATGTTGAATACTTGTATACTTACCTGTATATATATATATACCTATAATTCTTCATATATCTTATACATACTCTATAAGTTATTTTATACCGTTTCTATACCTATTAGACATTCTTTACATCTTATTTAACCACTGTACATATATATTATATATTACCATGCACTTTACAGTAACATTTGCCAGCTTAGTTTCGCTGTACTTTACTTGTGCTGTGTAATGACAACACATTTGAATCTAATATATATAATATAATAGTATATTTATTATTAATAAATGATGAATAAAAACTGCTGAGATAAGATACAGTGTGTTCAACGAACGCTGCTTGAAAGAACTCTGACAACGAACGAGTCAACAAGAGACTCGTTTGTTGAACGACTCGTTCAACGAACGAGTCTCTTGTCGACTCGTTCGTTGAACGACTGGAGAACAGTTATCCCGCCTCCTCCATGACTCGGATGCCTAGCTCGAATAAGAAAGCCTAATTTGGGCTAACTCTTTGGGCTACAGCCCTCCCTATGGTGCTCCGAATAACGAGTCGTTCTCGTTCACTGAAATGACTTGTTCGCTAAGTAAGACTCCTTCGTTCACGAACGACACACCACTAATTCACACACTGTGTGCTTGGGTGGTAGGTGTGTTTGTTTTATTTATTGATGTGTTAGTGTGTGTGTGGATGTATGTGTGGTATTGTGTGTGTGTGTGTGTGTCTGTGTGTCCAATATTAACCACGAAAAAAAGAAAAACAGAGTGAAGGGAGACTTAAGATGACGGAAAAGGGAAACCTTGGATCAGAGGTCCTTGAGAGAGAGAGAAAGGATGCTTTGAGAGAGAATGCACGAGAGACAGAGATTGACGATGTGTGTGTGCGTGTGTGTGTGTGTGTTTACGCTGCGTACGTACGGTGAGCATGTCGTTACACTTCATGTCCAGGCTGCCGCCGTCCTCCCCCTTGTTGTAGAACTTCCGGAAGAAGTTGAAGGCGACCACGGTGTACAGATACACCACCACTGCCAGAAGGCCCACGGTCAGAGCCAGCTAGCACACACACACACACACACACACACACACACACACACACACACACACATAGTCAAAATACACTGACACACATACGACAACACACACACACGCACATGTTGAAATACACACACACACACACAGACGTGAGGGTCGGCATATACACATACATATATACACAAACACACATAGGTCGACATACACACACACACATATGCAGACATACACACACACGTTGACATACACACACATACACCGTTTTAAGACAGCTTGCACAATCACAGAAATCCCTGTAGCTCAAATCTCAATCTAAATATACCGTACATGCACGCCCTGGTGTTATAACAACTAACTCCTAGACTGACTCTCTCTCTCTCTCTGTCTCACAGTGGGAGGGACAGGGGGCCCAAGGGTGACGGGACGGAAGGGGGAGAATTCTATATATTTTCAAAAGTCGATCACTCACTGTGTACAAGCGCAGGTGGAACGGACCATTAGGAATGTGTTGCACACAGGGAGCTGTGAAAAAAGCGAGGAACTTCCCTTTTTTTAACTGGGGGGGGGGGGGGGGGGGGGGGGGCGTTAAACCCCCCACCCCCCCCCCCCCCCCCCCCCCCCCCCCCCCCCAGTCAGCAAAAAAGGACCTTTCATTGCGAATGAATACGGCCTGATACGTCAGGGAAATTATCTGTCTGAGGATTTTGCTGCTTCTGTAGATATGAATTGGAAAAACGTTTATTCAATGCATCCCTTGGCTGCGATAGGGGTTCATTCATTTCATTTGGATGGAGCAATCCCGGTTTGTTTTTGTTTTAGTACCGAGAACAGACCCGTTGGGAGCGGGAGTAGGTGTGTGTGTTTGGGGGAGGGGACGGACGGACGGACGACTTTACAGCATAGGTGACCGAGCCCTCCATCTTCCCCTCAAGGTTAGTGTCTGTCATGTCGAAGAGTTGGCCGGCTGAGCGTTATCAAATTGCACCCCCCCACCCACACACACACACACACACACACACACCCACACACACCAGTTTGACTTCAAATGACTAAAGGACGAGTGGGACTGCCAATCATGCCAACAGGCTCACGCTTGCACCTGAAAGGACATGGGTGATACATTATGCGTGCAGACACACACATACACACACACACACACACACACGCGCGCGAACACGCGCGCGAACACGCACGCACACATACCTGCTTCCCGTTGTGCGTGACAGAGGAGAGGATGGTGCGCAGGGTCTTGAAGCCCATGGCGATGTCCAGGAGGTGGACGGCGAAGACAAAGTTGTTATAGTGGCCCAGGGCCGACATGGCCATGTACCAGGTGAGGTAGAGGAAGGACTGCACACACACACACACACACGCACACGCACGCGCACGCACACACACACATTTTTTGGTATTGTTACATTTTTCTGTCCAAATGTGAAATCTCTTTAACTCCAAATGTTATCCATCCTGCTATTATACTTTGAGTACTTTGAAAAGCACTATAATTTTTTATAGTGTATAGTGTATGTATAGTGTATGTGTTAATAACTATATTATTATTATTATTATATAATTATTATTATAAAGGATATAAGAATATATATAAAAGAATGACAAGTATTGTCATTATTATATTAATTATATATAAAAAATGTTTTATTAATATATTACATCTATTATAATAAATCAATTATATTTATAATTAATTATAATTATATTATAAATTTTTTAAACTTCAACTTTAAACTTCTATTGTATAAATAATAATATTATACAACAAGAAAACCAAATATGATCGTATTTGAGTACAGATTTGTAGGGGGAAACATTCCAATTATCCATATGAGCCATATGCTAACACAATGCGCTGAATACCGTTTTGAGGTGAACTCACGTTATCGGTGAACACCACTCCCAGCTTCCAGACTTGGTACTTGAGGTCAACGGAGTAGCGTCTGTAATGCAAGCGGATGTTATGTCACGGTGGCGGTTCAAACCGGGCCACTGATGCCACACGATGCCACAGGCTTTATTCCAGTCGACATGTCCTGTGCCTTCCCTCTCCTCAAAGAGACACACGTTGTCCTGACACCTGCTCTCCACTCTCAGGCTCTCGTCAAAGAGCACTCTTCACACGCAAATGTGCAAACAACACACACACACACACACACACACACACACACACACACACACACACACACACACACACACACACACACACACACACACACACACACACACACACACACACACACACACACACACACACACACACACACACACACACACACACACACACACACACACACACACACACACACACACACACACACACTACCGTGTCCTACTACCCAGAACCAGAATAAAGATCTGCCATCAACCTCATAGCAGAGTAACACAGGCTGATGTTCCTAAAGTGCTTTCTTAGGGGGGAAGACAGATGCTGAGCACCTATTCTGTCTGTCTGTCTTTATCTTGTGCTCTCTCTCTCTCCCCCGCTGTGTGTCTCTCTCTCTCTCTCTCTCCCTCTCCCGCTGTGTCTCTCTCCCTCTGCCGCTCGCCCTCTCTCTCCCCCCTCTTCCCCTCTCTCTCTCTCACACTCTCTGCTCTCCAAAGCAAGGGCCAACAGGGGACACATCTTCTTCATCACGTTCCTCTTTTGGAGTCGTGAGTTTCCCCTTTCTCCGACCCGTGGGTAATTGGCTTTGTGCAGACACGGTTTTATTACAGTCTGCTGAGAGAATACCTTATTACTACCGTGATTGCAAATTGCTCTCCGCAATGGCCATCTGCCGGGCTGCACGTGGCCCAGTATTAGGTTCACGGCTGACGTAACAATAGGGTGGGGCGTCTGGCGGGGGGGGAGGCAGAACTGGCAGTACTCACAGGACAAGTACGAGACGGAAGCCCCGATTGGCATAGGGGAAAACGGTCGGATTGGTTTATCTTTATTTGGCCGTGTCTTAAAAAAAATTTTTGACATCGATTCCATCTTTGGATTGCTCCGGCGCTTGTAGGTAATACCCGAGAGCTTTTGTCCGAGCGTCATTTGTTAGCAACGGCACAGCCATCTGTCAGCTATTAGTGAGTCGGATGTAGCCTCGTCAGACCATCCCGAGTTCACCTTCTGTTTCTCTCCAGAGCCGTCTGGCCTCGACGCCTTGGAAGCCTTTTCCAAAAAATTTAAAATGCTCGGATCAATCAGCGCCCATTCAGTTGATGCAGAAGAAGAAGAACAAGAAGAAGAAGAAGAAGAAGCGCCAGTCTCTCTCTGATTGGCTAGACTTTTTTTGAACCACGCAAGGCTGCTGGCTATACTTGGAAATCAATTGCTGTCTAGCCAAGCCTGGACTGATATTCATTGTGAAGCGTGAATGCCAGGGAGGTCTCACGAGGCCAAGGGAAATGCACTGCGAGGAATATCAGTTTCGAGTTGACTGCGCCTGCCTGCCTCCGCCTGAGACACTTTTGATGTTAGGCCGCTTCCGGCACACTTCTGACCAATCAGGGCATCTCTTTTCCTGACTGGTTTGGAGAATCCATCCTGCAGTCCCAGGTGCGGGAAATGCAAGACTTATCAATGGTGGAGAAACGTAATGCAGCGAGTTTGAAAAAAATATATTCTTTCCTGTCCTCTCTCTCTCTCTCTCTCTCTCTCTCTCTCTCTCTCTCTCTCTCTCTCTCTCTCTCTCTCTCTCTCTCTCTCTCTCTCTCTCTCTCTCTCTCTCTCTCTCTCTCTCTCTCTCTCTCTCTCTCTCTCTCTCTCTCTCTCTCTCTCTCTCTCTCTCTCTCTCTCTCTCTCTCTCTCTCTCTCTCTCTCTCCAACTGTCAAATGCTACCTAGAGCAAGCTTTAATCGTGAAGGTTTTTTAAAAAGAGGTCTTTTAACCCTCCCTTGTGTGGGACTCACAGAGCGCTCCAGGCAGTGTCCCTCCGTGGTCTCCTGGCCTCCGCTCCCTGGGAGCTGAAGTCCAGCGCGGCCCGGTCCAAACCCAGCAGCTCACTGATCCGCTCGCTGCCATAAAACTCCCCGTACTTATCCATCACCTGAGGGGGGGAAGGTATAGGGGGTTAGTGGAGCGATACACAGGAAAAGTCTAGAGTCATTTTGGGGGGTTGGAAGTGTGTAGCGTTGACTTTCCCCCCGCCTGAAGTGACGGGAAAAACAGGGAGGGGGGGGGGGGGGGGGGGAGGGGCAAAGTGACAGATTGACTGACTGCTTGGATGTACAGTTTCTCATTGGGGGGACGCCACCGGGGAATTAAGTCAAAAGTTGTTTTTTGCAGAGGCTAGGCGGGATTTAAATATACAGTAGCTGTAGCTGTCAGCTACAGAAAGCACAAAAAAGGCTGCGCAACGAGATGGATAGGAAGGGTTGTCATAGTTAACACTCTCCACACATTTTCCACTGGAGAAACAATTCAACAGGCATTCATGAAGCTTCCTTTATGAATCCGTGTGTGAAGTGAAAAGGGGATCATATTTTCTTTCGAGGTTAAATCCTCCCTCGCTGAACACTGACGTAAATGAGCCCCCTACCCACTAAAATGTAGACCTAACGGAATAACCTTTGAATTGGAACCTCCACCATGGTTTTAAATGGTTCATGGAAACCGTCTAAAAATGTCCAATGGTTTGAAAGGTGAACCATCTGTATAACTTGAAACCTTTGTACACAGCTGTGAATAAAATGAAAACAAATGCGGGCATTTGGCTGTGTTAAAATATAATAATATTAATAAAGTTATAAAAATAACATAATAATCATAAACATAATAATAATCATAATGTGTGTTTGCCTGTTGAAGGGGTGAAAGACATTTGGGGGCGTGGCGCCTCATCTCAGGGGGGGAGCGCTAAAAAGCGCTAGCCAAAGGCTGAGGGAGGGACGATTACATCTGCCATTAAATGCTTCATTAAATCCCAGTTACCGTCATAATAGGGTGTCACTCAGTCGAATGGCCCCCTGATTGGATTCCTCCACTCGCACACAGACGGGGGATACATTATATACAGTGTGTGTGTGTGTGTGTGACAGCGTTCGAACGCTTCGCGGCATTAAATCTGGCTTTTATGTTAAGGCCCCGTCAGACGTTACCTTCCGCTTGACAAATTTATCCCAGTAATTGCTGGGAAACGACCTGTGGAAGAAAAAACAAAGAAATTAAATACATGAGGGTGTTTTTTTTTTATTGTGAATGTTTTTTATGTACGGTACTACAGGAAGATACGGTGCGTGGCTTTGAGATGAATACGCTTCCTTCATCACATCCCACCGGGGGGGGGGGGTTCCCATTTTGAGATCCCCAGGAACGGTACGTACCGCGTGTTGATGGCCATCCGGTCCCACTGGCCTTTGATGTCGTCCTCTGGGGGCTGGTCCGTCACGTACACGCCGTCAAACTCCAGCCGCCGGGCGATCTCCTTCTCACGCTTGAAGATCACCAACGGAACCTTTCGAGGAAAAGGCAGCGGTGGTGGTGGTGAACACGGCTCTCCCCTTGTCACGTCACACTCTTTTCCGTGCACCCGCACACACATGATAAACTAATGACATCGCCAATGTAAACGATGGCTCACTTTCACATCCCCGTACATTTGTGTAATTTTTCTGTTGTTGTTTTTTGGTAATTGTTGTAATGTTTTTAGTTTTGTAACTTGTATATTCCAGTAAGTTTGAGCATGTCTTCCGAGCTGGCAATAACATTTCACTGTACATTATACATGTGACAGATACACCACATCTGGATCTGAATCTCCCTTAGGGAACACACTAGTTCGCTAGGTTTCACCATCTCGCTTTGTCTTCGCTGGTTTGGTAAGGAGCGCATTGTGAAGGCGGACCTATCGGGGAGGGGACGGTGTCCTGCCGGGTCCACGCCGGCCTTCGCCGTGGACTTACCTTGAGGCAGTAGTAGCCGATGATGCAGAAGAAGGAGAAGAGGGTGTGCGCCACGGCCAAGAGGCGGAGGGAGGGTGCCATGTAGCCGCTACTCTCCTCCAGGACGAAGACGCTTCCCTCGCTATCGCTCGTCTCCGCGGTCTCCGCCACCGCCCCATGCTTCTGCACCCCCTCCACCATCTCCTCCTCCTCCTCCTCCACGCTCGGGGGCAAAGGAGACACCTGGGTAAGAAGGAAGAAAGACCGACCCAAAAAAACATATCAGAAGAAGAAGAAGAAAAGAGGGAGGATAGATTGGGTGAATGATGGAGGAAAGGACGATCTAAAAATAAAAGAGGAAATAACAATTGAGGAAAGAGAGATATGAAGAAAGGGGGGAAGATAGGCCGATCGAAAGATTGGAGAAAATAAAGAAAAGGGAAGCTTGAGGAAAGAAAGGAACAAGGATGCAATGAAGGTAACCACTTTGTCTTTATGTCTGTGTAGTGCCCCTGATAAGCACTTCATGGGGACTTTTCTATTAAGATTCTTGAGGCCTTTAGAAAAATAACTATATTTTGTCCATGTTGCCAAACAAAAGGAATATTGCTATCGCAGTTCTTTGCTTTTTATATTTATGTTTTGTTTTTGGGTTAAAATGGCAAAAGTAAATTTTCTTTCCTCCTAATAGTAGGGTACGAATAAAGACAGGATTTAAAAAAGCCGGCAAATTATATATAATCTATTGGCAATCACAAAATCCAAAGAACCTTGTAGAAGAGGAGGATGAAGTTGATAGCGAACGCCACAAAGAGAGCCAGCAATCTCATGTTGTAGTAATTCCTGGCAAAGCAATTCTGTAGGTAAAAGGAAACAAGACGCTAATCAGTTTGCATAAAGCAAATGAAGGTTTGACATGCATCTGCATGACCAACACCTTAGTGACTGTGTGTGTATATGGGTGGGTGTGTGTGCGTGTGTGTGTGTGTGTGCTTCTGTTTTTCAGTGTGCATTTGTGCCGCTGTGCGTGTGTGTGTGTGTGTGTGTGTTACCAGCAGCTTCTTATGATAGGTGCCCATCAACTCCCATAGGGCAGACTGCTGGCCATCTTGTTCCTCACACTTGCCGGAACACCTCTTGGTTCTCCACTTCCCCTTTGTCTCCTCTGCACCACCAGCCTTCTCAGACACACCTCCTCTGCATACAGTTCAAACGCGATACAGCGAAGTGATAGCGATAATGGCAAGTCAGAAGTGGCGCTAAGAATACGATACAGCAGAAAAGACTGAGAAATGAGAATAACATTCAGAGGTAATGCCGACGCAATGGGCCAAATGTGGATAGCGACATTAGCTCCCGGCGTTTTCTCTCATTTCCAGGGCCTTTGGCAGATGCTTTCACCCAAAGCAACGTAGGAAGCGAGGCTGACGACAATCAATATCGAAGTGCGAACAACACATTTAAAGTTGTATTTTTAGTTTCTAAAGAAACGATTGGAAAGGCTGCAAAAAAGCTAAAGGAATCAGAACATAAGGTCATTCCCGGTGAGCAGAGGTTTTATTTGAAAAACAACATAGTTTATTAGCGGTAGTGCACGCTCTAACAGTTAGCGTTCCAAGTGTGATAAATAACACAAATCAGGAAGATGCACAAGTCTGCTTGGATTCCTTTGAATATGATTTCTTTAAGCAGAAAACCTACATTTTGTAGTACAAAAGTATATTGGACGGCAGTGACTCCATAGGTGAACCATATAGTTCCATTGTTGACAGCAATATGTCCTCTCCTGAGGAGATCAGAGGTCACGTGAAGGGTTCAAGAGGTATGCAAGGCACTCACGTTTTCTTCTCCGCCTCAGACACTTTCCCATCTTCCCCCCTCGCCATACTCGCCTGGGCCTGAAAGCCATATGAACAGAACGCTTTGGAATATAAATCAATAGAAAATACATAACACATAAGAATAGTTCTGCAGTTCTCGGGTTTTTCCGCAAGGATCAAACTTCTCAAACTGTAAAAGTATACATGAAGGTGAAAAGTGGCTGGAAAACATAACATATAGAGCATCTCACACTCCTTATGACCTTCATTGGAAAAAAGCAACAGCCGTGAAACTTGGCGAAGCCCGTGAAAAATAAAAAGACAAAACAGATACTAACGGACACAAGTCACACAGGCAGGGCCATTACCTGATGTTCCCCTGGGACCAAATGACCTGGGGCGCTCTGTCCGCCGGCGTATCCGTGGAACAGGTCGGTGAGACTCGCCGCCAGGTCACCCGCAAGGAATCGATACTGCCCGCCTTCCTTCGTCATCCGCATGCCAAATATGTCGGCCTCCCGAGCAGACGCCGTCCCGGTCGCCGGCCCCGCCCCCGGCCCTGTCACCTCTTCCGGCTCCCACCCGTCTCCCTGGGAGGAGACCGACCGCCGCTCCCGGGGTTGCGCCGCCGATGCTACCGCCGCCGCCTCAGTGACCTCGTCCAGCGTGGGCTCCCGGATGCTGCCGAGTGCGTCCAACACCCCCGTCCTCTTCGCCCCCTCGACAATCCCTCCATCGACGAAGGCCACGTACAGCGTGTGGAGGACGCCCCGTACCAGGGCGCAGCTCAGCGCCGCCGCCGCCAGCAGGGCGAACCTGACCAGCTGGGCGGCCGCCACCAGGAGATCCCTCGCCGTCGTGCGCTTTGCACGCTTCCTCGCGATTTGCGAAGCGCCAATGTCCCTTGCGCCCGGCTCTTTCCCCTTACCACTATTGTTATCGTCTTCCTCCTCACTCTCCAAATCGTTCGCCGAACTCCTGTGCCCGGCGAGGGAGCCCGATATCTGCGACGCCAGCTGCATCTCAAAGATGGTGTCCTCACAGAAGTTGACGAACATCTCCATCTTCTCCTTCTCGCCGCCCTCGTTCACCACGTCGAAGATGAACTGCCTTTTGGACTCCTTCACCTGCGGCTTGTCCCACTGCGCGCGGCTGGACGCGCTGATCTCAAAGTACACCCGCTCGATGCGCTTTCCGCCGCCGAGGATCTCGATGCGGCCCAGGTACGGCCGGAAGTAGGTCAGGATGCACTTGGCCCGCGCCAGGAAGGTCCCGAGGCGAGAATCGTTGGGCATGTGCTCCGACAGGTTGGTGAGGAGCACGGCCAGGCTGAAGCCGATGTCCGTGGCCGGCTCGTGGAAGCGGTCCACGAAGCCCTCGTATTCCAGCAGGGGGCTCTCCGCGCCCGTGCAGGACAGCAGGAAGTGGACTTCCGGCGGCGAGAGGTGCTTGCAGCTCTCCATGGCCCTCTGGAAGTCCTTCCTGGAGACGCAGCCCCGGGCCTCGGGGTCGTACTCCCGGAAGGCGTCGGACGACGTGAGGTCTTTGAGTTTCAGAAACATATCGAAAAACTTGAGGATCATCTCCACGTTGCTGGAGGATTCCACCAGCATGTCTACCATCTGCCTGCCGATGGTCCCGTTCACCACGTTACCTTGGTGTGGAGAGGGGGAGAGCACAAACATGAAGGCATCGAAGGCATCAAAGGCACAGTATAAACCACGATGAGAATTGTATTACTAGCCAAAGGACAGTTTTTATCTGTGCTGCCACTATCATTACATAATTGTCATCCATATTACATTACACTATCATACTTTTCTGGACTCATTACAGTCACTGCACTGTTCTGCATTGTACTGCACTGTAGTAATGACGCTGCTTCCCTACTGGCACTTTAAAATGCTTTTTAAATGTTTTTTGCACAATTCAACACATGTATATATCATCTATCAGTCAATTGATTGTATTTATTTATTGTTCTTTTTATTGTGTACAGTATTGTTATAGTTAAGTGTTGTATAGTATAAGTATAGTGCATAGTATACTTTAAAGTGTTAATTGTAGGAAATTCATACTGCGGGAGGGAATGAGGAGTAAGCATTCCATTGTACTTAAAAATTAAAATCTTGAATTGAATGTTGAATCTACCTTCCAGCATAGACAACAGCATTACAACCATGTCCTTTTGCAGATCCATCAATTTCTTCAGCAGGTTAATTTGCCTGGAATCCTGCAAACACAACGTATAAATGAATCTACAAAACACAAACCGCAATTATCTTGCATGTCACAATGTGCACTTAAAATAAATCCCATAAGCCTGTTCCAAAATACACAAAACCGAAGACTTAGGTTACCAGACAATTAAAAAGGCGAACGCGATAATGAGAAACGGTACCTGTGAGAGCTTCATCTGCATGTGAGCGAAGACATGGAGAAAGCCCACCACGGCGTCCCACAGGCGGCTGTGGGCCAGACTCTGCTGGTTCCCCGTACATGGGCCCTGGATGCGGTTCAACGCGCTAATTAGCCACATTACCACCTCTGCATGGGTAATAGCTTTGGCGCTGCATAAGTAAGTGTAATAATGATAGCGCAGTGGGAACACTGGGGGGATGGGGAATGAGGGGGGTGGGGGGGGGGGGGAGAATCCGTTGTTGTCTCGAGGAGCAGCCTTCCACTCACCTGTATGTACTCAGTGAGCGTATTGAAGACCTGCTTCGCCGCACTGATGGCCTTCGAGAAACTCTGCCGCCCGTGGTTATCGATCACCGCCTTGCCCGAGTAAAACCAGTAGAAATCACTTATTGACTCCTGCGGTAAGAGCAAAGGGTAGGGGGGGGGGGGGGGAGGAAAGGTGAACGTGTCACTGAAAATAAATTCTTGTGTGTACAAAAAAGCTACAACACTGATTTCTGCAATTAATGTATGAGTTTCAGTATTCCAGACGGGTTTCGTGTTACCTGGAGCCTCAGCAGGTAGTCGACGGTGGATATGATAATATTGACGGTGGTGTTGTTCCCGGTTTGAGTCCTCAGGTAGTTCTGGAATTCTTCATCGATCAAAGGATTTGAGGTGTAGAACAAACATGTGAAAAGAGCTCGATGATTGCATCTCCCTCCACACCACCAAGATGAAACACTACTATCATGCCGAATACCAATATTGTCCCATCATTGTAATACTAAGACACTACAAACAGTAAATGGATATCCTGTCGAATGTGTCCGTGTTCACTTTAATACACCCTCAATGTCAATATCTCCGATGCCCATTAAATATTAACACATGGGTATGTTACATCAATATTAATACTATGTTAATATCATTTACTATTGACGCGTGGATGCAGAGGGACACATCAACAACAAAAACAATCAACAACCTGAGTTGTGCCCTTCGCAGAGCAGCTGCAGAAAACGAAACAGATCACAGGTCAATTCTTCGTCAGGCATCACCTTCTCCCCTGGGAGCAAAAGAGAGAGAGAGTGTGTGTGTGTGTGTGTGTGTGTGTGTGTGTGTGTGTGTGTGTGTGTGTGTGTGTGTGTGTGTGTGTGTGTGTGTGTGTGTGTGTGTGTGTGTGTGTGTGTGTGTGTGTGTGTGTGTGTGTGTGTGTGTGTGTGTGTGTGTGTGTGTGTGTGTGTGTGTGTGTGTGTGTGTGTGCGTGCGTGCGCGCGGACCAGAAGATGGGAGGACAGAGCAGGTGAAAACGGGATAAGGAAGGGGAGAGGAGCAGTGAAGTAAGATACAAAGAGATAGTGATGAGTCCATTGATTGAATGCAGACAATCGCTGTTGATGAAACACAGTGCTCGGAGAGGTGTGTCTCTGTGCTCTGTTCTCCCTCCATCTACATTACCATATGAATGGCATACCTGAGCTATCGCCGACAGTCATCCCTAATCCTTCCGCTTTGTTCTGCCTCTCAAAGGCATTCAGGTCCAACACACTAGGCGAAGAGAAGACCGTGTGAGACACACACACACACACACACACACACACACACACACACACACACACACACACACACACAAACAGTGACAATAGCTCCATCACTACCATGCAAGGGTACCCGTCAGATCCATCTCACCTGCAGGATTGCACCAGGCCCGCCATGCTCTTAAAGAAGCCCACGTCACGCCTCTCTCGGAGGTACTCTAGCATTTTCTGTCGCGTGGGGAAGATGAATGAGCAGACGTGCATTGACCACCTGCTCGCTTGATAATAAGTCAAACGTGTGTGACTACATATAAGAAACGATTATAATCTATACGGATTGTAAAATGCATTAGGTGGATGGGGGAGCGCACGCCTTTTGAAAATTCACATTTACGACATTCTGCAACAAAGTCACTTTCTGGTAAGTTGTGATACACTATAGTTGTTTTGGTCCAACAAGGGCATCTCAGACAAATTAGCTACCCCGCCTCCACACACTACACACATACCTCACAACATATATTTACCACCACAGTATAAATGCCACTGCAACTGTAAATAGTATGTTTTTCCAATCATATCATATTGATCTTGTGTACAATGTGACCGTAAGAGTAAAAATACCAACATATGACCTGTTTACAGTTATGTATGGCTATTGTTACGGGTGACTTTTGATCATTTTTTTGCTTAAATATGTTCCCCCCGTATCTATCTACCACACTAGGTTTGTTGGTAAGACAACAACAAACAATATGATGATGACCGCTTATGAATTATGATGAACGATGTGAATAGGACAATGTGATTCGATTCCTTTGTAGATCGGTGGCCGTACTTGCTGTACAATCGTATTCCCCCCGTTTAGGATGGAAATACCCAGCTTCAGGGTGGATGCCACCATGGAGTCCATTTCTCCTGCGGATATGAAATTACAAAACACAATTATAGCGGTGACTCAGGCGATAATAATTACACCCTCGCAAAAATAAATAAATAGATGCCCGTTTTTTCCGGGAACAAAATAGCACCATGCGTGACAAGACCGAGAGACCTACAGCTGGAAGGCATTAAGGCATCTCCGCACCACCATCAGCACACTCTTAAGTGCTTAATTAGACCCAGCCGGGAAATATGGGTATTGTGGAGAGCTAAAATAAACGTCCTTTCACATGAAGCTTCACCAGAGCCAATATATATACTTTGTGTTTCGCATTAACACAGTTAAAGGATAACTCAGAGGGCAGCAGGATAGCTCAGTCTGTTAGGACTGCTTGGGCACCGGAAGGTCGCCGGTGAGCAAGGCACCAGACCCCTACACTGCTCCCCGGGTGCTGTATATACAATAGCTGCCCACTGCTCCTAATACTAGGATGGGTTCAATGCAGAGAAACAAATTCCACTGTGCGTGTGACATGTATGTGACCAAAAAAGAGGATTAAAAATCCTCCAGATTTAGATTTTAGATTTAGATCTGTCCCTGCCGCTCTTCAACCTTATCTCTATCCATTAGGGACAGTGGGAGATGTAGGTGCAGGCAACACAGAGCAACGGTAAACCTTGTTCATGTGCATGTGCATATACCACCCATCGTTGAAGGGATCCAGGTAGCCCGCCTTCGTATTTAGTTCAAGGGTGGGACGAGCAAGGGGAAACAGTCATCATTAGTCGTGGGGGCTCAATGCACAGCTCTCACCTTTGCTGGCACTGATGGTCTGCAGCACCATCTCTGCTGCTCCACGGTCATGGAGCCTGGCCTGTTGATACAGCAGCTTCTGCTTCTCCATCTCTTTCTCCTGCGTCACACACACACACACACATCCACCCATTACGTCGACACATATGCTCCTGAGTTCATCACCAGGCCATCACAGTTATAAAAAGTAGAGGAGCACCTGTGTGGATGCTAGCTCTATATAGAACATGACGTGCAATAATGGGTTTAGCTGGGATGTATTAGTTAGTGTGCGTTTAAAATGTCAACATGCACGCATCATTGAACAAGTTGTTGGAGAAGGACTCACTTCAAAGGTTTTCATCTCCTCATTTTCATCCTCTTCCTCCTCTCTCTGACAGCTCTTGAAGAGAGGACCAGACAGGGTTAACAAAAACATAACAAAAATGCCAACAAAAAAAAGCTAACAAATAAATAAACCAACAAACAAAAACACCAAAGCCTGTCTCGCCTAACCCAAGAGTTGATAAATGACCAAGGGGATTTACCACGGCCATAGACTAGGGTACTGGTGGCGTGACATAACGCATTATCCACTGCAAAGACAAGCTGTGTCATTTGACTCACTGGTAACGTGGTCCTTATCTACCATAAAACAATATCTAAATTCTGTAGTTGTAGTTATTTCCCTAGAACGGCGACACGGGTTGCTTGACGTGCGAGAACACTTTTGCGTACAAATCAGAAGCACAAACACAAAGAGAGTCGGCGTGCAGAGTTCAATGTGTGTGCGTGTGTGTGTGTGTTTGTCTTACCTTGGCCATAATGGTGGCATAGGATATGTACAGCGCGTCGTTACCGGGCTTACTGGGAAACACAACAAGTGAGAGGCAAAAAACAATGAGTGGTGTCGGCTAAGGTGAGCTTGCCGCCGCCGTGCCATTACTGTCAACACAGAAAACAATATCAATTAAGGGCTTTTCAAGGTGATTGCTCACACACACACACACACAACAACAGACACACACACACACACACACACACACACAGCACAAGAGAAGCCAACTCATCGGCTGAGACGTGGGATAAGGCATCAGGCTCCCGTCGCTATGGCATATCGATGGTCCTCTGGTGTGTTATAAGTGGTAATAAAAGGGGCTTTTATAGCATGAGATCACTATGACACACACACAGACACGTTGCATTTTCTGCCACACACTTGCTAAACACACGCATAGGGACACACACACTCACACACACCTTCCTTCTGTCAGGGCGCTCTGGCTGAAGAGTGTAATGAGTTGTCGGAGGGGATCGATGGGCTGGGCGCATTCCTCCAGCCCCTCCTTCTCCTCCTCCCTCCTCCTCAGTGCCCGCTCCGCGGCGCTTGGTGGCTCCCCTCCTCTGCAGTCCAGAGACACCGTTAAGCCTCTCATGTGTGCTCTTTATTAATGACTCAAGCTACGGCCGCATGGCGTGCTAAAGGTTAGCCAGGGGGAGCACACACACACACACACACACACACACACACACACACACACACACACACACACACACACACACACACACACACACACACACACACACACACACACACACACACACACACACACACACACACACACACACACACACACACACACACACACACACACACACACACACCACACACACACACACACACACACACACACACACACACACACAAGGGAAGTCCCCGTGTGTCACTGTTTGTGGCTACACGTTTTTTTCGACTTCTTCGCTCTCATTGCCCCGGAAAACTATAGGCTTTATCTGGCATGCTTGAGTCACGTTATCGCTTCCATTCAGGGAGTGGGCCCTGTAGAAAACACTACAGAACACAACACCAGAGAGCCAAGTGCACACACATCTCCAAACAAGACACACACACATATACACACACACACACACACACACACACACACACACACACACACACACACACACACACACACACACACACACACACACACACACACACACACACACACACACACACACACACACACACACACACACACACACACACACACACACACACACACACACACACACACACACACACAAATACAGGCACAAGCCACCCATCTTCATTAAGAAACCTAATTTATTCTAAAGTTTGGTATCTCTCCGCAAGGGCTCAAGGATAAGCAATTAATGGCCAGGCATCAGGACTGAATCATCAACTCATACATTAGGTGTTACATCACGGTCCCACTCATTCATTAGGTGTTACATCACATCCCACTCATTCATTAGGTGTTACATTACATCCCGCTCATACATTGGGTGTTACATTACATCCTAACAAGAACACAATGTACAAGGTGTACAATCTGTGTATATATTAAGGGCTGTACCCTAAAAGACGCCTGGCGGAATCGTACTTTAGAGAGCCCCGAGTCAAGTTTGTGCATTATTATCACCGCATAAAATATGAAACAGAGGCTTAAGATACAGGAATTTCATTTCATATTCATGGGAGAGAAAAAAAATAATATCACAATAGAACTAATGCTTAGAGACCCATTTCATATTTGGAATTTCATTCCAAGAATCTCGGCAAATTACCGTAAAATGATCTGGAGGAGAGGTGTACGTTATCTTAACTCAGTATTGTGTGTTGCATGCAATGTATTGACATGATTGTATGTAGAAAAAGGATGTAAAGCAACGCCAAGTCAAGAATCTACATGGGAAAATCCACGGTGGGTCTAGCGATGTTAACTGAAAACAATGAAAGGCTGAAGCAGTGGCGTTAGAGCAGGGCCAAGCAGGGCAAAAATAGGGAGTCACATTGCCACTTACTGCCAAACCCTCCACAAGGTTTTCCTCATAGCTGTGATCCTCAGCTGATATCCAGGACTTGTGATAGCCCTGGAGGAAGAGGTTTACCGCTCTGTGCCTGAGAGGGGGGGGGTCAATCAGGATATATACATAATCATAGGCTAGTTAGATTGGACCCAGTAAGCCCATGGTACAATGCCCTGGCTATGACAGATTAGGGTTTGGTACATTGCAGCATTTGAACACAATGTGGGTTAAACAAGGCTCGATGTGCATGTTAATTCAGGGGGTTCGACATTTATCAGGCGGGCTCAGGATGAACACTGTTATCAGGCAAGAAATACTCTTCCACACCATCCCAGACGCTGCTAGAACACTAGATATTGCACACACTTTAGAATTATACTGATGCCATCAAAGGCTTATTCAAGGTTTCCTGTAGCATTGCTGACTATGATGGATTTCCTAATTATCTTTATTTTGTCCAGTTTACATACCTGTATAGATATTTACATATTCATAAAGAGTTTTGTGCCTGTCTGTGCCAACCACACATTTATACATTTAGACTAATGTTATGCACCTACAATTTAATATGTTCAGTAAGCACAGTCTTAGCTGCACTAAACACAAAGCAAATAAACAGATACATAGTTAGAAAGCAATAAAATGAAATGACTCATGGCTCATGATTTGAATATGCACACTAAGAGTTGACCTCGGTTGGCCCCATTTGCAAATGTCAAATGTGAACACTGACATGAGTTCTGCAGCCAGGCCCTTAAAGCACTTCAATCACAAAACAAAGCCATCCATAGGCCTGATTCACTTTAGTGGCCATGCTGGTTCTCAACAGCGGTCGGGTGGGGTAGACTGTGGCTGCGTCCCAAATCGTCCACTCATTCCCTACTCCCGACTCCCTCTCGGGGGAGTTCAATGTAGAGCACTATTTCGTAAGCTAATTGGCTCAATGAAAAAAACCCACTAAGGGACACTACTTGAGTCGCCGAAAATGACGTCATCGCTGTCGCTTAGTTAAAGCTGCTGGTCTACGTCGGCAGGTTGACGCTTGTCCGTCTGCTATTTCTTTCAGCGCATTGCATGATGGTATAAATGCTTGGTAAGTGACCATCGGTTGTACTATATCGGGTATAATTCTCACTATATATTCGGACAGAACTACAAAATGGTGAACTCACTATAGCGTGCACTATATAGTGACAGCCTGATACCTTTTAAGACCAAGATGGCAACAATTGGCGTTGCACACTGTAGTAGCCATGTCGGTTATAAACAGTAGCCGGGTGGGGAAACTTTTACTGTTTAGAACCGAAGACGGCCACTATAGTGTACTATAGGGTATTGTGAGACCTGACCTGGGCAGGTTGTACAGCGGGGCCATCCTGAGACAGGCGACGACGGCCCTCTTCCTCTGTTTGGACAGGACCGGGTGCCACGCCGCACTCCTGCCGCTCTGCGGGTGTGCCACCTGGATACCAGCCACATGGCAGAACACGTTAATCCTCACGCCATAGAAACGCATACAGAACGGCTGTAACAGCTGCCACGGCCGTGGGCCTAGGATCAGCCTACCTGATCCAGGTAATAGAGAACCCGGGCGATGTGCAGGATCCTGGTGGCGGTGCTCTGGATGTCTGTGGTGGCCTCCTGCCTCCCCACGTGCTCGCTGTGGAGCCCCTTCTGACACTGGGACACCGCTTCAGCCTGCTGAGCATAGGAGACACACAGCTAACCATCCAAGTCTGATGTTTGGTCCACACAGAATCTTAATGGCAAACCAGCCAGTGTGGATGATCATCATTATGGTAAGCACGACTGATGACTGAAAATGTAATTGGAAGAAAGGTCAACATATTGAAGTTCAGTTAAAGAGTGCGGCACACTCGTGCCAGTGGACAAATGTAGTGCCCTCAATGCACCGTGACTCAAATGAATCAATATGCAAATGAGGGTGATATATTTGCATATATGTTTAAAACATTAAGTCAGTATCACTGAGCCAAATAACAATGAAGCACATTAAAAATCGATGTAATGTTATGCAAAGCATTGCAAAATAAGCCAGCCTGTCCTGCAGAGAGAGCCTATGTGAAGTGTTTGTAATGCGGTGTGGCCTACGTTGTTTTCCCTCTTTTATCTTTTTTGCTCTACTATCTAGAGTCCTTTTTAGCTGCAAACTAAATCCGCCAGTCAAGGATTTCAATTAGGAGCAGAAAATGGAAGCTTTAGTTGCTATTTGCCATTCAAGGATTGTCTTTACCCGGCTCTGAAGGTGCAAAAGACCATTGCAGACATGCTCTCGAATCTCGACGTCTGCGTCTCTCTGTGGAGGATACAGAAAATAACAAAAATCAATTAAACAAATAAATCCCAAGACAATATCCCCACCTCGGAGCTTTGGGTACTTGATATTACTTTAAATCTGGTCTGCTCTCGAGTGCCGGGGATTTTCCGTGCTTTTCCCCCAATGCTGTGGGAATGCATTATTACAAGGGCATAATTTGAGCATAATTTCTTTCCCACCTGATTGAGGTGGCTCTTGGCCAGCGCGATAAGGCTCTGGTCGCTCGGAGAGCAAAATCGCAGGCCTACAGGGAGCAGTCTTTTCACGGCGGCCACAATGAGAGAGGTGTGCGGGGAATAGCGATCCCCCTTCCTCTTCGAAATCCTGTTCTCGTGGTCCAAGGGCTGGAAATTGAGAAAAACCCATGAAGCGTGTGATCGGCCCGTATGCCAAACCGGCAACTCAATCGCCATGACAACAGGTTGAAAGGTGCTAATGATATGGGAATGAATATTATTCTGACTATCCCTTTGATTAGGGAGTTCACCCGTGGCGATACTCCTTCTAAGCATCCAGGGGCAGCAATCATCAGACATACTGGACACTAGTGCAAATGTGTCAGCCCTGCTGACCTTGGACATCTTGTCGTTGCTGTTGACCAGGAAAGCAGAGTTGTTGATTTCGTTCTGCACCACGTAGTTCTGTTCCTCCCACTTGAAGTTCTATTGTGTTGTGCATAATAAATCAAGATTCAAGACTCAACAACTGTATTAGACACATTCACATACAGGATATGCAGTGAAATGAAAGTGGCAGTGGCCATACAGAAATTTAGCAAAATACAATAGAAAATAGAAAAACTGCAATAAACGATGTATTTACAAATATAGAAAATATATAAAAGTCAATGCAACAGTATTTACAATGAGTTGGGTATATATATGTATACTTATATTTATATAAGTGAAAGTAAGTATACGGTCCAGAAAATAAAACAAAACTTTATGGTAACGAAGAAATATTTGTGTATGCTATATACTATATACTATATACTATATACTATATATGTATTTGTGTGTGTGTGTGTGTGTGTGTGTGTGTGTGTGTGTGTGTGTGTGTGCATCAGATGAGCAGTGTGTGGGACTTGTGGGGGGGGTTGTGATATACACTCACGTGAGACCTGGCCCAAAATGTGAAGATGTCGGCCACCATGCGGAACAACTGCTGAGCCTCTGGGTCGCACTCCTTTAACCAGCTGGCCCTGAGACGGACGAAATGGGCCCACGGCGCACAAAGCAAGATTTATTGCACCAAAGCTTAAAAGGAACCATGGGAAATGATTACATAACCGATCCTCGCTGCATATTATTTGTCACTGTCCGGCAGGAGACCTAGTTCTTATCAAAATGTAATTACAGTTGAGATTTTTCCTATTATTTTTATGAAATTATTATTATTATTTATGAACGCGTTCCGCTGCTTTCGCTGAGGCACCGGTTGCTTACGCGCGTACTTAAGCGCAAGACATATTTACACAAATTATTAGTATTTATTCATATTTCAAACCCTTTAGCTGCAATGGCATTAATCAACCACCTTAATCAATACAGCATGATAACAGCGGCTCCACGATTGGTCAATTCACAGCGTGGTGGCAAGTCCTGTGTGTGTGTGTACACATAGCCTATGGCACTGTGGAGGGGGGGGGGGGGGGGGGGGGGGCGGGTAACAGCATGACGACTACGTGTGCAGGTGCTCCTCCTCACCGCTTGGCGTCCACGAAGGGGACCAGAAGCAGGTAGAAGGCGTACAGGTCCCGCACCAGCACCATGAACTTGTCCTGGATGCGCAGCTCGGCCTCAGAGTAGTCGCTGGGCGATACGGCGTCCGCCTTCAGCCGCTCCTCGTCCCGCAGGATACTCTCCGCCCGCTTCCTCAGCTTCTCCATCAGGGGCAGGAAGTGGCTCTTCAGCAGGTCGGGGTGGGCGTCGCGTATTATGGGCTGGGAGAAAACTGAGGGGACACCCCCGATGATGGGGTGAGTGAAAGTTGTAAAGAGAGAGCAGAATAGAGCAGAAGAGAGCAAGATTTTGAAATGAAACAACCGCTTCTTCCTTCCCTAGATTTCGCTGCCATTGAAAAGTGTCACACACCTGCGATTGACAGGCAAGATGAATTATCTGAACCAATCAGGGAAGAGACGCCCAATTGGCCAGAAATGAGCTGGGAACAGCCTAATATATAAATAGTCTCATAAAGAGGTTGGTGCAGTCAACCAGAAACAGATATTCTCACAGCGCATTTCACTCACTAATAGCTAATTACTCAAATAATGGCTCCTAAATCTTAACCTTAATCTAGCACCTTTAATTAAAGCTACACTACCTGCGAGCTGCTGCATCCAGTCCCCCTGGCCCTTCCCCAGGTGGTTGTGGAGGATGCGGAGGATGTGGCCCAGCAGAGCTGTGTCGCAGAGGACTGGCCGTTCCCCGGGCGCCTGCTGCCACCGGCGGGCCACGTAGCTACACACCAGGGGCAGGGTGACCTCTGTGATGTGGCCGTAGTGGGCCTGGCGAGCCCCGGGGCCGGCGGCAGCCAAAGTCTCTACCTCCCCCAGGGCTTGCACAAGGGAGGGCAGCAGAGGACACAGCTCCTCCACGCTGCCTGGTACCCCCAGGTCTGGAGGACACAAGATAAGCAGAGAGAGAGAGAGAGAGAGAGAGAGAGAGAGAGAGAGAGAGAGAGAGAGAGAGAGAGAGAGAGAGAGAGAGAGAGAGAGAGAGAGAGAGAGAGAGAGAGAGAGAGAGAGAGAGAGAGAGAGAGAGAGAGAGAGAGAGAGAGAGAGAGAGAGAGAAAGAGAGAGAGAGAGTGAGTGTCCGGGCGTGTCACTCGGCGGTGTGGAAGCATGCAGGGACTGTTTCTACAGCAACCTTCTCTCTGGGTGTCAGTCAGGGTGCGGTAGATGGAGCTGGGGTGGTCCTGAGCAAGAGCTGGCTCCAGGACGCTGACGGGGAAGGCGCCGATCAGGGCGGCCAGACAGGCGCCTGCGGCTGACCTCTGCCTGCGACGGAAACACATACGGGGGGGGGCAGGCCACTTAGCTGAGCTCATGTCCATTTGACATATTTGGTTGCTGGTGACTTTCTATCATTGTCAATTATTTAGCAGTGAAGTATCTCACAGGAACTCCATAGAAACTCAGCAAATATGCTATTCAAAATTTGGGATAGACAATCTAGTTTTTCAACTAATTTTTAACTAACTGACTTCAGCACGTAAAGCGCCTGATGACGAGAGCAATAAAGGCTTACCCCTCCACATACACAGTGCAGCTGGTGCCCAGGCTGTACAGGCTGTTGAGGATCCTGTAACAGTACACCTGGACGCGTCCCACTGGGAGAGACAAGGTCAAGCATAGCGGCATCGTGAATCAACATTTTCCAAATTTTTCACATTTCCACGGGAATAATGCTCACAACATATGGCGGAAACGTTAAGAGCTTTAGATTGCAATCAAAATATGAAATGCCACAGCGAGCTGGCATGTAGCTGGCTCGTGTGTTTGTCGCTTTTCCAAGTCAAATCCTACCGCATCCGTCCAAGATTATATCTTCTCCCCCCGCCCTATAATATTTCACTTTTACAGTTTCACGTATTTATTATTACCAACATGATACATTCTCTGAAGGACACTTGGTGTTGACAATAAAGACACTCTTCATTCAGTGGCCTGCTCCAGGGATGGCAGAAAGCGTGGCCGGCAGGCGAGGATTGAGGAAGATGATGATAATGATGGCTGACGCTGTTTATTATGAACAATAAAGAACGACTTCTAGGAAGGTCAACAGATCATCGAGGACAATAATATGCCACTGGCTGGTCCGTGGTTAACAACCTCTGATTTCAAAGCTGAGGGAGAGGACGATGGAGCTGGGAGAGGAACAGGCTGTGTTTGTGTGTGTGTGTGTGTGTGTGTGTGTGTGTGTGGGGGGGGGGAGGGGGGCTTCCCTGTGTAATTTAAGAGGTGTGAAAGCCAGCTGTTCCTCCCTGCTGCTTAGCATATGGGCAAAGGTAACAAGGATGCCCTCTCTCTCATCTTTCCCTCTCTCTCTCTCTATGTATATATACAGTATATCTCTCTCTCAAGTAGCTCTCTATGAGAAGTCAGGTTGCTTCAGGTTGTAAGGAGAGCTTGTTCAAAGCTATCTGTCTCATGAGCTATAAGTAAAAGACATGACTAATATATGTTCCACAAGATGAAATACCATGAGATGAAATCCAAACACATCCAGTTAGTACGGTAAATATAAAGAAAGATCTACTACTCTCACCCTTTCTGTTTCAGTGTCCACTCGTTATGTTGTTTAAGAAACCTGGCTGTGCAACTCTTGTTTGTATGAATGTTTTGTATAGACTTAGATTTGGACTGTATGGTTTGATTGTTCTCACTTCCCTCACAAGTGGGGTGAATGCAGAAGGCTTCTGCTATATTGACTGGAGTCACTTTTGCCAGCGATGTGTCTATGAAAGAGAGCCGGCACAATCAAACCGCATTGGCTTTGATTGGAGTGACAAAACGGACAACCAAAAGGCATTTGTTCAGCAGTGTAAACTGGTTAGTGGCAAGTCTCAAGAGATTTACATGGCCTGGAGTGTGGTTTTAGAACACATTGATGGTATTTAAGCAGGGCCGATAATGGACACCAACAACAAAAACACAACCACTTGTTTGCGGCGCACCAAAGGCAACCTGCGGTACTTCTTTTGAGAAAGGGGGGGGGGGGGGGGGGATCATAACAAGTAGAACAATTTCCCCGTGTTGATATTTTGTTTCTCACCCAGTTGCCAAGAAGCACGGCGTTACTATTCATTATTCTCTCTCCAGGTGGAATACGGTCTCTGAAGTTTGTGTTTTGTTTTTTATGATAAGCCGTCGCAATCGGCAGCTTCTCACTCCTCCTGCAGCAAGCCGCTGCAATAGCAACATACGGCTTCACATCACCGCAGCTTGTTTCAGAACGTTATCTATATCTATACGTTGATAACTTTCTCTAATGTTATATTGTGATAACGTTCTGCAAGCAGAAAAATATTTGATCTTAACTGGGCGTTAAAGGGGGACCTCGATTGTCCTGAAAGGCGCCAAACAACAAACGATATGTAATTATTATTATGGATGCCGCCGCAGTTTGACACACAATTCAATCGACTGCCATCATAGTTGCGGTGTACCTAAGAGGTCCTCTCCAGAGCCGTGGCTGCTGAGGTGCTGGGAGAGGGCGGTGAGGATGGGCAGCAGGGTGAACGCCGTGTAGCCGCACACGCTGGCCAGGCCCCGGTGGTGCTGCGGAGCGGGACCCCTGCCCGGAGCCACGGCCGCCAAGGTCACGGAGAGGTGGTCCACCGTCGTCTCCAGGTCGACAGCGGCCGCCTCGAAGAAGGAGCACAGGGATCCCCGGACGTTCTCCGAGGAGGATTGCATCACGGCCCTGAGGAGACCACATATATAAATATATACATATATACATATATAAACACACACACACACACATACATATATTTATACGCACATATATATATATACACAAACATATCTATATATATATATATATATAATATATATATATATATCTATATATATATAATATATATATATCTATATATATATGATATATCTATATATATCTATATATGTATGTATGTATGTGTATATAATATATATATATATAATATATAATATAATATATAATATAATATATTAAAATAACAAAACAAATCAAAACCAGTGTGTACGTGCCAGAGTTGTGGGTTGGATCAATTACCCAGACTGACGTGACTGGAGGATGGGTGTGTGTGTGTGTGTGTGTGTGTGTGTGTGTGTGTGTGTGTGTGTGTGTGTGTGTGTGTGTGTGTGTGTGTGTGTAAAGGGGGGGGGGTGCCATCTACGAACCTAACATCCAGTGTCTGAGCCAAAACATGGAGGCAGATGTTGATGGATGCGTCTTTACCTCCTGAGGGAGGTAAGCAAAGGACCGAAGGGTAAATGAAAAATTAAATTTAGAACATTGCACATTGTGAGCAGAAAAACACTCACACTCACACACACACACACACACACACACACACACACACACACACACACACACACGCTTACCCAACCCTGTTCCAGATTCTTGCAATATAATGCAATATAAAGGTCACTGTATAAATAGCCTCAGATCAATCCTGTGTGTATGTTCACACACACACACACACACACACACACACACACACACACACACAAGTACAAACAAATGCCATAACTAAAGCCCGACACATTATGAACAAGGTGTTCCTCATTGAAAGTAGCTTTGGACAAAAGTGTTTTCTAAATGACTGCAGTGCGCCTACTGAACTGCTAGGAGTGCTGCCACTATCATAACAGTGTCATCCATATTATATTACACTATCATACTTTTGCTAGACTTTCTGGACTCATCAGTTACTGCACTGTTCTGCGCTGTACTGCACTATATTTATGATGCTGCTGCACTTTAAAATGCTTTTTGCACAATTCAACATATGTATATATCTTCCATCAGTCACTTGTTATTTTTATTGCGTACAGGTATTGTTATAGTATAGTGTTGTATAGTGAAGTACAGTACATAGTAAAGCATATACTGTTAAATTGTGGGAATTCATATTGCGGGAGGGGAGGGGAGTACTTGTTGCATGTGGCAAATCAAAATCTTGTAATGTAATGTAATGTTCCTGCTTACCAAAGAGTGACGTTCTGCGCCGCACGAGGGCTGCCAGTTTACAGAACAAACTGGAGGATAACACACAGCGGGCGAGAGAGGACATTTATAAACAATTCATAAATAACAATAAACATGTTGGGCTTAATTGGATCAAAACAATGAGGCATCCGGCATTTATTCAAATCAATTATCTGGCAGCTGATTACCCAATCAAACCACAATACCCAGTGGAGAAGCGTACAAAATGTACGAGGCAGCCGTAATATATTCTATCTGTTTCACAGGATTTGATCACGGTTGATACCTGACAACCATCTCTTTCTCCTTGTTGGAGGCGTGGCCCCTGTTGCCTTGGTAACGGGGAGAGTTGGACAGGTAGTAGGCGTGGTGGCTCTTCAGGTATTGCTCCAGCAGGGGCAGGACCACCTGACGGACAAGAGAGGTGGCTAACATCTACATCTTAATCTATATTGGTCACATTCATGTACACACACAGTGACATTTTCTTCTCTGCATTTAACCCATCCTCGTATTAGGAGCAGTGGGAAGCTATTGTATATACAGCGCCCAGCGAGCAGTGTAGGGGTCTGGTGCCTTGCTCAAGGGCACCCCGGCAGTGCCCAAGAGGCGAACTGGCACCTTTTCCTAAGTACCAGTTCTCACTCCGTAATTGGTCTGATTCAGAGACTTAAACCGGCGACCCTTTGGTTCCCAAGCCAAGTCCCAACAGACTGAGCTACTGCCGCCCCCACATTAGCAGACATGAGACGCCGTATGGTAGCTAGAGTTCATAGATATATATTACATACATTGCATGAATGAACTTATTTGACGATGTCGATGTCATTCAAACAATGCCAACCAAGGCCAACCTCTATAAACAAAGGCCAAAGAAAAGTGTGGTTATTTCACTATTACAGCTGTTAAATACAATAAGAGATGTAAAACCTGTTTCCATTCTATCATGGGTAGTATGAAGGTAAATTAAGGTTAATAAAGGTCTGCCCACCACCGAAAGGTCAGCTTGCGTGAAGGGAATCGCGCGATAATACCATACAATAATAAGCACCATTGTTCCCAGGCCTAAGAAGCACAGCCCTTCCACACAGAGCCTCTCGTCTGAGTGCTGGCATCAATAGACTAATGACTTGTTCCCTTTCTGCTTCAGGTACCCTCGGTGCCTCAGGCAACCCGCTCATTTGTACATGCGTGTTTGTGTGCGCGTGTGTGTGTGTGTCTGGTTGTGTTCAGAATGTGTGTTTACATTTTGGGTATGTCTTTTTTATTTATTCCTTTTTTAATGATATTATTTTGCCTTTACGCACAGGAGAGTGGAGATTGACAGGAAAGTGGGTGGAGAGAGAGAGGCAAGGCATGACATGAAGCAAAGGACCACTGGCCGGAATCGAACCAGGGGTCGCTTCAAGGTGTCTTCGCCTATGTGTGTGACGGGCTTACAGCATGAGCTACCAAGCCGTCCTGGGTATGTCTTTTTTACACACAACCACCAGTTTGTGGTCGTTCCGTGTGTGTATGTGTTTTTTGGTTTGTGTCTGTGTGTGTTTAATAGTTAATAACGTTACACCGTCCTCCCTTTTGCATGTGTGAAACCTCTCCTAAGTCTCTAATATGTAGCGTAGCAGGCAGTGCTCGCGGGGACTCTGGCGCGTAGCTCTGCAGACTAGCGCGAGGCGAGAGCTCTAAGAGGGGTGTGGCCTCCATCAGAAACAAATAAACCGTGTTTCATCGCAGGCCTCCTCTGGAGACCAGCGTCTGAGTGGGAGACGCTTTAATCAATCCACACGCCCACACGGGTTCCCAAAACGGTTCCATGAATGACATGGCCGCGGCTGCTTTCACGTGCCGAGGTTACCCATGGCAACCTTCCATCAGCACCGGTGCACAGATGTTAATGAAAGGGGGGAGGGGGGAGGTGTATGTGTGTGTGTGTGGGGGAGGTGGAGGTTGCATTGGACATGAAAGATAATAGGATTGGAGGCACGGCGAGCTCTTAGGAGAGGATTCCATATCAAACGGAGCGAGGTATGGACTTGGATGTTTGCGTGCTTCTGATCTTGAGGCAGACCTTGGATAAAAAATGGATCCGCTGCTGGTGCTGAGGCGCCTCGCCCTTGGCCGCCTGTCCTCTGGCCTGCATCATCTCTGCATAGGTGAAAACACACACAAACACACACACATGCATGCGCCTATTGTCAAAATATATATAAGCCAAAATATGCAGCCCAAACAAATATTATTGAAAGACTATCAAACACAAGATGGATTCATGGATTATGTCCACCAGCACCGACCAGTCAAAACAACAAATAGCTTACCCAGCTCCAGGATGTCTTCCTGGGCTTCTTCCGTGTAGAGCAGCAGCCTCTGTAGCAGCGTGTAGCCGTAACGGGTGGCTATGGCCGGGGAGTCTGTCTCCACCGTCTTCCTATCCCTGCGTCAACAGGAAGGTACAACAACATCACCACCACTAACACCACTTTTTCTGCAATGGCAGATCAGACACGCCACGCGTTGTTTTGTTGTGAGTTAGGACGGTTCACTGACAGTGTTTGTCCCACTCCGGATCATAAGGCCGCACTGGAGGTAATCACAGAGACAGATTGTGTTCTGACTCCTGCTCCGACCCGGGAGGGGGGGGGGGGGGGGGAGGGCTCCGACAGCGAGTGCCTTTTTAGAAAGCCGCTCAACCTTAAACGCCTCATTACATGCCCACTTATCTCGGCGTTACGCTGCACTTTCACAGTCCCGGGTTAATAGCGTTGTGTTCTTTCTCATATTTATCCCCCCATGCTCTCACCTCCACACGGTGTAGCCGTTGAGCTGGAGGAACTTGAGGACATCCTGGGCCCTGTCTCTGAGCTTGGTCCTCTCCTTGGCACTCAGGGTGTCGTAGGGCACCAGCAGGGAATGGCTGGCTCCACCTGAAAGGAGGGGGGAGAGAGAGAGAGAGAGAGAGAGAGTTAGAGAGATGGATGAAACAAACTCACCCCCTGTGCAGCAATGTTCTGTGCCCTTCAGGGATTAAGCCATTACTCTTCCACGGTGCTGTTTATTTAACATCGCTCAGAGGACAGAGAGGAGAGAACAGAGGATAGAAGAGAGAGAAGAAAAGAGGAGAAGAGAGGAGACGAGAAGACGAAGAAGGATAAACAGAGGAGAGAAGAGGGACGAGGCGAGACCGAAGAGAATAGAAAGGAAGAACAATGTGGAGCAGCAATAAAAACCATTTGCAGAACACAAGACTATCACCGCCACCCGGATCACCTCCTTTGGTCTCCAGCTCCAGTTTCTTCCTCTTGGCCCAGGTATTATGGTAGTTCTCAGCCAACTGTTCAGCCATAGACTGGAACAGGGAACAGAATACAATAGATACCTTTTTCTTCATCAAATATCAAATATAGTAATCAAAATGTTACAGCTGAAACGTGTGTCAAGTAATGTATAGGACTTACACACTGGTTCCACGACAAGGTCACACTACTCATGTCCGAAGGTTTGGGAGTAAAGGTCGAGGCTCCCTCAAAAGACAACTACACACCAGATTAAAAAAAAGATATCATCATTTTAGTTCATTTAGTTTGTACATTTGTAATCGTACATAAATAATAATAATAATAATTATTATTATTATTATTATTATGGAAGACAAGCCTTGACACAACAAAATAACTATGTCATGTAGCACATATTGCATGATCTGTATGGAAGAAGGGGTTGTAAGGTGAGATGTTAGTTATTTCACTTCGGCATTAAGTACAATAAGTACAAAAAAAAGTATTTGCACGCAAAGAGACTGCGTGAGACAGGTTAGTTTTACCCGATGACCTGATAATCTGTTATTGCAATTGTAATAGTTTCAGTCAGAGAAAGATTCAGTCAGTCAGAGAAGGAGAGAAAGATGGATTGTTTTTTTGTCATTTCGCAGACGCTTTTGTCCAAAGCGACAAGCGTGTTCAACAAAGGTAGGCATGAGAACAGCATTTTATTCATAACAAAGTCTCCAAGAGCGGAAAACCATAAAGTACAATAAGTTGGCAGCCAATAGAAGAATATAACTAACGATAGAGCTAACAAGCAAACAATCGAGGAACCACTAGAGCTAGTTAGACGCAAAGTGCTAGGAGGAAGGATCAGGGGTAGCTTCCTGAAGAGGTTTTCAGCCTGCGGCGGAAGATGGGCAGCAACTAAAATAAACAAAGGCCTACGTACCGGTCCAGCCTGAGGGAGCCTGCGTGTGCAGGCAGTGTGTAGGCCGAAGCCCTCGGCAGTCCTCTCCACCGTCCACCCATAGGACAGCATGGTCTTTAATGTCTCTTTAATAGCCCAGCGGTACGCCTCTTTGTCCTGGAATGGATAAAAAAAAAATAAAACACACACCCGACAAGACTTCGAGTCGGAGGCGTAACGCAACAATGGGATCCGATATGTGAAGTGAAGCGTTTGATTAACAAGATGTACCGTGTTGACGTCCTAATAACTTTCTGTCCAATTGAAAAAATAAATATCCAGGAGGAGGAAACCAGCGATAACCTTTTAAGAAACCCCTTCTATTGCAATCTTTTGAAGCATAGCAACAGGGAAATCATTCGGAGGGCCATGCCCAGAAGGCATCTCATGTTTAATTCCAGAAGCAAGAAACCGCTACATCTTCTTTTAAAATAAAGTACTTTAGTTGGGGGAGGGCGGGGTTGGGGGGGCTTGTGAGTTACACTCATCCACAACTTTCTTTGCAAAGTATGTAAAATCCTGGTTTGTTCCCGCTGTGTTGCGCATGTTACCTTCTCCGCCAAAGCCCGGTATGGTTTCAGAAGTGGGTGAACCTTGGTATGCTCACACAGCTGCTCTCCGTGGACCCAGCCATTTGCAAACTGACACAGAAACAATAACACAGATTCACACACACACACACACACACACACACACACACACACACACACACACACACACACACACACACACACACACACACACACACACACACACACACACACACACACACACACACACACACACACACACACACACACACACACACACACACACACACACACATCCAGAGTCAACACAAGACATACATAAAACGGTACAGCTAATCTTCTGCTGTCAAGCTCCCGGGACACGGAAAGAAAAGTTAAAGTTGTTTGCATTCTGCCAAACAAACATTAGTCCACTAAATACTAAATGCGCTCATATGAGGCCCCGACACAAATCACAAATCATCCTGTCCAATTCAACAGCGTTGACAAATGTTTTGTCATTAAATTACCTTGTCCAGTGACCATTTCTCATGGGTATGCTCGGCGTACTTGTTCACAACAAACTCCAGTCTCTCCGGTAGCGACACGCTGGGGGATGAAAATGGGCATTGAAATGAAGTTTAAACAGTTTAAACAAACCCAGGCAGTTATGATGTGAATGTTATGATGTTCATGCTTAATTAATCCCCAAATGGGAATTTAGGTTGCCTCAACAACATAGTGAGAGAAAAAGGGAAGAGAAGCAAATAAATACATAGATGAATACAATAAATAATGTAAAAAATGTAGATATTGTCAATAAAAAAAAAAAAGTATGTAACAACATTAATCTGATCCTCCCACAATGCACGGCAGAGGGCGTAGCAGCACAAGTGGCGTTTTACCTGGAGGTGTCCACCGGCTGGGGGTTGAAGTGGCCCTCTGTGTCCCAGGAGCCCTTGCCCTCTGCCTGGCTCACACAGCAGGGGTGGGTGTGGCAGGGAGGCAGGGCCCCAGCCAGAGCGGCCAGGCTCTGGAGACACAGTCTGAACAGCTCTGGCTCATAGGGCTGTGGTGCAACAAGGGGTAAGGAACCAGAGGAGAGACACAGGGGCCGGCGACAGATGAGTTAATATGTGTCCCGATACATGTCTCGAAGAATAAGCAGGCTGGTGGTTCTTGCTCTGGGATGCAAAACAGGTTAGGGTTTGAACCCAGAATCCTTTGGACTGAGAGTCAGGAGGCCTTACCACTGGACTATTCTGTAACCCCCTCCCCCCATGTATGTCTTCTTGTCCACGTGTTTATCGAGACCAACAGCAATATGTTTTTCCTTAAAATAACATATAAATAAAAAACTAAAGAGGAGATAGTAAAAAGGACAATATGGTTACACAAAGTATTGTAACATGTTATTGTAACAACTCGTTGTCAAGCCTAATTTATATAAAATAATACATTTCAGATTCAGAAAGACTAGCGGTTCATCAACTGATTTCAAACACCTCAGATGAATTCGGCAAAAAGGGGTGGTCAAACTTTCCTGAAGGCCTGAAGCGTTCGATGCATATAGAAAGTCTGTATATAGAAAACCTTGCTGCAACGTATAATCAAGTCGTTCAAGAGCCACCCTGTGTTGATTATACACTCTTTAGATGTGGGAGGCTTTCAATACCCTTCTATTGTGGGATTCTTGAACCCGGCTCTTTGGTTGAACGAGTCAGAAGCGGATCAGTCAGCAATATGCTGATCACAAGTCAGGGGGAACACCTCCATTGAACTGTGGAGGCTAAGAGACTGGCTCGCATCGATTGTGGTGATGTTCAAGTCATTAAATATGTATAGCCACCACTCCACGTTTGCTGTAGTGTAAAGCGTGAAAGAAAAGTAAATCGATGGAAAATAAAAGCCTGTTCTCTACTTGGCTTGGGTTACTTCTCCCGTCGCTATTACTCCTTGAAAAGCAAAGCCCCCACTTAAGAAATAATAAGTTATTTAAATAAATAAAAACCTGTGAAACCTCTTGAGATGCTACAAACACAGCCTCTTCTCTATCTGAATCAATGGGTTACTGGTGACTGTAACCTAGCAACAGTGAGTCAGTGGCACTGCCAGATCGTACAAGGAAAAAAACAAGCCTAAAATCAATAAAATGACACTTGCTGGATTACAGACAGGTGACTGCATGTTACCAACGACTGGTACTTACGGTATTACTCATTTTCTATCAGGAACTCATCTTATATCAGGGACATGGATGAAGGCCCAAATTTATAAAAGGCTATTTTTTTGCAAATAAATAAATAATGGAATGACTACTTTTGGGAGACTGTTAAAGGGATATTAAGAAGTGTGTCTTTAAAACAAACCCATGACTGGGGTTGGTTCAAACACTGCTACATGACAGCTAATTAATGATAAATGTAAACTTTGGGACCGTTGTGTAAGTGGATTTGGAAGTGAGTGGATTTGACACAAAAACTCGACCATATTCAACACATTACTAGCAAAAAAGGGATCAACGCAATGGAGAACTAGCTGGCACATCTCAAGCTGCCAAATAGTGTCAAACTATTTCTAAAGTGCATTGAAGACGGCAGCTTTCATCGTTAATACACATTTAAGTTATTATAAAAGGTTTTTTTGGACACATTTTTGTGTCCAAATTGTGTAATTATTGTTATTTTACAGATTCAATTAGCTAGCCAATGTATGCACAAATTGCTATTGTTCGTATTCAGCAATGAGAAAAACTGCCTTTGGGTATCCATGTGAAGTTGACCCCAGTTGAAACTTGCGAGTTGTTTTGAACGCGGTAAACGGCTCGGTGAGGGAGGGAGGGTACAGAGGGCAGGAAGGGAGCATCAATCTCCCAACCTATTATTCGGATTCAATCAATTTATCTGTTTGGCTGTGAGCAAACAGGAATGTATCTATTTTTTTTTTTTAAACGCCAGAAAGAGGACACCTTCTCTATAGGAGGCAAAATGGCAGGTGATCAAGCACCCTTCGAGGTCTGTCTATACAGGTCCATGCCTACTCTGGCTGTCCTACTACGATGGAACATCACCCACACTCTTCACTGGTGTTCCAATTTTAACTCATATTCTAATGATTTGGACCCGTCCCTCTCAAATAATTCAGGACAATCTGACATCTTTCCGCTGCTGCTAATAACTGTATGCTGCCTATATCACGTGTTTCCTATAATTAGTTTGACATCCTTTCCTCATACTCATACTTTGAACTCGATGACGATATGTCGGCGAGTTTTACCTTTTGTGCCAGGGTATTGAACAGGCCCCAAAACAACTTCCTGGACATATGGAGCTCCTCCTCTGAGGCGGAGCCAAGGTTCCCAGACTCGCCCACCAGACAGTAGTACTTCCAGTTCTGTTCGTAGTGATTGGTCAGCAGCTGGTGGCAAGAAATATCAATGACAAACTATTCATTAATGTATGCATATGTATTGATATATATATATATACATACATACATACATACATACATACATACATACATATATATATATATATATATATATATATACACACTGCAGGCCGGACAGAGGAGATGCTCACCTTAAGTGGCATCCTGGTGTGGCCCGAGAGTTGGGGAATATCGAAGACGAGGCGCCGCAGTAGAGGCTGAATCACGGATGGCTGAAGTTGACTGAGGCATCAAAAGCAAGTGCGCGCACGCACACACACACACACACACACACACACACACACACACACACACACACACACACACACACACACACACACACACACACACACACACACACACACAGTCACAATCCTGCACACATGATTTTATAACTTAGACGTGTACTACAACTGGAACAATCCTAAGCATAACTTTTTATTTAAAAAAATGTAACATAACTTCAATATTCAGACGGCATAGTCGGTAATACAGTACAACAAAAAAGTAAAAATGTTCGATAAACCTATGGGAGCAAGCACTGTAGCACTGTACACATAGTAAGTTGGCAAAAAAAGATGAGTTTATCGTTTCACCCCTTGAAAAATGCATGTCGATCTCCTTCATAGCACATTCCTATTTCAGGGACTAAATCTACCATCGGGAATCCATCCCATCTCCCTCCCTCCCTTTCTCCGATCCCCCTGGCGGGCGGTCTTCACCCGCAGATGGCGAGCATGCACTGCTCGATGGAGTCCCTCTGGGCCTTGGTGAGGTTGGGCGAGGCGGACAGGCGGTACACGGCCTGCGTGAGGGAGTGGACCAGGGCGGTGGGCGCGGCCGAGGTGCCGTCGGGGGCGCGGAAGAGGCCCGAGTGCTTGGTGAGCAGAGGCAGGGCAGCCGTGCACAGGTAGCGGTTGAGGGCCAGGGCCATGTCCACGGAGCCCAGGTCTGCCTGGGAGGGGTAAAAAAGGGTAAGAGAGTAAAGGTGAGTTGGACTGTTCTGTTCTGTGGAACTACAGCACTACATGTTACATCCCACTGCACCTTTTTGTATGTATATACACCTGTAATTTCTCTACTGTTTATAGGGCCACTGCAATATGTGTATAAACAATTATATATAATTGTTTATAATTATTAATAAAAACTAGTTTATTTTGTTAAGATTATTTTTACATAACTTATGTTAAGTGTTTGTTTGTAAGAGTGTCTTGAGAATTGCAAGACAATTTTGTGACAATAAAGGCGTTTAAATGCTTTTTTCACAATGTAACAACCGTGTACATATCATCCATCAATCACTTTATTGTTTTTTAATGTTCATTTATATTTTATTGTGTATAGTATTCCTATAGAATTGAGTTCTAGAATTTCATACTGCAGGAGGTAATGGGGAGTAAGCATTCCATTGTACTTGTTGCATATGGCAAATACATTTAGTTGAATCTTGAATTCTGTTTCTGATCCGGTTCAAATGAGAAGGTAATCACGTGAATGATTTGGGGATTGTGAATGATTGTGAAAACACACAAAACACACCCGATGTATACACCGTTTAGTCCGGTGAATTGACAGTACATGTTTACCGGTCACGTGGTACTGATGTACACCGGCCAGATCGTTGAGCACTTGGTAAATGATTAGTACCGGTGTTTACAGTTGATCACTCAAGTGTTTTAAGTGCGGGGGTCTTGGTCACGTGTGTGTGTGTGTGTGTGTGTGTGTGTGTGCGTGTGCGTGTGCGTGTGCCAGTAGACGCCATCAGCAGTGCAGCAGGTCCCCTTAACAGGTGATAAGTAGCGGTTGATTGCAGCAACTGTGCAGTAAATCAAAGGCCAGAGACACAGGGCCAGAAGACAAGGAGAGAGAGAGAGAGAGAGAGAGAGAGAGAGAGAGAGAGAGAGAGAGAGAGAGAGAGAGAGAGAGAGAGAGAGAGAGAGAGAGAGAGAGGAGAGAGAGAGAGAGAGAGAGAGAGAGAGAGAGAGAGAGAGAGAGAGAGAGAGAGAGAGAGCAAGTCATCTAATGTAACCAGAACCATGTTCCTAAGATCCGATGAGAGAGACAGAGACAGAGTGAGAGCGAGAGCAAAAGCGAGAGAGAGAGAGAGAGAGAGCCATAGATGGTAGAGGTAATTCGTGCTTCTCTCTGCTCACAGTGTCGAGCGAGGCAGCTGCCTGCAGGTCTGGCAGGAAGCCCACTTGGAGCAGGTGGAAGAGCAGCCGCTGGTCCTGGACGCCATAGACCCGGTCCAAGAACAGGACCATAGCAGCCTTATGGTCTGGGCAGAACACGGTGGTTGGATCGGGCTCCGTCAGTGCGCCGTCTAGATGGAAAAACAAAGAACAGAAAAGAATAACACAACACACGGCAGTTGGGTGGGTTTTGTTTGTGTTGTACTTATATGTAATATTACATTATTGCAGAAACAATATATATACTGTACTCAAATATATGAATATACAATTTAGTAGCGTCTTGGTCATTTAATCTGTTAATAAAGATCAGTATGTATGTATGTGATATTACTATATGCAATATACAGACCACAATACTGCAATAATGAAACACATGAGTGCACTTTTTGTATGTATTGTGTGTTTTGCCGGGGGGGGGGGGGGATGGGGGGGATCTTACTTGAATCCAGAGCAGGTATTTGGAAGGGAATACTGATCACTCCATGCAGATCTGAGAGGGGAACCAGGGACCGCAGGATGGCCCTCACGCGGACAGCCTCCCCCTTGCCCGCGTGGATGAGCTGCAGAACAAGCACCGCTCAGCGTGACCATCAGAACGCCACACGCAGAGACGGAGACGGAGACACACGCTGTGGCTTTTGAGTCATTCACATTGACCCATTTTGACTGATTTCATTTTGCTTGTATGAAAGTGTATTTGCGGCACGCAATTTGAAATGATTATTGTTTTTTTGTAATGAACAAAATACGTTTGCAACAATGACGTAGCTTTGTCACTTATGTATGTTTTATGTTTATATATATTTATATATATTGCTTATTTATTCATTACTACACTTTTCAAAAGCAAGTCAAAAATGTGTAGAATTGATACATTAATGGTCACAAGCGAGGAATGAATGAGCAAAAACACAACAAAGCAAATCAAGTCAAAACAGCAGAGAAACCCGATTCAAGGGAAAGCAAGTTCTGAACGAGTGCTTTGAGAATTTGAAAGTGAAAGCCAGCCAGCCTGCCTGATCCCCTCCGGCAGGTTGCTCCAGAGTCGCGGGGGCCTTGAGTCTAGCGGCTCCGTCTCCTCCAGCTTGCAGCCTTGACATAGACCGGGAATTACTGAACCACACCTCTGCCGGAGGACCTCAGGCTGCCTTCAGGCTATATTATAAAGTCATGGGATCAAATCCAGGGCCAACTCCATACGTGCTTGTGCTTTTGTGTACGTGTAAGTGATCAATCAAATGTAAAAATCGATTCTTAAACGTGCAGGTAAACCGGTGTGGAGATGCTAAAGTGGGCTTTATGTGGACTCTATTGGATTTTGTGAGTAGTCTTGCTGCAGCATAAAGAGTGGAAGAGACATGAATACAGCGGGTTGAAGTAGTCTATGGGGGGAGAAAATTAAAGTGTGGACAACAGTTCCTTGATTTGTAGTGGATAAAAATGATATGACAGGGTCGCAGAAAGCACAATATAAGACTTCACCTGCGAGTCAAAGTTACGTTTGTTAGCAAAGATAACACGTATATGTCTGTACTATACTGATATATATATATATATATATATACGGATGCCAGCTTTAGATGAATTAAACAAGTTGTGTTGTGCTGTTGGAGCCAAAAGGTCTGGGTGCTGTCCGCATTAAAACTGAAACTGATGTTGAATTTATGCATGGAGAATAATAAAGGACTGAGCCTTGAGGCACTCCATAGGCAAAATAGGAGATGGAGGATTTAAAGTTACCAATAGTATTGCTATATATATATATATATATAAATCTAAATCTATATCTATCTTGTCAGTTGCATGGAAATGAATTGACTCATTATACACACACACACACACACACACACACACACACACACACACACACACACACACACACACACACACACACACACACACACACACACACACACACACACACACACACACACACACACACACACACACACACACACACACACACACACACACACACCATGAGCTCCAATGTCAATAAAGTAAGTCCATGCATTACCGCACTGTCTATAATCCGAGGCGTCAGTCTGTGGATTCCAACTAGTGTCCCCCCACCCGCCTACTCACACCCCCCACCGCCCATCACACTCCGGGCCTTGTTGACAGTATACAACAATCACTCTTCAAATGTCATCAGCGGCAGGGTATTGACCCCGCACACGTTCGCCACTCACGTGCATCTCTGGCGCGCAGCGGCCCAGGAGGTCGATGAGCGCCGAGTAGAAGGTCATGATGGCGTGTCCCACGTGCACGAGGTCATCGTCTCCGTCGCCCTCGGCACCGTCTCTGCTGTCGACATTTAACAGTTTAGCGCTTTAAGTTTCATTTTAGTTTTTTTTTATTGTCAGTCACTTTTCATAAGCCGTCTAGCTGATGATTTGAGACAGGATGTTGACACACACACCTTTTTAAAGGTTTCCTATTTTGACGTGTGGATCAGACTAGACACTGAACAATGTGAGGCTTTGTTTGTGTCCTCCATCATCCACCATTAAATCTCTCCCCTGACGCTGCAGCAGCACTCCGCCATGTCATGTGGTATCCCTCAGATATTGAGGATCTGCTGAAGAGCGGCGACTGAACAACTTGATGAAAGGAACAAGAGACCCGAGAAGGGGGGCTTTTCTGTTTCTTTCATCGCCCGCTTGTGAAATTTCACACAACACACACACACACACACGCCGCACTCCATCTGTGGATTGACAGCACTGAGCTGGACCTGTAGGCGGTTGACGGTCCGTCCATGGAAGCGTCCTGGGAGATCCGGATGGCTTCCTCCATGGCGACCAGGAGGCCCTCCCCGCCCTCCCCCTGCAGGGCGGGGCCAAAGCACTCGGGCCGGCGAATCAGCAGCCGCACCACCACGTAGGCGTTCTCCTCCACGCTCTCACCTGCGGCGGGGAGGAAGCCGCGACACACACACACACACACACACACACACACACACATGTGCACGCAGGCAAGGACACACACACGCAGACACACACACACACACACATGTGTGCACGCAAGCAAACACACACACACAGGCAAGGACACACACACACACACACACACACGGTGAAAAACTGAAGATCAACTGGATAGATTTCTTGTTCCCCCTTGAAATCCCATGTCACCAGGTAACATGAAAGTTAAATATGATTTGATTGAAAATGTGCGTCGTAGGTATAATATTCTTAGTGCCCTGCTGTTAACCAGATTACGCCTTCTCGGAGGACAATCAAGGATGACCTGAACCAAACTGAACGGGGAATGTTTATTGTATTACCGTTTTATTGAAAATACCCAACCTCCGGAGGTGGATACTGATATTCATATGTTGTCATTGTTAGTTCTGTGTACACGCTGGAAGGTCAGGACACATGCCAGCCTTGCAAGCCCGCTTAAAACACATTGTGGAGTGTGTTTGGTTGGTGGCTGGTTTAAGCAGCCTCATCTAGCCTGAATTGGACTGATTGGCTGGTGAGGCTGCACACCTGTTCGGTCAATGTTAATCATGGCCCACAGGTTAAAACAGCCACCACCACACACTCGAGGGAGAGCTCTAGCATGTACCATCTGCTCTGTTCACATTGGTACAAAACTCTGCAATAAACCGGATTCCTCATCACCTCATGTGTCCATGAGGAGTCCTCAAGTAGCCATTTTTAATGGCTGTTGGCAGCGTCCTCTGCTACACACATCTTTGAAATGCTACTGAACACTTCTCCCGCAAACAATACTTAGCCCTCACCTCTGCCCTGTCACGCTGCCCTGTCTGTTATGCATGCATGCATGTATGTTTGTCTATTGTGTTTGTATTCATTTAATTAAGCGTCTTCGAGTGTGAAAATGGCACTAAATAAAATAAACGTATTATTATTATTATTATTACTATTACGATCCGGTCGTGAATGTACCATTGCAAAAGACGGCGAAGCGCAGGAAATTCAGGTAGCGTTCGCCCTCCACGGGGTTCCAGCCGATGTCCGGGTAGCCTTTGGACACGAGCATGGCACAGCTCTGGAGTCCGCAGCCGGCCAGGTACTGGACCACCTGGAGAGCAGTGGGGAGCCACAGAAAGTACGGCGTTCGCTGTAGAAGTTTCCGAGTTTATACGAGTGTGTTTTTTCTCGACTAGCCTGCAAAACAAACCATCAGACGCTTCTTCTCTGAGATAGCATCCTCTCTCTCACCTCCTCTCCGACTTCACACACAAAGTCAGCAGAAATGCAAATGTGAACCTCGTCGAACAATTCCAGCCGGAATACACCGTGGAAAAAACAAGCAAACATTCTCCTTTACAACCCAGCACATATAAATACGTATATCCATGCATAATATCGGTAGGGCGGAAGGGGAAGCCTTAGAAAGGTAGTCAGGTCGAGTAAATGTTAGCTGTAATCTTGAGAAGGACTGCTGAATGGGGGAATCCCTCCTTCTAGGGGTGGTTAGGAGTACAAAGGGTGCCATGGACAGACATTTTACATAACATGACATTACACCCATTAAGCAGATGCTTTTTTCCAAAGCGACTTACAAAAAGAGCAATAAGACTGATGGATGATATGTGTTATGTGAAGAGGAAGATATTTTTGCACAATTCAACACATGTACAATTCATCCATCAGTCACATTATTAATTTTTGTATGCCCTATTAGAGGATTTTATTATTATTTTTATTGTGTATAGTATTTTTATAGTATTGTTTTAGAAATGTATACTGTGGGAGGGAATGGGGAGTAAGCATTACATTGTACTTTTTTTGTTGCAAATGGCCAATAAATCAATTCCAATCTTGTATCTTGTAATAGTGCATTCAACAAAGGTAGGCAAGAGAACGACTCGTCACCAGAGGTCATAAGTCCATCAACGACTCCTCACCAAAGGTCATAAGTCCTTCAACGACTCCTCACCAAGGTCATAAGTCCTTCAACGACTCCTCACCAGAGGTCATAAGTCCTTCAACGACTCGTCACCAGAGGTCATAAGTCCTTCAACGACTCGTCACCAGAGGTCATAGTCCGTCAACGACTCGTCACCAGAGGTCATAAGTCCTTCAACGACTCGTCACCAGAGGTCATAAGTGCATTTCCTTCAACGACGAGTCTCTCCAAGAGCGGGGAACCAGTGCACGGGTAAAAGTACAAATATGGTAGCGTAACAAGCAGTTCAAGTAAAATTAAGTTGTTAGAAATGTTTTTAAAATGTAGGACGTGGGATGTTTGCACTCAGTGTGCACTCAGCTGACCTTCTCCAGGTCGGGCTCACGCAGAGCCAGTGCCAGCTCGTTGTTGTCCATCACGGAGGCTGCCGCCACGTCCAGGGGCGTGGCTCCACGCATGGACGGAGAAGCTGGGGACAAAGAATAACAATAATATTATTGCTGGGATTTCAAGGGCAATAAAGGGAGGCTCATATAGGGCTGGCAAAAGGTTACAATGACTAAAGGCCTAGAAAATCACCTGGCTTGGTGGAAAGGAAAGGAGAAAAACGTTTATTATCTTAATGAAGATGACAAGATGAGTGTGATTGGCTGAGCAACTTTGTGGTTATCTCTACAGAGAGATGTTACCGAGATGAGAAAACATGGCAGAAGGAGGGGCAGGGGGAGAAGGGGAGGAGGCGGCGGCGGTTAACCTAGTCCCACGCTGCTGTTCTCCAGCAGGTAGCTGAGGCGGTCGAACAGAGCGCCCTGGTTGTGGCGGCTGATGCGGCAGAAGTAGCACAGGAACCGGCAGCAGTGGGCCACCATCTTGGGGAAGCTGATCTCCTGGGGGGGGGCATGACGGACAAACGCAAGGAGAGCAGGGGAGAGAGAGATAGAGATAGACAGAGAGAGGAAGAGACAGAGAGGAAGAGAGAGAGGGCGCGCCGTGAGAGGTGGGAGGGCAGGGCGAGGATTCACATCAGTGGGATTACAGCGGATCAGCGGGGACTTAGTCACGCGCACGAGGAGAAAACGACTCTCCTCGTTTTGGATCGTGCTAATGGCCCCCCACTGTGAGTGACTTGACAATGGATCCTTTTCTAATGACCTCTGATGTTGCAATGGCCTACAGAAATGTCACAGCTCCTTATGGTGTTGATAGGGGGGGGGGGGGGGGGGGATTTTCCAATGATAACGGCTGTGACGACTGCACCTTACTGTGGTGTATGTGTGGTTGGTGGCTGGTTTAAGCAGCCTCACCTAGCCTGAGTTGGACCGATTGGCTGGTGAGGCTGCACGCCTGTGGGTCGTTGTTAATCAAGGCTCACAGGTTAAAAGAGCCACCAGCAAACACACTAGAGGAAGAGCTCTAGCATGTACCATCTGCTTTGTTCACTATTATTCAAAACTCTGCAATAAACCGGATTCTTCATCACCCTGTGTCCTTGTCTTGGGTAGGACCCCTCAAGTAGCCAGTTTAATGGCTGGTGGCAGCATCGTCTGCACTACACTTACCTTTGATTCTCCCTCTCCCAACACGTTGACCATCACCTCCATCACAGTCTGGTGCATACCCAGCGCCCTCATCAGGTCCGGGTGCTGGTAAAACACCTTGTTGTTCATGATGTCCCTGCACACGTTGACAGACACAACCAAACGCAGGTGAGTGTTTTTGTTTGCGCTTTCGACCACCCCAATGAAATACCCCGCACTGCTACTGCACCATTGAATGGAAGTTAACCACAGCACGGCGCTACTAGCTTAAAAATGCATGTGAAATTGTCTGACGTGGAAGGTTGCTGGTTCAATCCCCTGGCTCCTCCTGGCCAAGTGTCAAGGTGGCCCTTAAGCAAGACACCCTAACCCTTACTGCTCACGAAGTGCAGGCTGTTGCCTTGTATGGCGGACTCTTCTGTCAGTGTATGAATGTGCGTGTGAATGGGTGAGTGTGAGGCTTACACTGGTTAGACGAGCTCTATATAAATGCAGTCCATAGAAAGCATTAGCTCAGGTTGGCTGACTTGAGAGACTTGAAAGCCTCCTTGTCACTAGCTTGTCACTAAAGTCCGTCCCACTGGCGGGGGAGTAGTAAACGGTCGTTTGCGTTGCATAGGAGTCCGCGGCCGTGACTGATTGTCACAGTCGTGTCTAATTGTCACATCCGTGACAATCTTGGAATTAGTCACACCCCACATCCCATGTGCGCCCGAGTTCTGCAAGCAAGCGTCACTGAAGTGCCAGTGACGATGGTAAAGCACACCCGCTGGTGTAATATTGCTTAGCTGTAATCTAGATTCATTCATGCGGTCCCTGAACCCCTCCTCCTCCTCCTCCTACCCGAGTCCTCTGATCATCAGCCTCTCCTCCTCCCCGCCCATGCGGACGCTGAGCAGCGATCGGATCTGCCCCAGCGAAGCCAGCAGGGCCATTGCGTCCCCCACCGAGGCCGGGCTGATGGTGTAGGCCCTGCAGAGGGGCGCGCCCATCTGGCCGGCCAGGCCCTGGTACTGCCGGTGCAGCAGGGAGAACATGGCCCTCACCAGAGCCGGGTCGGCCACCGCGCTCTCCTGGGCCCAGCGCACTACCGTCTTGGAGATGAGCTCCTGGAGGGACACTGGAGGGGGGGGTAGGGGGCATACGTAGTTAACAGACAGGTGATGATGATGTTGGCAGGATTACACAGCAGGCAGAGGAGTAAACTGGGGGAGTTTATTGCTGTTAGAGATTAGATTAGATGACTATAATTATATATAAACACAGTATATATATATATATATATATATATATATATATACATATATATGTTGTATAGTGTGTTTGCCAATTTTTACTAATTAACATTAATATTAATGCTTTGAACTAGGAAATGTAATAGTTAGCTACAGTAATGAAAAGATTGTAATGAAGTCAGTGAAGTGTTATTATTTGTTATTATATTTCAAATGCAAATATTTGTGGAATACAAACGGGAATAAACTGGTTGTGATCGGGGGAGATAAGAGAATATGCTGGTGGTGACAATATGACACAATGGTTTGTTACATCATAACATATGCACACACACATCTACTTACACACACACACAAATCCACTTGTGTGCACACACACACACACACACCACACACACACACACACACACACACACACCACACACACACACACACACACACACACACACACACACACACACACACACACACACACACACACACACACACACACACACAGCACACACACGTAGACACACATAGACACACAAACCCACACCCAGAGAAAATGGATTTGCCACATATAACTCACTGGGAGTCTTTGACCTCTCCCCGTTTGTACATTTCTCCTTCCGGCCCACGACCCTCCTTATCAGGCCCACGAGTCGGTCCCTTATGTTCCTCTCAGCTCCCTCCTCGCCCTCCTGATCGCCATCCACGTCAATCCCTGCTCAGAGGACAGGAACCGGGCACACAAAAGAAGAGCTGTTCCTCAATACCCAAAAAGGCCCCGTGTGGAGCGCTTCCTCTGGGCTCGTTCAGAGCAGAGCCCAGGCCAATGCAGATCCAAAGTGGATGAGTAATTGTTTTTTTTTGGTTTTTCAGAGTCAAGTTGTATTGCCCAGTAAGCTTTCAGATACACACATACACACAAGGGATTGTCTGTGGTGAATTGGTGCAGAAATAACAGTCATTAAAACTGTAGAAAGTGTAGAAGCATGTGTGTGTGTGTGTGTGTGTGTGTATGTGTGCGTGTGTATGTGTGCGCGTGTATGTGCGGGTGTGTATGTGTTTATGTGTGCGTATGTGCGCATGTATGTGCGTGTGTGTGTGCGTGTGTGTGGATGTGCGTATGTGCGTTTGTGAGCGCGCGTGGTTCACCGCAGTGTGTGGCGAGGCGGTGGTGGAAGTCGTGCAGCAGGTCCTGGATGTCCACTGGACAGGGACAGCGGTCGTGGTCCTGCTCCTCTCTGAAGCTCAGCAGCATGTTCATCTGGAGGGGAAGACGGTGACGCACGTCGTGGCAGAACAAATAATGAGCCGGGCTCGGATCCAGCCTCGTACAGCCATGAAAGGCATGAGCAGGCGGCAACATTCACCGCTACCGCTGCTTCTGCTGCTGCTGCTGAACTGAACTGAACCCCACACGGTTTTATCAAAAGGACGGCTGGATGAATGGACTCTGGATTGCAACTGCTCCTCTATCCAAACACAACGGGATAACTGAGGCTGCACATGTCGTTTTAGATTGAGTCCTCTTCTTGCCATAACAATAAAAAACAAAAATGTTATAATGAAGAAAAGAAAAAGAACCCACTTACAAAATATAGCACCAACTTTCAATTGCACAATAATCAATACCAATATAAATTTCAATCTGATTTTGAATGCCTTTTTTGTCATTCTGCAAGTACAGCAAAATTGTTCAGCAATCCTCAAGGTATTGCAAATAAATACAAAATATAAATGATGTAAAAGAAGACAAAACTAAACAAAATAAACCAAAAATATACAGGTTAGAAGGATTCTCACGGCTCCACTAACCTGCTCCAGCGGAGGGGAGCGGAACTCCTTTGTCTTGCGGGCGGTGAGGGCGGCCGACATGTTGAGGGCCTCCATGACCTGGTTGTAGCGCAGCCGCTGGTTCTCCTGCAGCCGGCCCACAAAGCCCTGGGAGAAGGCCGCCACGGCCTCCACCCGGCGGCGCACCTGGCAATCACACAGGTAGGACAGTAGCTGGCACAGCTGGGGAGAGAGAGAGAGGGAGAGGTGGGGGGGAGAGAGACAGCAAGAGAGAGAGAGAGAGAGAGACAACGTGGATATATTTAGCTTTGCTCTAATAGGGCATTTTCAGACCTACGTTAGAGAAGGTACACTTTATGAATCCCAGATGGGAAATTTGGTGATTCACTGCGGAAAAAGAAAAAAGAAAAAGGCTAAACAAAATATCGCCTAAAAAAGATGTTTGAGATCAAAGTGGGAAGATAAGTATGCACATTTACCTCCAGTTTGACAGCCTCAGGCAGCTTCATCTGGAGTAGCCCATGTTTGGGAATGTTTTCTTTTTCGCCTGTGCAACCCCTTGGCGCTTTCCCAGATCCATCATCATCATCTTCATCGTCATCATCATCACCATCATCCTCATCATCACCATCACCATTATCACCATCATCCCTGCGGAAGACCCTGGGCTCGATCAACGTGAGCACTTTCCCCAGATCTTCGTCCCCAAACGCCCCCATGACCAGCAGGTTGTAGAACAAGCGGAGCAGCGGCACCAGCAGCAGCTCAACGCTGCCCCCTTCTGGGTCGCGGACGCCCTGCCCCACCGCCCGCACTGCTGCGCCGAGCATCTCCGCCGTGAGGCTCTTCAGCCGGCCCAGGGGGATGCATGGGCTGCCTGTGACGACCGGGGACTCTCCGGGGCTAGGGCGGCTGCCGCCACCCTCCCCGCTACTGTTTGCCGCCCCGTCGCTGAGGCGCACAAAGCAAGGCGAGGAGAGGAGCATCTCGGGCTTGAGGCAGGTGCTGTGAGCCATGCTGGGAACGGGGCTTGGAGGACCGGACGACCCCGTGCCCGCGGTTCCCAGGCCAGCAGCGGCGGCCCCGGTCTGCTCTGTCAGGGGGATGACGTACTCCTGGTTGGTCATGAGACACACTGTGGCGTTGGAGCTGAGGAAAACCTGAGCAGAAAATAACATACAGTCACACACATACATGTATTTATGCCGGCATAAAGATTCAAGATGTTTTTGACACACATTTAAAGATGTTTTTGACATACATTTTGTACTTACTTTGTGTAACAAGTACAATGGAATGCTTACTCACCATTCACTCCCGCAATATGAATTTCAACAACAATACTATACTAAACTGCAATAATATACTATACTACAAAATACTATACGATAAACCAAACTATATACTACCTACTATATACTATACTATACACGATAAACAACACTATATACTTTATACAGTTCTTTACTATATACAACACAACACTGACTGATGGATGAAACAGTATATAAATATGGCGAATGGTGCAAAAAGCATTAAAGATGCTGTAGACTCAATTCATAAAACATAGACATCATTACAACAATAATTCAATTGAACATCCCTAATGTATTACTGATTGAACAATTTACATTGACATTCCTACCTGAATGAGGAGTTTATACAAGGCTGTGCGCAGTGGCCCAGGGAGATAGGGATCCTGAATGGCATAGAGGAGCTGTGATTGGTCCAGGTGACTGCAGAGGGCGTGGCTCACCCTGGCGTTGCCAAGGGCACAGAGGGAGCAGTACAGGAGGAGGGTGTGGTGATGAAAGGTCAGGAGATCGTGGCGTTCCGACAGCTCCAAGATGTCTATCCACCTACGGACAGGGGTCAGGGTTAGTCGACTGCTTTCGATGTTGTGTTGCCTATTCCCGATGATATAATCATTATTGATGTGTTTCCGAAAAACACGTTCCCATTCATTCAACGGTCACCTTCCATAGAATCCATAGAAGAGAATTGCAACCATATTCATAGTCCCATTGCCCCAAACATGGATAAGATGCATTATGCAACAGCATCAAAACATTAAACATCTAAACACATCTTTATTGGATAACCAAACAGAGCATTGTTTCCTTATTTCTTTTTTTAAGGATATTTTTTGGGGCATTTTTGCCTTCATGCACAGGAGAGTAGAGATTGACAGCGTGGAGAGAGAGAGAGAGAGAGGCATGGAATGACCCGTACCAGGACCACAGGACCACATGGAACCAGGGGTCAGGACAAGGCGTCTTTGCCCTATGTGGGTGACGGGTTACAGGATGTGGCACCCATAAAGTCCCCCGTCCCCCCCCCGAGCATTGTTTCCTAACCTGTTCTCATCTGGGATGTGGAGGCTGAGAACCTGCAAGGGCTCAGAGCACTGCACCCGCCAGCCGAGGCGGGCCTCTGACCGAGTCGCCTCCACCCGTAACGTCCCCCTGGGCACCCGGGCCCAGGAGGCTGGGCCGAGCTGCTGCACCTGCAGCCTGGGAGGACACTGTGGAGCCGCGTTGGTCCTCTGGCTCCGGAAGAGGCCGGCTGACAGCGGCATGGCGTTCTGCGCAGAGACAATGATGGCGATTGACAAAAGACAAAGCGACAACAACAACAACAACACGTCAACGTAGATGATTGGATGTAAAAAGTAGCCGTCGGGTGGAGGCGGTTGGGTTCACCTTAACGCAGCCCAGATTGAACTGAAACATGTTGGAGGCGCTGGGCTTGACGAAGACAGCTGGGAACAGCCTTGTGCTTCCCTCCACCTGGACGTTATACAGCAGCATTGTATGGGAATCATGGCACATAATCAGAAACAGGATAACAAACATAACAGTAGAATAAAGACTACATATATAAGGTATATAGATAGATAGATATACAAATATTTTATATATAGATATACGGTATATATGAGCATTTTTCTAATTAATAGCCAAACACATGTCATTTTTTTGGTGTACATCTATTGAAAACACAGAGATCGATGTCCTTCCTACTTGGTAGAAGGTGGCCATGTCCACTCCACTGGAGGTGAACGTGAGCAGGCCGGTGGAGGTGTTCACCAGACAGCCGATCTCCAGCCCCGCGCTCCGCCTGCTCTGGGACAGGCCGGTGGCTTCTCCCGCACACACCATGTAGCAGCTACTGCGCTTCACGCTGAGCACACGCAGAGCCGCCAGGGACACCATTAATCAAGATGAAAACATCACAGAGAGAGAGAGAGAGAGAGAGAGAGAAAAATGAATTGAATTGCTCTCAGCTTCGACTCTATTCATCTTTAGTGGAGTATAAGCTGTTGCATATCTGAGGGCTGTGTTGACGTTGGTCATCAATTTGATGAATTCATATTTGAGATTCAAGTTTCTTTATTTTTGCCATGTGTAATAAGTGCAATGGAATGCTGTCTCCCCATTCACTTCTGCATGAGGAATTTCAACAAAAACCTGTACTATATTATACTCACAACACTATACTATACAATACCATACTATAAACAGCACAATATACGAAATACTAAACTATATACTATAAACTATACTACATACATACAACCCTATACTATAACAATACCGTACACAATCAAAAATAACAATAAAGTGTCTAATGGATGATATATACATATGGAGGATGGTGCAAAAAGCATTCTAAAGCGACCGTAGTGCAGCACCGTAGTGAGTGGTAGCAGCGTCAAAACATAAGAAAAGTACAATAAGTACAACAATTGTTTGGATGCCATAGCTAGACAAACAGGATCTTCATCCAGTGACACCTATGTCACAAACGCCATCGCCGCGATGATTGGAAAGTGTTCAGGCTGACCTCTCCTGCACCTTGCCGCTGTCGTCCCCCAAGGTGACCGTCACGGTTCGGGTTTTGTCAGGGTCAAAGGTGGCCTCGTGCTGGTGGAAGTCAGAGGTCACCCAGCCCACCCATACATTGAACGGGTCCTGGCCGGGAAGCACCCGTACTGAATAGTAGTACTGAGGGAGAATAAAATAGGGTTGCTTCATCGTTTGATTTATTGATAATGACAATGTAGAGTAAAGGTGCTCAGCTTAATTACAATTGGACATGGTCCAGTGTCCATTTACTCTTTATGTTATGACAAAACGCCATTCAGGAGATCGTTTATCACTTCATCCGGAGACAGCTCATTTAAAAATAAGCTTTTAGCTTGGAGACGCTGTACCCATTAGACATTCCTGCCCCAGGTTTTCATAGAGTTAACATGACAACATAAAATATAACATCACTACATGACAAAATGAATAATACAAACAAAATAAACAGATATAGTTTATTTTATATACTGTATAAATAATTGCACTCATATTTGGCTATTTTAAGTTAAAGGCTTCTTTAGTTGAGTTAGTTCATACCATGGAGCTCTGAACCAGACAGCCGTTGTTGTCCTTGTCAACTACGACATCTTCTAGGAGACGAGCCGAGGAGTTGGTGCTGACCAGGCCTGGTTTGATCTTCTTCAGCATGAATCTTCTGCAGCACACACACACACACACTTTTAGTTATTTCTTTCCCTTTTCGTTCATTCCGTATTTAGGTCCCTGGGACACATTAAAGGACATCCTCATTTTCAACCTTCCGAGATTTCAAACAGAAATGTCAACATAAAGACATATAAAACACTAGAGCGCCCTCAGTAGAGCACACCTGAGCCGGACCAAAATGTCCTGTGGATCAGGATTCAGATCCGGATCTGCGCCAAAATCAAATCAACTGTTGCTTGGCTCATAAGTAATCTGACCAGCATGTTTGGTGCAATTCTGTACATAACTTTAGTTACCTCGAGTTATCTTGCCAACAGACAGACAAGATAAACAATCAGGGGCGAAAAACAGACCTTCTCCCATCTTGGATGGCGGAGGTAATAAAATGATTTGGACCACTGGTTCCATTGTTTGAGGGCGCTCCCTGCTGCAGGATTCAAAGCATGACATACAGATACAGCATACCAACATTTGACAACAGGGAGCACTATAGAATCGGATACCTCAACCCATTGTGTAGATTACAATATAATACAGAGCAGAACCAAAGCAGCTGGAGGCTGGTGGTGGTGGTGGTGGTGGTGGGTGCAATTCTAATTAAAATCACTTCACAGAGTGTGTGTGTGTGTGTGTGTGTGAGATGGAAGGTCTAAAAATAGACAGCCTATCAGTGTATGTGTGTTTGTGAGATTGGACCGTGTTGGCCATTTGCTGATTGGCGGCACACGAATAGAGCGTCCTGTCAGAACTAGACTACACCCATTCATTTGAAAACATTACATTTTAAAATATTCACACATTTACAAGCAAACATTTTCCTTCTCATTTTTAAGATCCCCTGGCGCTAACGATGTGTTTATTTTGAAGTGTTTCCCAGTTTATTCCAGGAGTGAGGTGAGGTAAAGCTGAAAGCGGTCTATCCTTATTCGAATGCGCAGTGTAAGCCAGTCCTGAGATGAGGGTCTGGTAAACACCTACGCTGCAGTCGCGCACACGCACACCCCCACCCCCACACACACCACACACACACACGTTGACTGTTGTACTTTGCTTGCGTCTTCCAACATTCAAAACTCCTTGGCTGTCCTGCTGGTGTGTTTTGTCCATGTGTCCGCTCACCATCCCCTCCGTCCCCACCTACCGCTGCTTGACCCTGGATGTTTTGTCGTGACTCTGGTCCTTGTAGTTCAGCTCATCTCTGGAGTCGGCGAAGACGTGGGCAGACTTCATCAGCACCTCAAAGTCTGAGTCCACCTCAAACTCCTCCATTTCCTTCCTGCCTGAGAGCACAACGGACAGCTTACTAAGCCGGAAAGCTGAGACGACGATGTCGAAAAACAGTTCAAATGGTACAGTGTTTGTGAGAGAGGCAAGTAGAAAACACTGATACCATTGGGCCTGAATGATCAGTATGAGCAACGGATCATTTTATATTTTAAATATATATAAATATATATTTAAAATAATCCAATGTAAAGCCCTTCATCAGTTATGTGGACTACTTAACCTTAAGGGTCAAGTCAACTTTATTCCAACAAATCTGTTCCCCAGCTAAACTCCAATTGCAATTAGCTGTATTGATGGGTTGCAACTAACCTGCAATAAGCTAAGCTACACCATTCCAGGCTAAACTGCAAAATGCTATTCCCATGTGAACCGAGGTGACCCGAATATGGAGGTTGTGTGATAATTACTTGGAGACAGAGGGCTCGTAGCGCCATGGAGAGCTCCCCCTGCAGGCCGGGAGAGCGCTGCAGCCGTCTGAACAGACATACTGAGTCGGTAGAAGCCCGTCTCACTTCCTCCCATGTGAGGCGGCGCCAGCGTCCGCTGAGTCACCTTCAGGCTTGGGGAGGCGTCGGCCTTCCCACTGTCTCTGGTGACCTTGAAACACGTAATACATGCGCTTATTCCGCGGTCTGGGTGAATACTGTTTTCCGATTGGCCGACGAGGTGCGTTCAAACCGTGTATTGCACACACAAGCTTAAACACTGTGCTTTAAACACAAAAACCATCATAGCAAACACACTGCTAGACAATTTTGGCCTAAAATCGACCTTACTTTTAAGTAAGGTTACGTCGATGGGAGCCATTACCTTCGCTTACCTCAGCCTGTTGTAATTTTTTGTGTGGCTAACCGGCTTGGTTGTAAAAGGTTGTAACAGTTATTCATTGTCATGAAAGTGGTTAGATCTAGCTTCATAACCTTTTCCATTTTAAGTGCAAAATGTTTTTTTTTATATTGTTAGTGAGGTGAAGAACCACCCGGGCTCGAAGCAGATAATAAGTCTGCAAAGTTATTATCCCTCACATGGGATAACAATGGTTTCCCATTGCACTCACCTAGCATGTAGGTCAGCCACAATCTTTTTGCCAAGACACTGTTAACTTAAAAGTTCAATCTAAATCTGAATCCTCTGTATTGGTCACATACATAGAACGAAAATCGTACACACACAGAGAAATGTGTTGCATTTAACCCATCCTAGTATTAGGAGCAGTGGGCAGCTATTGTATATAAAGCGCCCAGGGAGCAGTGTAGGGATCTGGTGCTTTGCTCAAGGGCACCTCGGCAGTGCCCAGGTGGGGACTTGAACTGTCGACCTTATGGTTCCTGCCACCCAGTTTTATAGATTCACCAAATTCAACTGATACCGGTACGTAAACAGTGACAACCCTTTGTGATAAATAGAAGGAAATAATCCTTGATTTGCAAGGATTAACGATTTGAATGGCACTAACCAGCAGGTCAAGGTGGTGCGGCAGGATGGAGGTGAACTGAGGCTGCCTCCAGCTCATCCAGAGGGCCGGCTCTCTGGCCATGTTGACGGCGAAGGGCTGGTAGCCCTCCTGGAGGCCGCACAGGGTGAAGTACTGCAGCGAGCCCCCCTGCCTCCCCAGGTTCAGCCTACCTGCCTGGTTGACCCCGACGCTCACCACGGGCAGCAGGCCTGGAGAAGACGGGATCAAGAGATGAAGGAAAGCAGATAGGTAAAGCAGATATTCTAAAACTCTCTCACGGCGTGGTGTTGCTTTAGAAGCACAGTGAACTTTCCCAGAGCATTAAAAGTTTCTGTGATACAACTACAAAGTCCGGCCACGATGTCAGTGTGTGTTGGCGGCAAGCCAAACCCGAAAACTAGGTGCACGGCCCAAGGACAAGGACATCGGCAAAAGCATTACTGCTCTTAACAGGCCAAGTCACGCACCGTCTCCGGCGTCAAAGTCGCTGGCAGCGAGCTCCGAGCCCTTGTGATTGAGCAGCATCTCCCCGTTGAGGCTGACCACCATGGTGCGCTGGGTCATGTCCAGCAGACAGCCCACCACGTCACCCCTCTTCCAGGGACACCCCAGGGGCTCGCCCCCCTCGTGGTACCACTGGGCCTGGAGAGAATCCCGATGTCAAAAAAACGTTCTTTGTACACTTATTTTTTTAACTGCAGCCCTGACTTTTCTTCAGAATGAGATGTTTTGGCTTATTTTCTTTTCTTCCTCCACATCGCACATCGATTCTGAGAGAAGAAGAAACTCCCACAGTAGACTGGGCCTCGGGTGGATGGGTTTTATTCTTTGAAAGACTCATGATTTCAAAGAAATCCGAACACTGGAGAAGTGTTCTCTGCAGTGAAAAGAAGGGTTTGCGCAGTGCATCATTTTTCAAACGGGGTTTGATAATTAGAGCGGCAAGGAGAGTTTAAATAATTGTAACATTATGCAAATGAGCTGCAGCGGCGCTAGCGGCGCTGAAGCAGCAACCAATAGCAGAGTGGGATTGTATTTTCTCGCGAACATGGGGGAGTGCAACTATTTGTTGATGTCTTCTGTCTCCCGGAGCTATAATCATTGTTTTGTCTACCGGGACACAAACAAAGACGCATACACAAGCGTGATCTTCATTTCTGTTGTTGTATTGTGCACCGAGAGCAAACTACCAGGTCAGATTATTTTTGTGTGGAAACATAATGTGTTGTGATTTTGATTAGATTATTAGATTAGATTAAACTTTGAGTCCAATTATGTAAAAAAACGTAGTGTAACGTTAATAAACATGAAAGACACGAAAAATCGCACAGCCGGTCAAATTAGTTTTCACTTCAGAGAAGCTCAGTTTCTAAACATAAACATAATATAACTTACGTTGCATCTTTCTAATGCAATATAACTTATGTAAGCAATTTGCCACATTTTTATTGGACACATCATCACGACAAATGACATTAAACCAGCCCCGTAAAACCGTAAACCGTCCCAACCCAAGTGAAAAGGATACATTGTGTAGGCTTTACGTATCAAATATAACGTAGATCCCTTTTTAAAAATGAATAATGCCAATAATAAAAAACCAATGCCAGCTCACCTTAGCGCCGTCGAAGGCATACGCCAGGTTGTCTGAGCCCAGCTCTCGGTCTGGGGAGCAGCCGGGTCGCGCCCAGCCCACCCTCATGTCCCCCGCCGTCAACGCCTCAAACTCAAAGTACCAGCGGCCCTCGGTCACGGCGTAGCGCTGGTCCGCGCGGAACATCCGGTACCTCTCGGCAGAGGAGGAGGGCACGCCACAGGGGTCTGTCGGTGCAGCTGCAATGCCTAAAGTTCAGAAAATTGTCCATGTGTGTGCAGATCCATGTGTGTGAGGGTCTTGTATAGGCCTACGTGTGTAACAGAAATGGAAGCTATTGAGATTGTGCTTTCACATGCAAACGCAAGGTTTACTTTCTGAAAGAGGCCTCATAATGTGTATGAGGTGATGAGGGTGGGGTTGGAGAGGGGAGGGGACATACTGTGGTCCAGGTCCAGGGGTTCCAGGCTGTATCCGTAGGCCAGCAGGGTGCAGACCGCCTCCCTGGCGCTGTCTCTGCCCGCCCCTCTGCTCTGCTCCTCTAGCAGGCTGTACGGCACCAGCTGGGGACTCCTCTTGGCCTTGTTGTCCTGCCGCACAAACAGTGGGCATTGAAGAAAAACTAAACGCATGGAAATGTATTTAGTGAAACAATTAAAAAAGTGATCAAACTTTTAAAGTCCTTTCCACTAATTTTACCTTACGATGGAACCTTCCACACGTGCAAACACACACTAAGACACACACATGGACACTGATGAATAGCTATGTTGAATATATTACATCTCAGTGAAGTGTGGCGGTACCTTCGGAGCTCCATAAGTCCACCCCTGTCGGATGAGCTCCTTGGCCCAGGCGTTGTGCTCGTTCTCCGCCAGAGAGTCCACGGCGGTCTCCAGGGCCGAGCACAGCACCGTCTGGCTCAGGTCTAACGGGGCAGGCCTGTAGCCACCGGGCTGCTCATACCTCATTGGAACGACAAATCACCATCAATTAGAGGGCAATCTAAGTGTGGATCTTGGCCGACAGACTGAAGGATGACTACGAGTCTGCCTGTCTGTTGAAGTATGAGTCAGTTTTTTGACATTCAGTTGCCATTCATGTTAACGAGGACAAATGTCTGTAATCCTGGACACAATAAGAGCATATTAATTAACCATTAATTAACCACAGTTCCTACAGCTTATGGCAAGTTGGATTTAAGACTTTTTAAGACTCTCAATGCCACTCGGAATGACATTACAGACCAACTTTACAATAAATTACTAGGGTGTGGGACAATTTTACCCAAATGTTTATTGTAAAATAAATTGTTTGGTACAGTGAAAAGACTAGAAATGAGAAAAAAATACGAGAAACGTTGTTGGTTCCGCTATCCTAACTGCATGATGTCAATGCGAGAGGCATTCGGTAAATCATTGAAAAAATATCAATACCAAATATTTTGCCATTAAATATTGCAGAAAATATAACACTTTATTACCAATTAAGGCCTATTTCCACATTCATAAATTCAATGCCTTTTAAGACTTTTTAAGGAAGAAGTTAACATTATATATACAGTATATATTGCAGAATCAAGCATTATTATACAGCATTAGAATATAATAGGGGTCACTCAATAAATATCTAACCCTATTAGATAATGCATAATACCTTAGTTAACATGAACACCATTAGTAAGCATGAGTAAATGATTACTAGACCGTTCGTCCGCTATCAATGAATTCTTAGTTCATTGATACTGCATTAACTAATGGTTAATTGATGTACCCTTATTGTCAAGTGTTACCCCTTGATTAGTGGAAGTAATGTATTCTAAGCAGCAGTGCATCTAATGCAAAGTGCACCTGCATCTTGTAAGCCCTTGGTGATAAAAAGTAAAAAATGTAAAAACCTTTCGTCGTCTCTGTATTGGACCGCAAATAGTGCGATCTACCACTACAATGGACATGTCTGTTGTGCTGCAACACCTACTTTGCTGAAAGCCGTATGTACTGAAGTTGTTTCTCAGAGTGGTGGTCGTCTGCCAGCCCCATGTGGAAACCAAGCGCGAGGAGCGTCCTTGAGGTGAGATAACGTTTCATCAGACAAACCGAGCGTGGCTACGATGTCAATACTGTGTGAGTGCCTTGAAATTGTGGTCTCAAAAGAGAAAGCATCCATTGCATAAAATGCCACTTTCTGAACACACCCACAACAAAAGGGAAACATCTGAAAGGAACCAATCAATAAACAAAACCATCAGAAACGCTGCATTGGTTACGATTTGAATCTAAAACTTTCTGGCTAAGGGATTGAAACATACTTGATGGTGATCTGAGCCATTTGAAGATTCTGGTTCTTCTCCTTCTCGGGGAGCTTGGGGAACTCCACCAGGCAGGGGTCAAACCTCTTACCCTCATCTTTCACCTGCAGGGACCCAACACAACAGACATAACCTCACCCTGACGTCTGAGGAAACCCAGCCAGACTGAATGCAGTTAGCACAGAAGATGTAGTAAAAGGCCACAATCATGTAGAGGGAAGTTCATTGGATGAACTGCTGTATATTGATTGCACATTTATATGTAGCATGTAGCCAGCATGATAAGATTACAGTGGTACGTTGGGTTAAAAAGAAGGAGACAAAGCGATGGCCATGCAGTTCTATTACCACTCAGCAATCCTGAGTTCTGTCTTTATGGAAGCCATGAGAACATGTGAGATGAGGAGGATCTGTAGTACTGCGCATTATTGCTTCCATATTGCTGCTAATCACTTTGCTCTTACAGGTCCGTATGCCCAGCCCAGTTCTATCTTGTCCATTGACCAGAGTTCGTGGATATTCTCCGCCAGTCTTTCCCGGATGTGTTCCAGTTGTGCGGGCAGTTCCACCTATAGACATTGTTTGAAGAAACCAAGGGAAGCTGTTAAAACAATAAAACTAGAGGGCACTCAGTAGCATACCTCCGCCACACCAAAAAGTCCCCTGGATCCGGATTTGGATCCAGATCTGTGCCAAAATCGAATCAACTGTTCCTAAGCCCATAAGAAATCTAACCACTAAGTTGTGTCCAATTCCATAAATAACTTTTTGAGTAATCTTGCTAACAACAAACAGGATGAAAGCACAATTTTCTCTGAACCATGTGATGAAATATCTGTATAAAATGTGTAATCACAGAAAGAGCAGTTCGATTTTATGAGAACCTATATTTGCATTCTTACTATCAAGTACTAATACTAACATGGATCATTTAGAACAACCAAACAGAAACCCCACAGCACGTAAAGATGCACTGATCTTAAACAACAGCCTTAACATAAGCCTCAAACATTTCAACCCCTATGGGTTCAAAGCCCCCGTGCGTACCTTGCTGATGTCCACGGGTGCAGGGGTGAAGGTGGGCGGTACCAGATCCACAGAGGGGCCCAGGAGCTCCCGCTTCCCGTCCTGAAGGTCCAGGGTGTAGCGCTGGCAGGGCTCCACCTTCAGCTTGGCCCCCCCGGGGAGCAGGGCCTCGGAGCACGAGGCGAAGCCCGGCGGGGGAAGGAAGCGGAACTCGCCGTGCCGTCCTCCGAACAGGAAGCGGACCCTGGAGTTTGAGCTCAGTTGAGTTTGACAGTAACATTGCAACCGCTTTTTGAACATAGCCCCGAGATTCTTGTCAAAACTCTCTCCACTTTCTATTTCTCTCCACCTTTCGAATTCACAAATATTAGTCCTACTTTAAATCCTCTTTTTGTCGTTTGCTTTCTTATACATGCACCAAGGTATTTTTGCAGCTGAAGGCACTGGGCAATAGTTAGATTCACCACAGCAGGAGCCCAATGAGTACTCAGTGGAGCACATACCCCCGCCACACCAAAAACAGCCACAGCTGTAACTCTTCAGTGCTTAATTGGCTCTGGCCAATTAAACCTGAAGTACTTTTTTAAAACGCTTTTATAAGACCAAGTTTATAGCCGGCTCTATGACAAATTAAATCAACTGTTCCTTGGCCCGTGAAGTAATCTAACCACCAAGTGTTGTCCAGTTCCTTCTACATAACCTTTTGAGTTATCTTGCTGACAGACAAACAAACTAAGAAACAAACAGGGGTGAAAACATAAGTATAAAAAAAGATATTGGCATCACAATGCCAACTTTGTCAGGCTCAAGAAGGCCTATGACCTTTAACCCTGACGCTATCGGTTCATTCCTGATGTCTGTAGTCCAGCGGTCTATGATGCCCAACTTGTACCTCATCATCCATGACATGTATTTGTGGAAGATTTTTGTAAAAAAATTAAAAAAATTAAAAACATGTACAAATCATTTAAGTCAGTTTGCTGCTCTTTCTTTGCTTATTTTATTGTATATACTATTTAAATTTTTATGGTGTTTTTGAGATTTATACTGCGGGAGGGAATGGGGAGTAAGCATTCCTATGTACTTGTTACAAATGGCCAATACAAATCTTGTATCTTGTATCTTAAAGAAATAATACACAGTAAGTCGCTTTGGACAGAAGCATAAATTAAGCGTTAAACGACTAAATAGTAAAAAAGTAAGCACTAGGGGGTATCACACATCGCTCATACTGACTTGACTCCAGCGGAGAAGCTAACCACGGGGTGCATCAGACCGTCGACGTTGAAGTTCTCCAGCATGCCCTGCACGGGCAGCCCGTTGACCCGGAAGGAGATGGAGGGCGCCACGAGGTCAAGGCAGCAGCTGATCACGTCCTCGTCTCTCAGCAGGTGAGGGAAGGGAGAGCTCACACGGCGGCTGACACAGCCTACGTGCGGGCGACCGTTAAACATTCAGTTAGCGGTTGTCAACAAATCCCAGCTTGGCGTGTTGCAATTTTTTGATTGAATTTGGAAATCAAATGAAGTGACTGCAGCATTTGAGTGAGCACTGATCCTTCACAGAAAATGACGACTTCACTCTTCAACTGTTCCCACCTGTCTGTACCAGCACCATCCACACCATTAGTGCATTCCTTATTAAAATTGGATCTAGGGGTATATATTGAATTTATATTATAGCAATATTGTGATATAAGACTAGACATTGTCTTAAATTGTGGATATTGTTATATTGCATATGTGTTTTTTTCCGGGTTTTAAAGGCTGCATTATAGTAAAGTGATGTAACTTGCAAATGAAAGCCCCAATTACCATTATCGTTACCCTACAATTTCCTCACAATATCGAGATATTTGGTCAGAAATAATGATAATTATTTATAATAATAATGAATAATGAGATTAGATTTTCTCCACATTCTGCAGCTCTAATTGGGTATATCATGAATATTCCTTTTCTTCCTTTTTTCCCCACCTGACCAGAGATGGAGCCCGTCGAAGCCGTAAGAGTAGAGGTCATCTCCCACCCCGTTGCCCCCGCAGCCCTCTCCGGCCGTGGGCCAGGGGTGGTAGCCCTCGGCGCAGGCCCAGCCCACCCGCAGGTGTGTGGGCTCGGCCGTGAGGAAGGGCTCCACGTGGTCCACGGCCAGCTCGTAGTACCACTTGCGATGCTGCGCCGACCCCTCCCCCAGGGCCAGGAACACGTTGGGCCGCATGCTGTTGGGGTCAGCGGTCCGTGGGCGGCGGCACACAAGAGACAAGAGAGGAAGATGAAGAACGCGACGGTGTGGAGAACAAGGCACAGTCGCACAGGCGAGGGCAACGCTCTTATTACCTGGTGACGTGGTTCACCAGCCGGCTCTGCAGCAGCAGGTCCCGCTCGGGGAGCAAACTGTGACATATGAGGTTCTGGTTGGAGCGCACCGCCACGCCGTGGCAGAGGGACAGGGATGACAGCACCTCCAGCACCTGGGGATTCCCGTCACAGTGGGCCACGATCGACACGTTGACAGGGGAGCCGCAGCATGGTTGTGGGCAACAGATTTAGATGATACAACTGGGGCCATGTCATTACAAATAACATTGGTCTATGAAAATATGTCAGATTAAAAAGTGTATATAAACATACAACAAACCTACTTTATCTCTCTCTCTCTTTCTTTTTTGTTTGTTTTGTTGTGTTACTTTAGTTTTGTTTTCTTTAGGATTTAAAATTGATTTTATTTTTTAATTGCTGTTATTTGAAGAGTGACCATGAGGATTGCTACACTATTTTGTTGTACTTGCGATGAGCGTAAAAATCATTGTGATCTGATGTGATCTGTAAGTATAACCATATAAATACACACAACCCAATGACTATGCATTGCATATTCTCATACAAGAACCACATTTACGACGTTTCTACTTCAACAGAAGAGAGATGTTGACGCAAGCCAATGAACTATCGGATGAATAGTTTAGTTTTTTGGTTGCTACGTCTCTCCCCTCTCCGCTCTCCAACCCGTAATATTCAAACATACTACCTTGTGATTTCGTCCATGTTTGTCCAGGAGGGAAATGATGGATTGGATGTGTCCCTCTTTAATGACATTAAGTGCCTCTGGGCTCTCCAGCAACATGCAGTGCAGGACCTCCAAGACACCTTTAGATGATAGACAGACAGACAGACAGGAGGGGGGGGGTTGTCTATTACAGGGAGAGCCCCGGGTGCTGTGGTTGTTTCTTGTATTTATTACACAGATAATGACTGCTAGTTACAGATCCACCGAGCCACCACCAGGGACTGACATACTTTTAGACCCAAATGCCAAATGTGACACCATTGAACCATCCAACAGCTCAACCCTAATGGGAATTGATATGTCATCCTTTGAAGCGCCATGTAAACAACACATTCAGTTAAGGGGGGGGGGGGGGGCCTTCAAAAGGGCAACAAATGAACCAGTGAACCTGTGGAGGCCTCTGTTCGATCCAGCCTCTCAACCAGCCAGTCCAGGGAGGAGGAGAACTGGGCACAGCTCCTGCGGTTCCCCCGAATCAGAGAGGCTGGGGAGGGAAGGCGAGAGAGCAGACAAGTTAGCCATTCATTCAACGAATGACGAAGACTTAACTCAACTTAACTTTACATTCCCCTAGCCGAATGCAGGGGAAACGGTACCTTCATAAGATGTCATCCTGAATCATTTCACTTGGTATATTAACTTTTCAGTGCAGCCATCGTTGCAGTGGATGGGTTTTTATTAACATTAGTATGCGTCATTTGTAAAGTGTGAGGTGATCGTGATCGCTGCAGTCATGTTTGCGTTCTGTTGTATCGTTATGGTGGACTTGTCACCCGCTACAGCGGTATAAAGGTGTGTAGTTTGTACTCATTCTGACCCAGTAGTTGATAGAAAGAATTGAGAAGGCTTTCCCAGTCCTCTGCTGTACCACTCCCGCCGACACACTCAGCGAAATTAGAGGCACTGCTGTACAGGTGGAGACGATCCAGGCAGTCCACCACCAGGTGCACCACGCCCTGAGAACAAAGCCAGGAGGGGCACACAACATGAAGCAACGCAACTAAAAAAACAAACACAGAAGTGTGAAAACGGGAACATTTCGTAATGTCCACTCTGTGTACCTCCTCTTGAAACAGGCTCTGTCTTTTCTTCAAGGTTTTCAGACCACTCTGGTAGGCCTCGTGCGCCAGTCTCTCCTCTGGCGGCTTGAAGAAATGTATCAGATCCCGGAGACAGAGTCGCACCGTCTCTGGTTTGGGGGTTACGGAGGAGGCGCTTTCTTGTTGACCGAGACCATCCAGTTTCCTATGGAGAAACAAAGTGAATGCAGGGCTCCAGACTAAGGTTACACTGGTGGCAGTGCTGCTACTATGATGTTCAGTTAGTGGCAGTAGCACATAGCAGTATAATTTGGTCACATCAAAACTGGGTGATTGCAACTCAGCTTTTTTGGAGGTATTTCATATAAAGTCAAAGTAATCAAAAATAAAGTAATAAATAATAAACATATTTTAAATGTTTAAAAATGGTAATAAGTGCAACAATTTATGTTGATTAACATAGCGTACTAATCAACTAAACTAAAAGTTGTTTAAAAAGGGCATACAGTTCAATAACTTCAATTAACATTAAATAACCAGAGATCCCCAGAAGCCCCGTAGGTGCTGGGCTGCAGATGGCCAACACCTATCATTTGGCCTTCTTGCCCCTCGGCCCCAGGGGGTACCAGGTGTTCACACTTTCCCTGGAATCCAAGTCCTTCAAACAGACGTCTGATATGATCAAACTAAATCGGCTAACTTTTGGACCAAAATAGGACTTTAGGATTTAAAATAATAATGATAAATATATTAAAAATTATTAAAACGCCAACAAAAGTCAAGTGGCAGCAGTGCTACCAATTATTTTTTTTAGTGCGACTGGACAGATTTACGGTGGCAAATGCCACCAAATTGGTGGCAGTCTGGAGCCCTTGGAATGTATAATGAAAAACACATGATGAATATGCATAGTTTGATAATTATATTCTAGAAAAGTTTTATGCCAATGCTTCAGACATCGTGACTATACACCATTATGCATAATGTAGGCCAAAACAGACAGAACATCCATACGTTTGTTTTGAACTGTCAGTAGAACAATTAAAGCATCATTAATAAAGTATCATTTATTATTTTATAATTATTTAACTGAAATAGTTTTTTGTTAGCCACTGTATCACCAAGCGCCACTTAGTATGCATAGCAGTTCAGTGTGCCACTGTTAGGTTGACATTGCCGATTGTGATGCTTCGACGAATCCCTGACACAACATGGACCTATTCATGACAACACATCTCTGCTTTGTTCATGCATTGCTCACATCAAATAGCTGGAGACAGGGACTATAGGGAGTGTCGAAGTGTTGATGTTAAGTGTTTGTTTGTACCTGACAAAAGCAGAGAAGAGGTGCACCGCCGAGCGTATGAGCCTGGCGGAGCCGGACTCCTCTCTCTGGGAGCGGGACAGCGTCAGCCCGTCGTCCACATGACCCTCAGTATGCAGAATGGCCTGCAGAAGAACCCTGGTTACAGTTTTCTAGCCAGGAACTATGGTACGTATAACTGGCACACACAGACCTCCATCACAATGGGAGACAGAGCTCTGTGCCACGAAATGACCAACAGACAAAAGCAGAGAAAAATAAAAACAGCAAAAGATATCTCTTAAACCCGTTCACCTTCCAAGAGTTGAAGACCACATCTGGACATTCGATTTTAAGTGATTTGTGAACATGTCTAAGCAATAGAAAAATGGCATTTTGACATTTTGTGTAATATTTGTTTATAAGAACGTGTTTACCTTGCGCTGAACAGACCCCATGCGGGCACACTTCCCGTCCACGGCCTGGTAGGTGAGCCACAGGGCCGAGTCGACATGCTGGATGTAACAGATCGAATCGCCATACTTGATCTCTGCCGTGCCCATGCCCTCCACATCCTTTTTAGAGCATGGGTGAAACTTTTCCTAGATAGACAGATAGACAGATAGTCGAAAAGGGAGATAGGTAGATAGACAGACAAAAGGGAGATAGGTAGATAGACAGACAAAAGGGGAGATAGGTAGATAGACAGATATATATATATATATATATATATATACAGATAGATAGACAGCTAGACAGATATATAGACAAAAATGGAGACAGACAGACAGACAGACAGATAGATAGATAGACAGATAGACAGATAGATGGATAGATAGATGGAAAGATAACTTCTATTTATAACAAAGGAAATACAAGTTTCAGTCAAAAACAGTGAGACGGAAGATAAGATAAAATAAGCAGGGGTTAAAATACACAAGTAATCTGAAAAGAAGAGTAAACAAACAAGGAAACACTGGAATCACACTGTACATACTGTACATTCTGTATATATAGTTACACATATATCGTTAACACGCGCTAAAAGTAGCGCATCAACCAACGCCACGGCCAGAGAAAAGGTGAGCGTGTGACCTCTGACCTTCGAGGGCTGGAAGCAGAAAGAGGTGGTGCAGACGTCAGCTCTGTTGCGCTCCACCAGATGTAGGCCTCCGCCTTCCTCCTTCAGCCCCAAGTACCTCCCGGTGGTCAGGTGACGGAGACGGAAGGGCTGACCCCAACGCACGTGGCTCCCGCTCCACCTGTAAAGAAACATGCAACGACAAACATGCATTGCTATTTTGCACTTTATTCAGCCTCGTAGCCCCTTTCCTATTTCAAACAATTGCACATTCGCTCCAACACGATATAAATGATTTCTCTGGAAAAGTTGTCATATTCTGTCTTTTGCAACAACCAAATAAGTGACCAATTGAAGCAGAGTAAGGGCAGCTGTGTGTTTTTTGGGGGTTTTTTATTGCCATACCTCTGACATGACTTTGGGAATAGTGGGTGTATTGTATGGCTTTTTTGTGCAGTAGACTTCAAAGTGGTATTTGATCATATCCAAAATATAATCATGGTTCATTTTACAGGCTGCCATTTTTGTAATATTATTCATTCCATTTGGTTTGTTTATTTGTGTGAGAGCTAAAGGTGGTCACAGAGAGCTAAAAAAAAGAAGTTTCATATTTGAGCACAAGCAAAAGTACATTCCATCCGTCATCAAAGGCAGAATTTCTGATACAAAAAAGTAACACATTCTATCAGGATTTGATCCTTATGCAAGTAATGGTGCATTCATTTTCAACAGAATAATACAAACACTGTTTTTGTATTTGGACAAAACCATACATAGTTGATGCTCTCCTGTACATGCTCAAAACTGATGAAAAACAGTAAACACCGCATGCTCAGATAATTCCATTCGCGACTCCTATTTTGAAATCACCATGTTTAACCCAATGCACATTGAACACCCCTGTGCCTGCGTAACATTGTATATGAATAAATGATAATCAACAGACTCATTGCTCATACTACTTACATGACACGCAGGATCTCCAGCCTCCAGAGGGAGCAGGCCTGGCTGGATACTGAGCCAATCCCATAGTGGATCGTTCTGAATGCGCGTACACACACACACACACACACACAACCACACACACACACACACACACACACACACACACACACACACACACACACACACACACACACACACACACACACACACACACAACCACACACACACACACACACACACACACACACACACACACACACACACACACACACACACACACACACACACACACACACACACACACACACACACACAGCAGTGAACACCACAATAGCTTTAAATGTCCTTGCTGAGGCGGTTCACTTTGCATTCATTGTGTTTGACAGCGTTTAGCGTTGACGTTAGCCTCCCGACTGACCTCTGCAGCTCGTCCCCGTGCTCTTTGGAGGGCAGGGTGAGGCAGGCACCACTGTGTCCGTGGAGCAGGCGCAGTGTGTCTCCTCCTTTCAGGTAGCCTGCAGGTACCACCAGAGACCAGAGTCAGGCTAACGCCTGTTTGTTCTTTTAAGTCGAACACGTAAGCCAAGACTAAAGGGCCCATCTTTGTCACTGGTCAATTAGGAATAATGGCCACACACCATTTATTTTAGCAAAGCGTAAAGTCACGTACAATAGGATGAAACGTGTTGTAAAAATGTAATATCGGCTACAACTACTGCGATCTCAGTAAGGACTCATTATACATATGAATGTAGTACTGATGAGAATGATCCCCCACTACGGCATCATCAAACTCTGCATAATGCATGATTAGAGCGGAGAACATTTCCTTCTGAAAAACAATACTGGTACAACTTAGCGTGCCAATTTCCTGAAAGAGAGGCAGCGCAATTAGTTTGCTCGAAATTGCAGACTGCAGATGTTCCGCTACAGCGTGACACGCTGGGGTTGTTGTATTTTCGTCGGTCAAAAGTTTACTTCTGTCGGACGAGATAAAAGAAAAAGGAAGAAAAAAAACCAGGGAGCCTTGCCTTGAGCGACCCCGCCGCCAGAGCAGATGGGAGCCACGCTCCACAGAGTCTGGTGAAAGGATGCATCCACCGCCACACTTCCGCACGTCCTGTTGTCCAGCACGCTGCCGTAAGACAGGTGCTGCAAGGACAGAAAAGACGCGTTATAAACACATATAAAATCATCAGATTGACAGACAACGATCTACGTGTTCACCGCTGCTTTGGACTGCTTGCAGTTTCCTGTTTACTGGTTTTACCCCATAAGGGTTTCTTAACCTCCCATTTCAATTGAGCTGAATGAGGCTTGGCCTTGAGTATTCCTCTAGTGTCTGAGTCAACATGACATGATGGTGTTTGACCTCTAAGAAACACATTACTCTGACTTTTAGAAAATGCATCGACTTACCA
>CM051018.1:1082332-1140540 GCA_027704905.1 Muraenolepis orangiensis
TGAGGATACAATCAGCCCAAGTGCTACAGTTATAGCCCTGCTGTTCTAATACATTAAGCCAATAATGACAATAGAGTCTGACATGTGACATATGTAGTGTAGCTCATTGCATATTGTTTCATAATCACAAAACATAAACCCTTTTATGAGGCAAAATCGTTCCTACATCTTGATGGCATGTAGGGATGCAAATGGGAATAGAACAGTTGAACAAGGGTTTCATAATTTAATTTCTTTTATGGGAAATGGTTAATCGAAAAAATATAATTCAAGACAATGAATAATGTGCATCATGATTAGAGACCCATAAACAGCTGACACCACAAGCTTTCATAACATACTCATCTCCCATTTGAAAACTAAAATAAATCATAGGACTGGGAGACAGCCACCAGGAGGTGTGGGGGGGGGAGATTGGGAGCAGAGTAGATTGTGGGTTAAGGGGTGGTTAGAGGTCACTCTCGCCATACAGCGCAGTGGAGAAGGAAGTGTAGTCTAGTGCCCCCGGTGGTGCCCCAGGGAACTTGTACGGAGGCATCCTCATGATGCAGTATTCAGCCTGGTCCGGGGGAAGCTCCCTCCTCAGCTCCTCCACCAGGATGTACGGCTGTGACAGACAGAGACAGAGACAGCGTTGTTGAGGGATGTCCTGCAGGGCTTAACAAAGCTATAGAACTACAAGAATGTAGGAAGGCAACATAACGAAGGGGAGACATTTCGACTTTTTTTTTTCTTTTTACAGAGATATTCGGCTTACTCCACAACAAAAAAATGTTGATAGGATCTGTGGGAGCCAATGAAATCTCGAGGACTCATACATACAGTAACCTAAGATATTTTGTCCCACACCAATATCCTGTTATAGGCTCCTTGCAAACATCAAATAACGGCAGCGAGATATGCTGATATACTACATCCCATTGTCTTGAATCATGCCTCATATCATCTAGTGAGGCGCAAACGTAGCAGGGCTGTACAGGTTCTCTTGCCTCAAATTGGACTCTCAAATCCCCCAAAAATTCTCACGACATGGCTGTGTGTTTCGGCTTTAAACTAAAGAAACAGTGATTGTTGTAGATTTAAGTAAAAAATAAAAAAAATAAAAAGGGAAAAACTGATAAATATATATATATATATATATATACGTATACCTTGTCAGTTGCCAGGATCCTGAAGGAAGCCACCACCTGATCGGCGGTGTCCGTGTCAGCAGTTTCTCTGGTCATGAAGTCAATGAAGGACTGGAAGGAAACCACCCCAGAGGCATTGGAGTCCACCAAGAGCATTATACGGGCAAACTCCACCTCTCCCTGGTCATTATTAGGGGGCAAGAAAGAGAACAGGCATGTTCATTGCTCGTTAGATCCATCTATATATATATATTATTATTAGATCTTGGAATTGTTGTACCATAGCCATGCCAAGCACTTACCAAATCATAACCCATGGAGATAAGGCACGCTCTGAAGTCGTCGGTCTCCATCGCTCCGTTCTTCTTCTAAGAGTGATAGTTCAAAAGGTCAGATGTGTTCAGCGTAAGAGCATTTGTAACATGGGAGAAGTAAGACAAGGTTAGGGAAACCGAATGAAACAAAACCCATAGATATAACCGACAGAAAGAATGATGAAGATGTCAGACCGTTATAAGAGATAGAAGAAAAGGTACAGAGCTGTGTGCCAGGAATTGTAGGCCTGAAGACTCTGTGGCAAGTGGTTGTCTGGCTTTGTGTTCAAAACAGTTATCTGTTGTTGTTGTATCTTCGCTTTTTCAGAGGTGGTTAATTGAGTCCTCAGCTCAACAATCCTACATTTCCGCGGCACAATAATTCCAACCATGACCACTTAGCTTCTAGGAATGTAACCTTGGACCCTTAGCTTCTAGGAACATAACATGGACTCATGGACAATGCCTTTGAACGGCAGGTTTATCTCTCCTCTGAAAGCAGGGGTTTATAATTTACTTTTAAACGTTTTAATTTACGTTTGGGAATTGCTGCAGCCTTAGATACGGGGAAAGGGGAAAGTGACCCCACATAACAACAGACTTTTAAAATAGGGATATAAAAACTAGGAGAATGAACAAAGTCTCTCTCATGATTACAAAGCCTACATAGCTTCTAGGAATCCCAATAGCTGCTAGGAACCTAACAACATGAGGAACCTCTGTTTTGACCTCGGTGTATGCAGTGAGAGCAGCCGCAGCAGCGTACCCTGTCAAAGTGGTTGAAGGAGGACCTGAACTCGTGCATTTGCTGCTGGCTGATCCCCTTGGCGTCCCGGGTCAGGATCTGGGTCTCGATCTCGTTGATGGTGCGGGCGACGGTGGTCAGCAAGAGCTCCCAGCCCACCCGGATGTGCTGTTGAAAGGTTTGTTAGGTTTGATTGCAGTCTCTCGGCTTATCTAATGCACATATTTCAGACCGCAGGGGACAGTAGAGAACCAAGAGAACTTCTGAGCTAAATACTGATCCGATCAATTGTTATTTTAAGGACTACTAACACTTGTTTGGAAGATGTGGATGCTCATTTGCGCTGATGGGTCAGACGGCTTACTTTGTTTTACAGAAAGACATTTAAAAAGAGGAGCGGGCGGCAAACAGTATACAGCGCCTGGGGAGCAGTGTCGGGGGTCTGGTGCCTTGCTCAAGGGCACCTCGGCAGTGCCCAGGTGTTTCGAGGACGCAACCTTCCGGTTCCCAAGCCAAGTCCCAACAGACTGAGCTACTGCTGCCCCTATTCTGATCCTGGCAGTGTTAAGCTCAAACCAGTGGGATCTTGGTTTACATTTCAATGACTTTTAACACTTTTGAACACTATGTGGGACTAAAGCAAAAATAACAATTGATCTTGAACGTTGATTGGGATGGGGGTCATAAAATAATTCAAGTCTACTCACACAACCCATTTCCCAAGATCTTTTGTGGGGTATTACTGTACCTCCATGGTGTAGTTGGTGTGTTTGTTATCAAACACCAGCGACTCCTGGATGAGCTGGTGGTCTGCCTCCAGCTTGTCGATGTTGGGTTTATAAGTAACGATGACGTGCTCACACTGCTTCAGCTGGGTCATCTGGTCCTCCAGAGCCCCTCCCAGCTCCAGGGAACAGCGGCCAATCTCCTGTCAAGACATCACATGACAACGTCAACAGACCAATGACATTTAATGAAAAATATAAATAAATGTTGTTCTCTATAAATAATTAGCTGAATGTCTTAGTGCTTATGCTCAGTGGGTTTTTCTGGATTATGTCTGAAGAGCCACCTCCATCCTGGCCTGAATCCAAGGTCCAATGAGGTTCGCCTGGGCAGCAAACTGTCGTCTCAGCCTCTCGTGAGAATGCTGGCGTGCCATCTCTTCCTGGAGGGAGCCATCCCTCTGAGGAACCAGCTTCTTTATCTAAACATACAGGCACAGGCACATGATGCATTAGCTCTGGTGAAAAATAACAAAAAAAAAAGTGTGTTTTTTTGTAAACTATACAGCAAACTTTGGAGTGTACTACAACCCATCCAAAAGCCATAAACTTACATCCTCCAAATCGAACATAATCATTCATCGTTCATTTAGGGTTTTTGAATGTCATGTACATGCATATATTGAAGCTACATCCATCTATCTATCTCTATACAAGCTGCAGCCTGTCTATACCAGCTCCAGTCGTGGCTACCTTGTCCCACTTGTCCAGGAGCTCCTCCATGGTGATGGTAGAGTAGGGGTTGACACTGCTGGCCACGACGCCATAGCTCTGAGAGATCTTCTGCACCTCGTTGTGGATCCCCACGATGGCCTGCCGCTCTCCCTCCGCCTCCGGGAGCGTGGCCTTAAACTGCTCGTGAGCTGCGATGAGACTCTAGAGAGAGAGAGAGAGAGAGAGAGAGAGAGAGAGAGAGAGAGAGAGAGAGAGAGAGAGAGAGAGAGAGAGAGAGAGAGAGAGAGAGAGAGAGAGAGAGAGAGAGAGAGAGAGAGAGAGAGAGAGAGAGAGAGAGAGAGAGAGAGAGAGATAGAGAGAGAGAGAGAGAGAGAGAGAGAGAGAGAGAGAGAGAGAGAGAGAGAGAGAGAGAGAGAGACAGACAGAGAGAGTGGTGGGGGGGAGAGAAGACGAAGGAAGGACTAATGAAAAACGTCATTGAGACTCATCGACAATGACTTTGATAAGGGGAAAGTCACTCAGACTTTAAGGACAGGGATATAAAAACGGGGAGAATAAACAAGGCCTGATTACCAAGTCTACGTCATGTACTGAGGTCAGGCAATACTCAACAGACAACCAAACATCAAGTCTGTGAGTGGATTCATTGGACAGCATTCGTTCTTATGACATTCCTGGAGCCAACAGCGGGCAAAAATTCAATATGATTATTGGTCTTTATTGGCTTAATGTGACTATACCCAGTTTAAAGGTAATAATGTATTACGATGAGAAGATATGCCCTTAGAAGGGATCAACATATGTTTGAAACAACAGAGATATGAGAACTAGTTTAAGTCCGATACCATACTTTACATTTCAATACAATTGTAATGACCCAGACGGTTTTTACAATGGCATTCTGAATTTCATAAGCATGTCCTGTGCTTATCTCAATAACACATTTTTTCCATCCATATGGCCATGCAGCCCTACCTGGACCTCTTCGATGGTGTGCACAATGAACATGTCCTGCAGGTCCTCCATGGCTCCCTCCATCCAGTTGTTAAAGGGAGCCGTCCTCTTCGCAAACTCCAGGAACAGCTGGTCAATGGTGTCCAGCAGCTTCTCTGTCCGCTGAGGAACACCAGCCATAGACCATAGAAACACCACATAAAAAAGGATCTCTTCTTAATCACAGACTCCCGGTTATGCCGTGTTTGTGTGTACATACACAGGACGTGGGTGTTAAAGCGATGCATAGCAACAGTGAACAACGAGATCAAGTGATGAACTATGAGATAAAGCACCCTGGGAATAGAATTGCACGTTCCATTGCTACACTTTAGCAACATTCATTTGTTCAGCGGTTGAGTAATGATCTAAAATATCACCCCAGACTATTCTGAAAACAAACCTCCCCTTCACCTGTTTGAATGGCTAATCCTGGATACAACTCATTGTTACAGCCTCGTTGACCAGCCACCCCCCCAGAGCTTGGCACACGAGGTACGTGCCACTGCACGACCACCACCCCCACCAAGGGTTTGCAGCAAGGGGAGAATCAGAGAAAGTCCCTGTGCTTGTCACTCAGACTAATCCCACACACTGTTCAAGGGCCATCACACCACCGAGGATCAGAGGGGCTCAGATGTAGTGGCCGGTGGGCTTTGATCCAGACACATCCGGGACAGACCATGGCCAGACAGCGTCCGTCCCCCCCCGCTACACCACCCACCACCACCAATCTAGGTCAAGGGGGCTGAGGGCGAGAATCCATTTATCCCTACATGAATCAAGTCTTGTCTGCAGCCTTTACACCTAGGATCTGGCAGGCACCCATTAGTATATTGGGAGGGTTGCATTTAGAATTTGCTTTAATTGAACAGTTTTGATGTCCAGTTAGCAAAGCAAACAGACATTGTGGCCCATTGAAAGGAACGCCTCCTCACCTCCAGTGCTTCCCTTCTCTTCTGAGTCAGTGTTCCCAGCTGGTCCCATAGGTCACAGATAGCCTGGCAGCGCTGGTTAACAGTGGCCACATCATGGTAATCCAGTTCACTGAAAACAGTACGGGCATGGTTAGGTTATGTCAACACCTGGCTATGGTGGAGGGCAGCGACAATGACAGTGTAGATTAACACAAATCACTGTTGGAGTAACTCCATCGTTTTGCAACAGTTGAAATGAACACTATTGAACCAACGTGGGTGTGAAAGAATACTAAATGTCTTAGATATAAATCTAAGGTAAATGGCAAGACAGGCAAGACTTTGAATGACAAAACAAGCAATTTTTAAAAGTTCAGTTATTGAACTCTGTCTGATAAAAGAATTGAAGAGCCAGTTTGATATAATATTTTATTTAAACAGAGCATAGATAGAGCAGGGATAGATAGAGCAGGCAACAGTGGAGCAGGAAACAGTGGAGCGTAACTTCTTGTAGCCAGACAAGAGGCAACCAAAAAAACCATCATATATTGAGGCACTGGTTACTCGGCCGTTTTTAATTCCATCAGTATTGTGCATCACTATCGCCGCTATAGACAGTCTTCGGTGTGTCAGAAGGCTGCGTGTCGGAATAGCCGGACCGCCTGTACTGCACTTCTTGGCGTTTATTGCTGCCTTCCTCGTACTCCGACATGTAGTGGCGCAGAGTGCCCGGAAGCAGCAGACCCCTCCTGTAGAGGAGGGCCATGTCCTGAAGAGAAAACTGTGCAGGTGTCGAATCTCTACCGTCGGCTGGAGACGAGGCCATGTCGGCAAACGCTTCCTCTTCGGGAGCAATCTGTTGGTCGGGCACGAAGCCTCGTTCCCGAGTTTCATCTTGGTAAATCCCGTCTTCGTAGACGGACTCGAAGTTGGTCCTCTCGCCAGGCTGGTAGGGACCTGGCGGGGAAGGATCCACCCCGTAGTTACGCTCTTCCGTTTCACTTTCAGAGTCGCCGTCTTCATAGATGGCCTCCGAGCGCACAAGTTCTCCAGCTCGGAACTCAGTCTGTGGAACACTGGGCTGAGGACCCCACCCAGAGGAAGCACCACCCCCCAGTGAAACTACTGGAGCAGAGCTATAGCTTGCTGGGTAACCTTGAGGAACACTTAAGTAATCATAACTTCCAACAGGATAAAGGGGTACTTCCTCTTCCGCTGGCTGATGTGGAAAAGGATAAGCAGGTTGAAAGAGGCCGCCATTTTGGGCTTCATATCCAGGGTCAGAATCTTTAGATAAGACATTGTTGTTGTTTAGAAAAGGTTCCACATTGGTGAAGAAGTCTTCAACATCAGGCTCATTCAGACTCCAACCTGTACAAAAAAAGGTTTGAAGTCAAGTTAAAAACTTCATTGTTCCAATGAAGACGAACTGAGACATTTAAATGTGTATTACAGTTACCATTTTTAACAGGAAAGCAATGGGCATGGTGACAAAACACTGCAACAAGGAGCCATGTACTGGAAATAAATATACATTAAGATTGAAATACTTCAATATAGTTTTGTATACTTCAGAAACAGATTGATGCATAACAGTTCATAAACATTTTTTTAAAGTGCTGCTTACCTAAATATCCCAAGAGCCATTATGCCACCGAGCTACAACACTGCTGGAAGGGCCTACTCAAGTGGATCAGCTTAACATCAAACAGGAAGTAGTCTGTGTCCAATCAAAGTGCACCAAGGTCGAAGTAGACACCTTGTTGTGGTTGATTACTAATTGGAAAAATCTGGTTAGGTCAAAACATGTTGCCTAAAAGCACAATGATGTTGCAGACCCAAGTGGCCTAAATCCTTATTTTGTGACTCATCGTTTTCGATTTCATCCAACTGATTTGTTTTTGATAATATGCATATATGATCTCTGGCCATGCAATGACAACATGGACAGTCAAACAAAAAGATCAGATCCGAGTACAAGACATTTGTATTGAGCATCCAGGCCTTCAATATGACCATAACTTGACATATTTAGTCCCCTATATCACACTCACCTGACCTCTGGTCCCCTTATGTGACCCCTGTGTGAACTCTGAGATCTGTATTCATCTGTTGTTTGGCTCCTGGCCCCTCTCCAGTGCCAGCAGTAGCTAATGCAAGCTAAAGCCGTTCCTTTGACTGTTGTTTGCCTTCTCACTCATCCTCACTTGTTGACAATCTGTTATCAGGCCTCTGCTATTTCCGTCATCAATCGAAAATCGTATTTATTTTTGTTTGAGCATACCCATTATGCTGTTTTTGCACACGGAAGAGTCTTTCAGGGCAAAAACACACAAACAAAAACTTGATTGAGTGCATATGTGGCCATCCTTTATGGTGTGTGTGTGTGTGTGTGTGTGTGTGTGTGTGTGTGTGTGTGTGTGTGTGTGTGTGTGTGTGTCTCACCCCCTCCACTTATTGTGACAATAACAGTTCCAAGAGTAGTGCACAAATAGTATACTACTTAAAATAACACTCACTGACAGATGGGTGCTGGGATTGTGAGCTCTACACCTGAATGTCTCTTATAAAGCCAGGCTTTAGTGATGCTCCCCACGGCCGAGAAGCTTAGCATTATATAAATATACATATATATATATATATATATATATTTATTTATTTATAGGATGTTTCTCATTGAAAAAGTGCATGGCATTTGTACTGTATTGCGCTTGATATGTTTGCATAATCGTGTATTCAATGTTACTTTGAGCTTAAATTTAACACTAGCTATATTGTATGTGCTTAACAGCTTGAGAGGAAACTTTGCCTCATTTCAACCTTATCTTTATCTGGCCGCATTAGGAGCTGGTGTTTTGTGTCATGCGATAACGCAAAACAGATAGAGTAGAATAGACGGAGACTTGTGTCTGGCAGAGGACGAGACTTGCTGGGAGATCATGGAAGAAAGGTGAACATTGTTTTATCATTTGCATATACTAGCCACATTGGAATGATACAAAGCCAGATTAAGAGTGGCAAAGTTCCCATTTAACGCTTCACTGCTACAGTCTTTCTTCTCAGGCTCAGCCAATAGATGAACATGACTGTGACTGCACAGAAACTGTTCATTTAATCATAATCATGTGGCAACTCCAACTTCGTTCTACACACACCTTTGTCCTGGGTGGAAAAGTTGCAGAGCACAATACTTATTGTATGATCCAGACAATTTGATGTGATTTAATAATGTTGGTCAAATGTCTGTAGTTGAACTTGTAGTTGTTTTTACTTAAGTAAATAATATAATGTTATAAATATATATAGCATCAGCCAGGATCTGACATTTGATTTTTCCCAGCCTCATCAAAAACATAGACATCTTCACTGAATTTGATATATTCTGTACATATATATTATAGACATATATTTTAATATATATATATTCCTTGAGAACGTACTTTAGCTCCTGTGCGATGGCGGCAATCTGCTCCACTCTGTCCTGGTGGGCGGCCAGGTCACTCTCGAAGCCTTCGTGTCTCCTCAGCAGAGCTCGAATCTCCGTCAGCGAGGCTGTTTCATAGTCCTTCTGGGACAGGATCTGCTCTTTGCCTGCACATATGACACAGGAGACATGCACTTAGATATAAGAAACTATATATATATATATATATATATATATATATATATATACGTATATATATGCATTAATATATCTTATTTCTTAATCCTAATATCTAAATATGAATGATGAATTTGGCTAGCATTTGAACAATATATTGGATTTAAGGAGAAGCAAGTGTCATGAGGTCATGAAGAGATGAAGGAAAAACCGATAAAAAAAGGAAACAGGAGAAACAACAGCTAAACATACACAGCTAAAAAGTTCACAGTGCAGAAAGACTAATTTAACCAACCCAGTAGATTGACACATTATAAACATATTGGTGTGTACACACACACAAAATAAGAGACAAAAGCAACTCTGGAGAATTGGGGGGAACGGACTGACCGATGGCCCAGGTCTCATGGGTGGTGGCTTTCTGCCTGAACTTCTCCGCCAGGTGGTCGAGTCTCTCCAGCCTGCGGATCTCTGTGAGCAGCCATTCTTCATAGCCCTTCTCGGCCTGATCCAGGCCCTGCCAGGCGCTGGCTATGTCCTGGATGAGAAACACAGCACAACACACTCAATCCAAACCCATGGGCTATGAAATAAAGTTTTCTTATTTACTTTGTTCGGACGTTTAAAAAAAAAACAAAAAAAACGATATGTATTACCCTGCAACCGTGCAACCCTGGGTCAGTGTTGCAACACATGGGTGGAACAGATGTTATGCGCTGCTGCAAAATACATCCAAGACATTGCAACCAACCGAGCGGCAGTTTCAATGCATGCATTCACAGGGAAGCCAAGAATCCAATGCGACTCTAACTCTGAGCGTGATGGGTAGTGCCGACTCACCGACACCATCTTCCCCTCGGAGGGCATGAAGGCGGGCCGGTTGCTGATGCGCAGCTTGGTCTGCAGGGTGTTGAAGCTGATCTCCAGCTGGCATTTCTCCTGCACCTTGGGGGGCTTGTGCATGCGCCGGTAGTCCCGGAAGTCCTCCAGCTTCCGCTGCATCTCGCCCATGGTCTTCTCCGCCGTGCGGTTCTCCAGCCAGGGGGTGGTGCGGCGGATCCACTCCAGCAGCTTCACAGGGAGGGCGGGAGGGAGGGAGGGAGGGAGGGAGGGAGAAGGGAGGAGGAGGATGGAAGGACCAAAGGGGGAGAACAGACAGTAGGAGATGAGGGACGTGTCTTCGGGGGTTGAGATGTTTGAGACGGCATTTGTCTCAAAGGAGCTTGTTTGCGGTTGAGGTGCATAAGGTATAAGGCCTGTTTTTTTTACCTCACTTGCAAGTCGCTCGTACTCTTCCATTAGCTTCTCGTTCTCTTGGTTCACACCCAGCACCTTGCAGATCCGGTTAGCAGCCGTCTCGGCCTGTCCACAGAATCGTAGAGAGAAAGAGAAGAGGAAGATAAGAAGAGGAAATGACCTGAGAGTGATTTTTCAGACCCTTTTATCCAAGGCGACTCACAAAAGGAGCAGGTTAACTTAGGCATCTTGCTCCGAGCTTTGAAATCACCGCTTTTCGGCTAGAGGTTAAAACATGTCTGTCTGCACGTCGGTGTGTCTGTTTGTTGTCGTTGTACGGTATGATCTACCTGCTCTGCTCCAGCGAATGCATGGTAGAAGCAGGACACATAGGTCATGATGGCTCTCTCGTCAGGCTTGGGTGTGTTGATGATATCTGTGGTTTGGAGAACAGGGGGGGGGGGGTGGCACAGCAGATGAAGTCAAGGAATGATAGAAAAATGGCAGCACTAACGTTTGGCATATCTCCTCATGCTATTTTCGGGGCTCGATATGTTTTTCATTCGCTGCCAAGGGAAAATCGCGGCAAAGTGGCAGGAGTCATTGTGACGAGTGAGAGAAAATCTATGGGAGGCTCACATCGGAATGTAGGGCAGACTTTGAGAGTTGTGTTTGTGTTTTTTTTTATGTGTTTTGCAGTGAGAAACACATCAGGCAAAACAGATCAGTGATCCCCTGCCATCAAAGCCATGAAAACAACTGGGGCTTTTTTTGGGCTTCTTATGCTTTTTCTCATTCCAGCCTAAATTTGCATTTCAAATTGAATTAAATCATAATTGAGTTCTATACAGATTTGGTGGTATTTATAGGTTAATGACATAAAGACAACCACCTACACATATACAAAAGTATTCACAATGGTTATCATAGAGTTGACTTCACGTTAAAAAATGATCGAAAGCTCCAAAATAGGCTGTCACCTTCTGCGTCCAGCATTTTGGGAATGTCCAGGTGTTTCTCTGCAATGTCAAAAGCCAGGTTCAGGTTCCCCAGGGGATCGTCCTAAAAAAAGAAACACAATGGGTAAATCTTGCTGTGCAGAAATGGTGGACTTAAAATAACTTTACTGATGACCTTTTCATGAACAACAGTTGACTGCTGTTCTGGACACCTACGTTATGTGTCATGTGCTTATAAACACTTTAGTGGCCACTGGTGAAACAAAAGCTACAAAACGTATTGTATTTCAATTATTATTATTTATTTAGTTGTCTACCTGATGAATATAAAAAAAATCACATGGGGGGGGGGGGGGGGTGTGTGGGAGAAGAGGGAGGGAGGGGGGGGAGAGTGAGAGGGAAGGGATGATTCTGTGTCTCATAGCCTCAAGGCTAGGCTGGACTGGGTGGTTAAGATGAGGTAGGGGAGAGCATGCTAAGTGACGGGGGCCAGCTGCTTCCCACAGCCCCGGACAAAGCTCATGTTAAGAGGGATGGACCGGCGGATGGGCGGACAGACGGGCGGAAAGTGTGATGAGATTGACAATGAAATGGAGAAGGTGGAGGAGATAGGCCGAAGAGAATCGTGGCCGAGTGAATTGTGTGTGTGTGTGTGTGTGTGTGTGTGCCATTTTAGCAGGCTGTATCACTCTGTGCTTACTGGATATGCTCACCTGGAGCCAAAATAAACAGCTGAGTGGCCGCCTCCTCCCCCGCACATCTAACAATGGATGGTATATGTGTGACGGAGGCGATATATTTGGAAATATAATCACACCGATAGATGGGGAAGCAAGTCTGGCTTGTGTGTTATTGTGTTTTTGTGTTTGCATAGCTACATCCAGTGTTGTGTGCATGTCGATTTGAGTGTGTGTGTGTGTGTATGTGTGTGCGTGTGCGTGTGCGTGTGTGTGTGTGTGTGTGTTCGCCATGTTTGCCATGTCTGTCATGCTATTCATAGGCTCGGATTTGAATCGAGAAATGTATGCAGCACCAACATGTCTACATAAACCGTCCCACAGAGTGATCAGTGAAGTTCACTAGAGAGAGCACGGCATGCATTTTGAAGTTTGCTCAAAATACTGAAAGGTAGCCCAATGTATGTTTCTGTATGTATTCAGGATTAACGTGTTACATTAAGATCAGGGAACTATATGGGTAAAGTCAATAGGATGATGACATCCAACATGACTAGAATGCATCATTTTAGATGACAACAAGGTTCTGGGAAACCACCAGGAGGAGTCTTTTATTACACTAGTTTCCGGTCTGCTCCTTTTATGTACTGGAAGCAGTAGTAGTAGAATAGTAGATAGCACACATTGACCCTCACTGGTGCTTTGACACACATCAATGAAATCCCCTGCCTACCTACCCTTTCTACACCTGCGGTTGCCCTGCTATGACAGCTCTGAGAGAAGGGTCCATGGTCTAATGTGTGTTATTTTCACTGGCATCGTCTACTACCCGTTCAGACCCATCATTAGTGTTGTGAGCGATCCCTCTGGTGAAAAATATATATATAAACTGCACTGCCACAGGGCAGAACTACTTACTAATTGCCAAATGTGTTGCAAATCTGAAAGTGTATATTAAACTCTGTGATTAACCCTCAGCCTGTTTCTTTCATTGCTGTACGTTTCCTATCATCTAACTAATTACCTTCAACTATCCATTATATATCAAACTAGGCACAGCAAGCCAGTCTATCCAGTCATGTTACAGAACTAATCCACGACAAGTCACAAGACAAACATGCAAAGTATGTTATCGGTGGTTGTGGTGGTGGTACAAGTGAAGACAAGGACAGGTCAAAATATCGTTCATTCGTTATTTTTTTGTCTGTCAATTCTTGTCAAACTGGTGGCATGGGAAGGGGGCATATCGTGGGCATTAATCGGTTAGTGTTCAGGGTTTTCAAAAACACACTGCGTTATGGTTACAGCCACGCAAGAGAACCTTGTTGAGCTTAGAGTAGTCGAGGAGGTCGGGCCTGTGTCTATGAATCAGGGCGCAGAAAGCCAGGCCATCCTTCCAGCTACGCCGGCCAATCAGCAGAGAGAACCCACATGTCAGACGGCAAGCTCGAACTCAACACACGTAACACACACAAGTACCGTCGTATACCGTAGCGCTCACATGACACCCTCACTTTGTTTGCATTCATTAATCCCAAAATGTATTTCTGGTTTCTAGAGAAAAATCCACACTTGATGACACATTGAGTCATCAACAGCGGGAAAGGAAATGATTGGTCTCAGACTCTTATGGACAATTGGGATCATTTCAAAAGTGACAGTGTAATTGGGACGATGACAAAATGTGCTTTAGCAATGACAATAGCGAAATAGGGTTCATTTGAGCTTGTCATTTTTACACTATGCTTGACACATCATTGGATGAGACGTAATTCGAACAGTGTGTGCATCTATTTTACAGTCAGTGTCTCTGGCGAAGAAGTAACAGTTCAAATATATTTGTTTTGATCTTTTCTCAAGCATGACATTTTCATAAACGTCGAAGATGTGTTGGTATTATACCTCACCAACAAAAGAGAAACATGTAATATAACGGTACATATTTTGAATAGCATGATAACATGTTAAAGTGTGAGACATATCTCGCTACTGTGACCAAGCAGCAGCTGACGACCTTACCTGACATGGAAGTTTTGGATATTGACATTCCTGTAGGGGGCGGTCTTTCTCTGGCACCACAAGAGGAGACCTTCCTTCGCAGACGTTTCTGAAGAAGAAGTGGTTCAACAGGGGCAAAGTGAAGCATAAGTTTGTCTGTGATATATGAGGACACACCTTCGTATGTATTTGGTAGATGTGTACCATATTGGTACGCATGTTAATAGCTCTTCCCAAATTTTGATGGCGCACGGTGGACAAGTCTCCCGATAACTTGACAAAGCAGCCATATAAAATACAGTGAACAGAATGAATCTCTCACCATATGTGAGAGGCCATTAAAGTCATGAACTCACCTTCTACGGAGATGTCCTGGATGGCAAAGCGCAAGATGATGGTCCAGATCATGCCCAGAGTCATCTTGACGTTTCCATCCGTAATCTCTGAAGACACAACACCAAGTTTGCTTATTATCGTCATCTGATGCTGAGAAGTTTGTAGTTGGCAGTACTTTATGGAAACATACTTTTTATATTTCCCCACTAGTTTAGTTTAGATTGAAGCCCATTTGCCCTTTTTGTTTCCTCGTTTACTGCAAATAACCTTCTTCATCATCATCATCATCATCATCATCATCATCATCATCTGCACAATAACAGTTTATTTAGATAGCGTTTCCTACACACTCAAAGACCATTTACAATGAAAATAAAAACGATATATATTACTATATATATATATATATAAAAAAAAATATATATATATATATATATATATATATATATATTAAATATCAATGAAAATGTTTCTTAGTGTCTTTATTAAATCTGCAACCACGACAAAAATGTGTTAATATGAATTATTACTACAAGCACAGATATCATTCTAAACCATGTGTCTACTGCAGTGCTTCAGTGACATCAACAGACAGGAAGCCAGGTACCTTCGGCTCCGATGGAGACCAGCTTCACTCCTTTGCTTGTGATGAAGTCCAGAGCTTTGTTCACATTGGCAATCTTATGGAAACGCATTTTCCCTCTGTCTGGCTTAGGTAACCTCTCTCCTACAAATGTTTAACAAAAAAAAACATTAAAACACAACCAAACATACGTTTACTTTTCATTGCTCACAATTATTATTAATGATTATGACACAGTTATTATAATTATATGTATTAGTAGGCTTTTTCAATATTATAACATTACTTCGTTTTAGTTTGGAATATTACTATCAGGATTATTAGGATTATTAATATTAGTAGTAGTAGTGGTGATAGAAGTAGTAGTATAGTGTAGTAGTAGTAGTAGTAGTAGTAGTAGTAGTAGTAGTAGAAGTATAGTAGTAGTATAGTAGTAGTATTGTAGTAGTAGTAGATTCAAGATTTGAGATGTTTAATTGCCATTTGCAACAAGAATGGAATGCTTACTCCCCATCCCCTAGAAGTAGTAGTAGTAGTAGCAGTCTACTACTATACTATTATTAATAGTATTAGTAGAAGTGTTGGTAGTAGTAGTATAGTAGTAGTAGTAGTAGTAGTAGTAGTAGTAGTAGTAGCAGGGTAGTAGTACTAGTAGTAGTAGTAGTAGTAGTAGTAGTAGTAGTAGTAGTAGTAGCAGTAGTAGTAGTAGCAGTAGTATAGTAACAGTAATATAGTAGTATAGAAGCAATAGTAGTAGTATAGTAGTAGTATATTCAAGACTCAAGATGTTTAATTGCCATTTGCAACAAGTAGGGAATGCTTACTCCCCATTCCCTAGAAGTAGTAGTAGTAGAAGTATAGTAGTAGTATAGTTGTAGTATACTAGTAGTAGTAGCAAATGTGCTAGTATCACTGTTGTAAATAGCGGCAGCATTATTATAAGCAGTAGATTGCTTACCTGAGATGACCTCCAGGAGCAGCATGAGCTTGAGGCCGTTCCTGAAGTCCTCCTCGATGTTTTCGATCTGTGTTCCTGCTTTCCTCAGGTGGGAGTTGCACCAGGCTGTGAACGTCTAACAGGACAGAGGGGTCAATCTAATGTGACATGTCTACGTTGTCACCCTATGAACCTAATAACGCTGTGTACACAATACATCGATTGGTAATTGTGACTAAATTAAGTGTCTACTCACCATCACCATCATAATAATATTAATAATCATCATAATTCTAAAGTTTCACAAAGCAGGTTTGGTCTGTGTCTCCACCTAAGTACCTACTAAGTCCATTCAGTAGGTCTCCATTGCTACACATTATGCAAATAAAGTGAAGTGTCTGACAGCTCATTAGCACCAGCGATACTAACAACCCCTGTCACTAGAGACTAGCATGTACTGTACTACACCACTAACCTCTCGGCTTAAGTTGAACACAGGCTTTTTTTCACATTGTCATCATTAGTCCAACAATTATTTGATTTGGTTTTATATTATTTGTATATTTTATCATAAAATTCAAAAAGTTGCAAGCATATGGATGTATTTGAATGGCCAACAATGTGTCAGTGGGTTATAATTTGATATATGGTGTTGTGTGTTTTAGGCTGAAATTCTCCAAAAATAAGGCGGATGGTAGTTAGAATGTCAAGTGAGTGAGTGAGTTTAAAGTGAAACGACAGTCTCCTCGAAACTTCCCTGGTCTCACAGCCGCAACAATACCACCACACCGAATCGAATGGGGTAATGCTGTGCCATCGACGCGCCATGTGGAGATGTGTGTAATTCAAGACCAGGATCATTGTCTTTCTCTGCCTATTTTTACACGTGTCTTTCGATGGCCCGCAACAGAGCTGGCGACCGCCGACCAGCGAGCGAGCACTACACAGACAGACCCGCTGCACATTCCGGCTGATACACGGGGGGTAAATTTAGACACCTCTGGTGTACATCAAGATAGCGGGAGTGAGGAAGGAAAAAACTTGAAAAACGTTTCACACTGTCTACAGCGTGAGGGGGACATGTCACAGGGGTTATATTTGTTTCCCCCTCTCGTCACTCCCTCGTAACTTTTTAACATAGGCTTCAAATGAACAGCCGGTTCAAGCCTGAAAAGAGACAAATAAACAAACTCATTATAGGCCTACTACTATGGGCCAAAGCTACCTTCGGATGGATCCAAAATATCGATATTTCACAGCTCTTTATTTCACACTGTTCTAATGAATGACATAATGTTTATCTTAAACAGAGCCATTGTAACAATGTAATCAATCAGTCCCCCATGATTGAATACAAATGCATTATTCTGTATCTGAATTTCAAGTGTGTGACCCTATGTAAGACTGTGTGACATGCAATGCTGACAAGTTTCCATTATTGCATGATGGGGTCTATAGTTGATTCTATGATCGATTACATTGTTCAGAGTCATTCATCCTTCTACCAGCCTCGTCCAAGTGTGGTACAAAATCCCATATCTCCAATGATGAGCATCATAACCTTACAGTCTGTTTCTTTCTATATGGTACACTCACTCTGTCTATACGACTCAATGTGATTATTGGCCACTGACAAGTTGGTAATGTAACCCTTGCCTAATCTACTGTTAGTGTGTGGCGGCACCACAGGGTGATGGATGACTCTGCTTAGGGGACTGTTTCAGTTTTCTGTGGAACATCACGCAATGCTCTCTCTCTACACCTCTCTCTCTCTCTCTCTCTCTCTCTCTCTCTCTCTCTCTCGCCCTCAGCGGGAGGGGGGCGTAAACAAAGTGTAGCCAGCAGGCATCCTTGCCACCCAAGAAATATATCCAGGCGTCCCCTGTGGGAGGAGCCTGTCTAGAAAGGCAAATATTTGAGGCTTTGGAACACAGGCCTACCCATTCCTCGGGGGCAAAAGAGATCCCAGTGTGTGTGTGTGGTGTTAAACCACCACAAAAATGTCGCTAGTGTATCTAAAGTCCGACCAGACACCCCCCCCCCCTCCCCTCTACGCCCCCCCTTACCCCTTACCCCTGCCAAGTGTGACGATGAGAGCTAAATATACAATGTGATTCATACACAGCCAGGAGGACCACCCAGCCACTGGAGTGGCTGATGCCTTTGAGAGCTGAGAGGGTCAACCGCTCGTTCAATTAAAAACACAGAAAGTCAACGAGCCAATGAGACTCTGTGGAAGTATGCTGGATAATGTTTTTTTAAGTGTTACGGGTTATAATAATTAGTTATAATAATTATTCCAGGGAAAATGTATGAGACTGAACCGTTATTATCCATACAGGCCCACTAATCCAGTGTCCTATAAATGATATTCTATGAACTGGTACTTAATGCAAATGAGCGGCCTCACAGAGCAATGGGAACTCGGTAAGCAAGTCACACCAAGGCAGAAATTGAATTACGAATGGAGCGCGTTGACGAGAGCTGAAATGTCTCCAATATGTCAAATAAAGGTCTCCGACAAGATGAGGGTGGATGTTGAATGATGATGGCGGAGTGTGCAGCATGTAGAAAAACCTTGTGAATGAAGCCTTCCACAAGGTTCCAAAAGATCAAAGTCACCACACTTTCACACGGACCGGGTGTTTTTGACATTACACAGAAAGAGGAGTTTCCACAAAGATGTGGCTTTGAGAGGCAACTTTAGGAGCTCAAAGCTGGGAGCACACTCGTCATTCAGTCACCACTTTAGTTAATGCTGAGGACCGTTTTGAAACCTGGGACTGGCAGAGCCTCTAAAGTTGTCACTGCCTCTTGGGCCTATATTCAGACCAACTGGCTGGAGAGGGTTCAGCATGTTTTTTCGGTGTGCAGGTTTCCATCAACAAAGGAATTCCGCAGCAAGGACACTAGATTAACCTACCATAGGCCCGTAATGCCTGTGGTCCGCAGGTTAAAATTAGATACAGCATCCCATTCTAATCCCGAGAACGTCATGATGTGTTAGGAGCATCTGTTGACAGTTTGCATTCCGGGCGTATCGGTGGGATGGCAACAGTCTCCAGAGCCGCTCATTGCGGTCTATTGTTAGATGGTACCCAACAACGCCCCCCCCAATCACACACACACAGTCAAATGGAGGCAAACCAGCTACCAGGGTCTCTGGCTTTATGCCAGATATACCATTAACTATACAAACCTTACTGATGACAGTCAAACAGCACAATAATGGTGTTATTTATGGTTTTGGGGTTTGCTTTATAGAAAAAAAAAATGGTTTGCTTTATTTTGGGGGTTTTTTTTCTCGCAGAAATGTCTTTGTGATTATGGTAGGTTATACACTTTTGAATCAGCTCACAACTTACTTTTCTTTGCTGTTTCTCCCAGGCGGGGTCCAGCAGCATGTCTCTGTCCCACTCGTCCTCCTGCAGCATGTACTCCTCCTCGTAGCCATAGCCGTTGTCGTAGTGCACCAGTGTCTCCACTTGGGTCATCATCCTGGCTTCCTTTCCTTCTTTAATTTCCTCCACCAAAAATCGCGATTATCGGTTGGTCTGTTGTTATATCGCGAGAGTGAAGACGATCTTAAAGTACAACTTCTCTGTGGTTGTTCTAGTTTCTTGTTGTTTTTTTGGTTTAAACTTTACTGCCCCTTCAAACTTTCCCTGAACCGTCCTGCCCGAGAGACGTCTGGCCCCAGTTGCCGCAGCAGAACAACGGGCAGCCGCAATTAGTACTGGCGGCAAGCATGACGCAAACAATGCACGCGTAAAATCTGCACACCCACCCCCTGCCCCACCCAGTAGCGCACACACATATAGACCACCACCCCCAAACACACACACGCACACGCGCGTATATACACTTTCTCTCTCTCCCTCACACGCACGCACACACACACACTCTCTCTCTCTCATTCTCGCTCTCTCTCTCTCTCTCTCTCTGTCTATGTCTATCTCTCACACACAACAGACACTCTCTCACACATGCCCACACAACCATACACATACACCAAATGTACACCAATGCCAGTCCATTTGTAACACAAACAGATTTTTTATTGCAAAAAACTAACAAACACACTTATTATGACAGAAGACAGGAAAGACAATGTGAAATATAAATATAAAAAATATAAAAAACTTCCCCATGATTCGCCTACTTTCACATATTGCGTACAGATTTTTATAATAAAATACAAAGATATTTGCCTCTGGAAACCATCAATTGCTTTTAAAACATGATCATTTAGCTGCATTGTTACGCAACAAACAGGAAGATATCAATTATTTCATTGTCCCTTCTGCATAATCCAATGATTTATTATATCATGGCTATATATATATATATAAATATTATCCATATCATTGAACTGGAGAGAATTTAATGTATTATTGAAAAAATGTAACATTGAACTTTAAATAATTATTAAAAAACAACTTCAACCAGCCTGCATAACGTTTAATCATTCAATCAAACAGGCTGGTTTAAAGCAGTCATGAAGCTGGTGTGCTGTGGTCTTTCCAGAGGGAGTTACGCTGCAGAGTTCACCCAGAGTGCTAAGAGGCTGAGGGGGCATCACCCAGGAGTCCAACGACACCCCTCCCACATCCACACATTACCACAAACCCTCCAAACGCTGCCGGTACACACAAAACAAACACATCACCCCTGTTCTGTGAGCTCCCCGGAGGGACAAGGAGTGATCGGAAAGCACCCCCCCCCCCCAACCACCACCACCATCACCTGAATAGATATGTGTACCATCATCGTTCTGTGTGTTGTGGTTTAAGAGTTTGTATAAAGGGAGAATTATTCTGTTGTAATTTTTCGCATTTCGTTTGGCTACTGAGACAGGGGACAGGGCCTCCTCCACTCCTGGCCTCGTTCGTGGATCCATTTGTTTGATACTGAAAAAAATGAGAAGGAGAAATACACAATACGTGTCATCATATTAAATACTGGTGTGGGGGTGGATCGATGTCCTCAGACTACCTTTATAGGTGTCCTAGATCAAGATGTCTAAGCCCTTGCCCATGCCACAGAAGGACAAGCAGCCCAATTCACTGCAGGTCGATTTGGATAAAAGCGCCTGATGATAAATTACCAACGTTAAATCGTAAATCCCACACATAGTTGTAATTCACAGAAATACCAACATAGAAATCGTTAATCGTGGTGGCACTGCAAAATCGTAAATTGTGCAACCAGCATTGATGCTGAGCGGCATCTAAGGACATCAACATGACTAAGGATTGCATTAAAATAGCCAAGTAGGCTTTTCGGAAATACGAAAACAGGAAAGTGAAAACCTACGCTATCCAGTGGTAGCGTTCCAAAGCTGAGCGAGTAACCAATTGCAATTTCCCTTTACCGTTTTTTGAAATGAAAGCTACAGTTTATTTCCAAATAGATGTCGGCAACCCATTTCAGATAGATTTAGTAATATATTTAGTAATATGATATGAGCTACCGTCCAAAATGAAATAACATGCAATCATGCAATAACATTTGGCTATGTTCAAGAGTGTGTTTGGAAACGTAATCAAATCACAATAGATATACCCTAAACCAATACACATTCAGACTTTCATTTAGCAAAACAGCCTATAAGGTAATTTTCTTTACTTTCTTAAGTCTCTATGGTGAAAATCAATGCATTTCACCCGAGATTTTCAACGCGACCAGCAGGGGGTGCTGGTTTACTATACAGCTATATATACACACACCATACACTGCACATACATGCACGTACATATGAATGCTGGTCTGGTTATAGTGAGACATACCCCATTTGTTTCCCACCAATACTGGGCAGGCTGCGTGTCGCGTGCTGTAGTCTCCCTCCCCAGTGTCAAACAGGTTGTACCAGAAGACTGCAGAGCCCTGGACACACACACACACACACACACACACACACACACACACACACACACACACACACACACACACACACACACACACACACACACACACACACACACAGGCAACATGAAGATAAATTCCTTTTTTTGTAATTCTTTTTACAATTTAAAGATAGTTTTGTCAGATATGTTGCAATATGTTAATGAAGTTTAATGGTAAGGAGAAAAACGGTTGCAAAATAATCCTACCTTCTTAGGCCATACGACTGCTCCTACGTCTGGAAACACTGTAGCGCCACCTGCTGCTACGTCAGTCATCTGCAACACACAAGAGAAAAGAGGACGAAGAACAACATTTTAAACATTTTAAATGCAGGTGGTCGTACAATTGTTAGGTTTGTTTCGAAGTGAAGTCCTCTTCGGTTTGTCAGGATAACGATAAGTTGATGCCCACCAGCAGGCAGGGGGTGTACAACATTTGATTTTACTTGAACTTGATTTAACTTTTTTTAGATGATCTCAAATCATGGTCAGTGGTCATAACATAAATGTGATAAAAATGTAACCGAGTACGTGCTACAGCATTCGGAAAATAAATGATGAAAAAAAAATATATATATATATATATTTGAAAAGTAAATTAATCGTTTTGTCAGGCAAAAATACTATTTCGCCGATGGTAACGTTTCACAACGATAATAATGAACATATACATCATATATATACTCACATAGAAAAGCCATGTGGCGACACGGTTCCCGGTGCCGAGCTCTTTGAACGCGTCCGGTTCATCTTTCTGCGGACGCCATGGCCATGTGTTAAATACACTAAATACACTCTTACACTCTTTAAGTATGCACTTAACAAAAAAAGGAGTGTTTATAGTAAATCAGGTCCATACCCTTCCGAAGTCAAAATGTGGTTCGTATTGACCTCCGACACCATAATTTGCTACCTAAAAGGGAATGAATACATTTGAATACTTAGAGGTGTACGACGTGACCAAACGGTTCGTGTATACTAACACTTACATTGTGTGTGATTAACGCTTTACATACAGGGCTTTATACAATGCGAATATATATGATATGTATTAAGCACTTTACTGTATTTTTAAAACACAAAGTTGAGCACCACCTGAAGCTCTTCAGCAGTGTCCATCTCCAGCCCGGTGAGATCTTCAATTCTCTGATTAATCGTATCGATCAGCGGGTGATCGTAACCAGTCAGCCACGCGCTGGGAGAAAATGAACAATATGTGTCATGTGTAATGTGGATAAATGTCCACAAGATGGCGCTAAAAGTCTGAATTGGAGAATGAAGTGGAACGCATGCAGAAAGAACTCGTCATGCTTAAACTCATGCGTATACATTGATGGCATTATGAATGAGTGGCAACACAACGTTAGAATGTTTATCCATAGGAGAAGGACAAACTATAGACCATGGCCCAGCGTTCAGAATGTTCAATCAGCTGAGGGTACACAGAACGTCAGGGGAGAAAGTCACGCAGTGTAGCGCCAACAACTTTTAAACAACTCCCAATGTGTGCAACCACGGAAGGTCACCGATGGTCTCACTGAGAACGACTGTACTGGTACTGGTCTCACCAGTACAGTAACTACTGCTGGTGTTGCTGTAGATGTAGCCCCTTCTCTCCTTCACAATACACACCTTTCATGGAGAAGAAGCCACCACCCACCACCCACCACCCCCACAGACACACACACACCAGGACTAGCACTCAGGTCTTACTAAATGATTTCCTGGCCGGGTTTCAGCAATGAACCCATTCAACTGCCAGAGGTTGCGGTGGATAACTCCATAGTTGTCTGGGTTTAGCAGTGCATTGATTAGACCAGTCACTGTAAAAGTGTCAAGACATATCAAATAAAACTGGAGCCTGATTTGGATGCAGCAGGGTGCATATTAACTCAGTCTGCACGTTTTTTACGAGCCACACTGTTGGTTGACTCACAGGACAGATCTTAAACCAAGAGAAGACGGTACACCTCCCACATAGCGTCGTGGGAGTACATTTAAGGAATAAACTTCCATAAAGGTTTCATTCCTTGGAGCTTTGCAGGGAGCCTTTGGTCTGATATGTGCAAATATATATAAATAGCACACACAAGGATAATTCCAGAGGAGGACACCCAGAGTCAAACAGTATTATCCAGTATCATCGCATCATCAAAACAACAACTACAGTTCCAAGAATTGAAACGCAAGCTTTCCCTTGAAGCTTCACAACACGCATTATAAAATAGTACAAACGTTTCATTTGCAATCGGGGTGTTGCGGCAACACAGATGGATGAAGCGGGAAATTATTATTTTTACCCAAAACATTCACATTCCAGCGTAACCAGTATTTCCATGCAAGACTGGATCACATGCCTGGTCAACATGCCTGATAGACTGGGGTGGTGTCGGGGTGTCTATCCATGGAAAAGCAACAGGGTATAGGAGATGCAGAGGATCTGCTGTGACCTCTTACCTCTTGTGGAGACTCTGTACTTGTTACTCTGTAACTGTTTCCCAGTTAGGGGGTCATGCACCGTAGCGCGTCTTAACTAGCTCAGGACACGACAGAGGGAGAAGCCCACAGGAATATAAAGAGGACACGGATAGGACGGAAGTGGATAGAGGACAGAGAGAGCGAGACAGAGAGAGAGAAAGAGAGAGAGAGAGAGAGAGAGAGAGAGAGAGAGAGAGAGAGAGAGGAGAGAGAGAGAGAGAGAGAGAGAGAGAGAGAGAGAGAGAGAGAGAGGATCAGATCCGGTCACTATTACTTCATCACTTTATTTCTGAGAAAAAAGTTGGATTGACTTTTATTGTTGATGTTTTTTGGTATTTTTTCCATTTTCCATTGCATTAATTCTGCATTACATTAACCGTCATCAATTATTTGACTTTCTTTGACTCTCTTTCTCCTTCAGGAGCCAAACTACACTACCATAGTGTAAAATCTCTGTTACTGCCTGTGAGCAGCACCGCCTGCTCAAAAAGCCACCATAGGAACCATACAATGTTTATACAATGGAAGTATGTGTACTGTTTGTGCCAATCAGACATCCGACACGACTTGGCTTGCATTTCCTTATCTTTCTCTTTTTTCTATGCTCTGAAGGTTTTGTTAAAAGCAAAGAAGAAGACACGCTGTGAGTTCAATGCAAAATGCTACACGGCCAGGATTCAGGCAGGTAGGAGAAGGGGTGGGAGGGGCTGAGAAAAAGTAAATATAGAATATTATTACAATGCAAGAAGAAGCCTCTCCCCTTCCTCCCCCCCCTCCCTCCTGGGCCTTACCTCTTGCTGATCCGGTATGGAGCGGTCTCCAATACACCAGTGATTGGGTTGGAAATAGTGGCCCTGCGCAGCTGTGGACCCAGGGACACGTTTTACCTATCTGTATGTGTGCTTGTGTGTATGTGTGTGTGTGTGTGTGTGTGTGTGTGTGTGTGTGTGTGTGTGTGTGTGGGTGTGTGTGTGTGTGTGTGTGTCTGCGTGTGTGTGTGTGTGCATGTGTGTCTGTACAGAGTTTGTCAGACGGTCACGTACCCTGGGCTTGGCCAGCTCCTTGACCTTCTCGATCTCGGCGTGGGAGATGATGTCGTGGTAGCGGACGATGTAGGGCCGGTCCCACTCGTCCTCCTGTTTCACCGGCTTCAGCAGGTACATGGGGTTGCGGTGGTTGTCATAGTAACGGCAGAAGAGCCGGCTCTGTCTGCGCGGCGTCTGTGCAGGTATGGCGATTAAAAAAATAAAATAAAAAAGGACAGAGATTACAAGATTACAATAGCACAGAGTACAATCATATGACACTACAGTAGAACCCCAGGAGATAAGAACACGCGGGGAATGAGGTGTCGTTTAAAGCTCTGAATTGTTCTGAACTCTGAACGCCGAAAAAGTGTGACCCGATTCCTTGCTGGATTTAAAATGATTTGCCCGCTTCTTGCTTTCATCTGCCGGGGTCTTTCACGGGAGGCGGCGCCAGTAGGGACCCGTTTCATCACAGTTTACATGCGGTTTTTTTTGTTTTAAGGGTACCTTTTGTGCAGTTGCCGTTATAGAAGGTTAGATTTAAAAATGTTTACTGCAGCCTACTTCCGGTTTTATACATCGGTTGGTAGACCAACGTACTCGGATATCTGGGTTTTGGATCTCTGGGGTCTGGGGACTGAATTATATTTTATTTTAATAGTTCAAATTGGTGGAATGAACTCCCCATGGATGTCAGGAATGCAGAGTCACTGCCCATATTCCACCGCAGGCTGAAAACTCACCTCTTCAGGAAACTCTCCCCGGATCCTTCCACCAAGCATGTCCTCTTGTCACTTTGTACTAGTGTACTAGCGTCTTTCTAAGTCGATTGTCTAAGCAGATTGTTAGTTAGATATTGTTCTATTGTTTGCCAACTTATTGTACTTTTACCTGAAATTGTACTTTTAGTGCATGAAATGCACTTTTGACTTCTGGTTGACGAGTTGTTGTCTTATCTGACTTTGTTGAACACAATATTGTAAGTCGCTTTGGATAAAAGCATCTGCTAAATGACTGTAATGTAATGTAATGTAATGTAATGTAATGTAATGTAATAATATAATATAATATAATATAATATAATATAATATAATATAATATAATATAATATAATATCATTTTACAGATTGAACGTGTGTCACAGAGCGGTGTGTCCCAAAGCAGGGTGTCACAGACAGACCGGGCCGTTCCTCACCATCCGGATGCCCTCGCCGCGACACAGCTTCTCGTACATCTTCCGCTCGGGCAGGGGTTCCCTGAAGGCCTTCTTCTTCTTCTTCTTCATGGGCTCGTCCTGTGTCCCGGCTCCCGCCGTCCCCTCGTCCCTCTTCTTCTGCGCCAAGTCCTCCTCCTCGTTGCGCTGCTTCAACAGCTGGAACTCAAAGTACTTCAGGTTGCCCCGGGCGCGCTGGTGTTCCGAATCTGAATATACCATTGTATGTAGTATATATTTGAAGAAAAAGAAAAAGACCAAAAAATATATATTAGTATGTATGTATATATATATATATATATATATATATATATAAATATATATATAGCATATATAGATATGTGTAGCTACATTAGAATAAATAGATATATAAACATATATATATATATTTGTGTATATATGGGATACATGATAGATATTTATATACAGTATATATATATATATATATATATATATTTATATACAGTATAGCAAAAACTGTCGAGGTGTCCCTGAGCAAGACACCCTAACCCTAACTGCTCCTGACGTGCTGGCTGTCTCCTTGCATGGCTGACTCCGCCGTCAGCGGTTGAATGAATGGGTGAATGTGAGGCATGACTTGTAAAGTGCTTTGGATAAAAGCGCTATATAAACCATTTCCATTACCATTATATATATATATATATATATAAAAGCACATATATTCCAATATAACATTTTGTTTCATGCAGATGTATTCAATACACAACCATGTCATCTCGTTAATTATCACAATTTTCAAGTAAGTAAGTGAAATATGTTGGGTGGGTGTGTACACTATAGGGCAAATGAAAGATATGTTTGGTAATATCTTATCTGAGGTTTCTGTTTAGACTATAGAGATCTCGAGAGCCATCTTGTGACATCACTGCAGTCATTCAGTGGCCATTTTCTTTCTTTTCCCTCATTCAGTGGCGCACTAAATATGAGCCAAACATCTGGGGGGAAATAATATGGACCCACAAGACACTGAGCAACTGTGAGACCCAAGTGTTACATAACCAGTGGAGTTCTGGTGTCAAAATATCACAAATTCCACAGCTGGAAACACATATACTGTATCATCCATGTCAAAAGAAGGCCACTTGTTGACTTGGGGTAAGACTCACCCAGTGTGAGCAGCCTCTTTGTGAACTCCAGGGCTCTCTCTATCTCCCCCTGCTGGTAGATGGCGTAACTGAGGTAGTCCAGCACGGTCACCTTGTCGATGGTGGACTCCTCGCTCTGGTCGAGCTGCCGCAGCGCTTGGCTCATCCACAGCTCTGTGTGGTAGTAGTCTGAGTCCGCGTAGGCGATCTTCCCCAGCTCGTGGCAGTCCTCCACCGTCATGCCGCTCTTGGTGCCGCTCGTCACGCCTGGCATGGCAATGATGATGGTGATGATATTGATGATGGTGGTGATAATAATGATGATGGGGGTGATGATGATGATGGTGATAATTATGATGATGATGGTGAGGATGGTGATGGTGACGATGATGATGGTGGTGATGATGTTGATGGTGACGATGATGATGATGGTGATAGTGATGGTGGTGGCAAGGAAGAAGAAGACAAGAAGAAGGTCAGGAACAAGAACGAGAGGAAAAGCAGAGATAATGTGGAAAGAGAAAAGTCATGAGAAGAAAACGGAATAACAATAAAAGGAATAAAAAAAGAAAAAGAAAACATTGCCTGAATTGTTTTTTGTCCAGCAACAGTGGTGTGTGTGTGTGTGTGTGTGTGTGTGTGTGTGTGTGTGTGTGTGTGTGTGTGTGTGTGTGTGTGTGTGTGTGTGTGTGTGTGTGTGTGTGTGTGTGTGTGTGTGTTTGTGTGTGTGTGTGTGTGTGTGTGTATGGTTGTGTGTGTGTGTATGGTTGTGTGTGTGTGTGTGTGTGTGTGTATGGTTGTGTGTGTGTGTGTGTGTAAGTGTGTGTGTGTGTGTGTGTAAGGTTGTGTGTGTGTGTGTGTGTGTATGGTGTGTGTGTGTGTGTGTGTATGGTTGTGTGTGTGTGTGTGCGTGTGTGTGTGTGTGTGTGTGTGTGTGGTTGCACGCTAAAGGCCCACTGACCAGGCAGGTTGCCGGTGGAGATGGTGTTGGCGTCCAGCCGGTACGTGTCCTGCAGCCTGAGCAGAGCCTTGGCCGCCCCCGTCTGGTCGTCGTCGGTAGGGAAGTGCTGCCTCTGACTGGTCAGGTTGGAGATGAAGACTGCGGGCGAGAGACAGCAGGTCGAGAGGGAGTGTCAAGACTAACTATTGTACTGGATCCACAGCTACATACAGTCTAAACAAATGCACTATTACTAAGTTCTGTTTTGTATCACTGTCCGGTTGTGTCAGCCTTATATAGAGGACGTTTTCCACGATTCAGCATTAAAGAATGTATTTTTCCGCTGGAAAGTATGGCTCTTCATAATACGGGGCCGTCTAAGCAGTAGAAAGGAGCAAAAAAACGAATAGAAAGTGGTGGATTCAATTGGATCCAAGTGGCACATTGAAGAGAATACATTCATAAGTCAGTTCCAGAAACCGTTAGTCATCCCTGCCTTTATAATGGTTCCTTTTTTTTTCTTTCAAACTGTTTATTGACTCTCTGGCTCGACATTACATTACATTTAAGTCATTTAGCAGACGCTTTTGTTTAAAGCGTCTTACAAAATGACATTCAACAAACAACTCCTCACTAGAAGTCATACGTGCATTTGCTTCCAAACAAGTAGAGCAGAACCAGTGCTCGGGTAAATGTACAATAATTGGCAAACAATAGAACAATACAACTAACAAGCAAACACTGACGTGACCACTAAAGCTGCTAGATCAGAATCAGGGTTGTGCTTCGACACGTTTCTTTCTCTAATTCCCTCACTGTATATTGTCTCTATGGGTGTCTTTCTCCACTTCCTCGCTGTATATTGTCTCTATGGGTGTCTTTCTCCACTTCCTTAAGGTAAATTAACCCTATGGGTGTCTTTCTCCACTTCCTCACTGTATATTGTGTCTATGGGTGTCTTTCTCCACTTCCTTAAGGTAAATTAACTCTATGGGTGTCTTTCTCCACTTCCTCCCTGTAGTGATCGGTGAAACTCACCCTCGCTGGTGTCCCTGAGCACCAGGGCCTCCAGGTCCCCCCACTCCGTGTTCAGCCTCTTCATCAGCTTGAAGGCGTTGACCGGGTGACCCAGGAACCCCTCGGGGTCCTGGATCGCCGTCACTGACAGGGAGTCCAGCTGATCGGCCCACCTGTCCGCAAGACGGAGAACACAATTCAGCGATTCAGATATTATAGGTTATGATTGTTTGTCTGATAGCAAGACAACTCAAAAAGTTCGGAATAGGGACAAAACTTGGTTCGATTACTTATGGGCCAAGCAACAGTTGATTCAATTTCTAGGAACTAAATCTGGCTCCAGGGATTTTTTTGAATGATTCTTTAGCATTTGGAGATAGGGGGGAAAAACATTTCACACATCATATTTGTATACAACTTGGTGAGGGATTAGGTGGTGTGCCAATTACGATTTAAGAACATTTAGGGGAGTTCGGGACAGTCCCATTGTCGGGACAGGACAATGTGCATGCAAAATAAGGGTGAATGATTGATGATCCCATGCACCGGATTAAATGGGGAAAAACTGTCACTGTAGAGTGAATGTTTAGCCTGTTCAGAAATAGGGCGATGGGGACTTTCTGGTGTGGCGGAGGTGTGCGCTGCACTGAGGGCCCTCTAGTTATTCATCCATCTACTTGTTGTCAGGGTCCAAAATAAACACCTGCCACCAGCAGCAATGGCTGATAGATTTGACCATTTAGCAGGTAAAACAAAATGCAGGGTAACATATTCAAACTGCTCGGCTGGTACATAAATCCACTCTGGCAGGAAAAAAAGACATCAAACTCCATTTTGGACCCTGATTGTTGTAGTTGGGGCCAGAGGAGAATATCAATTGTTATAGTGTTTATGCAGATATGGGCAGCAGGATAGTGTTTATAGCGGTTTATATATTCTCGGTTCCATTTGCCTACCTCCTACTTGCTCAAAGCATCTGCTAAGTGACAATGGACTAGCAAATAGATATTTGCAGGTCGGAGTGTATTCATGTATGGTTGTGTTTGTGTGACTTTGTGTGGTGCGGGCATGCGTGTGTATATGTGTGTGTGTGTGTGTGTGTGTGTGTGTGTGTGTGCATATGTGCGTCTGTATATGTGTGTGTTTGCATGTGTGGGTGTGTGTGTGTAGTACCGTTTGACCTGCTCCAGCTTACTCTCCTCTGCTCTGATGTAGTCCTTGAGAGAGTTGACCAGATCCTTCTCTGTGTACAACAGGTCGGTCATGTGACCTGAAGGACACACACACACACACACACACACACACACACACAACACACACACACACACACACACACACACACACACACACACACACACACACACACACACACACACACACATACACACCATAAAGCAGTTTTATTTGATATCAATAGATGACTCAGTTAAAACTTAAGTGAATACAGGACAACACACACATATATAAATACATATATAACATATACATATGTTCTGATCTTACCTATTGATGTGTAGAAGTCACCTTGGGCTAAGAGGGGCTGCAAGAGGCAGCTCAGTAGCATACATAACGAGAACTGCAGTTTCACCCTAAACAGGCAGACAGACAGACACACAAGACACACAAATAAACAATATAATTATATAATTATAATATAAATATTTCTTCAATTTTTCTAAACACTTTCCTATGCCTGAATATAGCTATTTCGGTTAATGATTACTTGTTGATACCAAACACCTGACAAAACAAAGCTACTGCATTGCATTGGATTCAATTAATTTCTTATTGGCAGGCATAGAAACAGATGTTTCTGTTTGTCGAAGCCGACCGGCATGACAGTGTGTGGAGGACCACGTGCTGTGCCTCCATCCAGTACACATGGCAAGTTAAAACAAACAGCGAGAAGTTGAATTCACATCTACTGTGCGATGCAGCAACACATCACGACAACTATTCATCACTTCAGTGTGTGAGAGGGAAAACAGCACGAGGGGAAGGGAAAACAATGAAATAAGGGGTTTTGAATCAGAAAAAGAGATGGAGCGATAGGGCAAGCAGACTGCCACAGCACCGTGGCAGGATCTCAGACATGCATGTCAAGCCACAGCTTGCCACACGCCCCACCAAGCCAAATATAACCCACTGGTTATAACCATTGAGCTGGTTCAGCCCTGGCTCTCTGGCAAAGTGTCTCTAGGCGTGTGCCATTGAGTTGAGAGAGAGAGAGAGAGAGAGAGAGAGAGAGAGAGAGAGAGAGAGAGAGAGAGAGAGAGAGAGAGAGAGAGAGAGAGAGAGAGAGAGAGAGAGAGAGAGGGCGCCGGTAGCTGACTTCAAAGACATAAAGATGGGAGTGGTGCTGCTATGAAGAGAAATGGGACACATCCGGCAGGGAGTGATGTTTTAATGTTAAATATTGTAGATATTCAAAACCGTTATTTGACATATAAATGAATTTTGTAAAAAAAAACAATTTTTTTAGAAAACCTGTTGCAATATAATAATAATAGAAGATACAATAAATATAGGTGTTCAAAAGCAATTGTGAGTGTTATTTCTAATTTGGACCAGTTGAACTTCATCAACATAAGTTAACCTTTCAAATCTAAATTCAAACAAGGAATCAAATATTGTTTATTCATATTAAAATGGAAATGACATGTAACCAAAACCAAAACTCAAAATGTTCCCACGTTCTGTGACACTTTTAAAAAAAAGTGTCACAGAACGTGGGAACATGAGTTTTGGTTCTAATTTACAGGGAGTCTCCTCCTCCTCTAGCATCTGGTAGTTCAGTGACATCACAAATTGAAGGCTTGGTCCTGAGGTTTCCATGGCACTGCCTACAGTAGAAACAACTACCTAAAGCTCATCCTGTCCTGACCACACACTGGGCTAAATCCAGACATGTATTCTAAGAAATAAAAACGTCAGCACAGTTCTGATTCTAAATAGAAATCCATTCGCTAACCATCCATTCATTAACTGGCCAATTGAAAAAAATGGCAATATGACAGAAACCCAGTATTGTATATATGTTATTTTATTATTCAAATATGCAAACACACACACACACACACACAGACCTGCACACACATGCCCATGCCCACGCTCACGCCCACACACACAAAGTTAAGGTCACACAAGATTGAAGTGGGCAGCCTCTTCTTGCACCTTCTACCTGCTGCAACCGTATCCACAGGCTAGGGCAGGTCCCTCCAGACAAGTCCTGACTGAAAGTCAATGAAAGAAATGTCCTCTCGGTGTGCATGCAGCAAATGGTGTTAGTCATGCAGAAGCCCCATGGAGACCCGTTGAAGCTGTGGGCATGATGTGTCTCCACAAGCACGATGACAATGAAGATATCTGCTGGAAGGTTACAATGTTTTATCTGTGGGTACAGTGTGAGGACACTACTTTTTGGTTCGACTGAGTTAAAAAAAAACAGTAGCTGAGGGACATAGGGTTATCTTGATTATACTAAAGGTCTAAAGGATATTGTTATTTCAACACACTCATATTATAACACAGGACTGCAGGCAGGGGATGGATATTCTCACATTCCTGTTGTACACTTGGACTCAGAAACCCCCGGGGGGGATAGCCGCTACCCTAAAACCACATCAGTCAACACTTGTCCAGTTTCTGAAAGACTCCTTCAAGAAGAGTCCTCCCAAAGAGGGGATGTAATCCTGGGATGTATCATTAGTACTGCTTTAGGACTGCATTTAGCACATGCAGTTGAAACTTACATTAGCTGTTGAATTGTGTTTTGCATGTCAAACACTAACACTGACTGTTCTGTATTACTACAATACTGTAGTGCATCAATACTGCATTACTTAGTTACACGTTATATCCACTTTACCTTTTTATATATATACATATATATATATATATATATATATATATATATTTCTAATTTTCACCGCTGTATATAGGGCCACTGCAATATGTACTGTATATACATATATATTGTATATACATTGTATATACATTGTATATACATTGTATATAAATTGTACACTGTATATACATTGTATATTATATTATATTTTCATTTTCTATTTTTGAATCGTTGTTTGTAAGTGTCGTGAGGATTGCTTCACTATTTCGTAGTATTGTGTTTCGTAGTATTGAGTTTGTTAAGAGATGTAATCATTGGTATCATTACAGAATTATTCTAAAAATTATTATTATTATTATTTAATGTATTATTATTATTATTATTATTAATAATGATAATAATAATAATAATAATAATAATAATAATAATATTCTAATTATTTTTAGAAATATGAGGGATCTCTGCAGAGATAAAGTGAAAGTTCCAGAATGAGTATAGGGGATGCGGATGAACGGGACTGCCACGTCCTCGCCCCTCCCCCGCGGGGGAGGAGAGACAGTGGGCTCGCTCCCTCTGCGTGGACCGGTACCTGCTTCCCTTCTTAGAACCTCGTGTGGCGAAAGGGTTATGGGCCAGCTGGGATGGGTTAGTACTTCTGCGGGGGGGGGATTTGAACCAATTAAAATCCATATATGCTTCACGTATTCTCATAAAATCACAGCACAGCAGGTAGGCCAGTTTACAAAGTAAAATAAAATAAATCGTAATAACGTACCACGATTCGCCGTAGAACACCAATTGTATGGGTCTATAATATACCTCGCATTGCATTTGAGGCACACAAATCTATTTTTGACTGTATATGTCAATGCATATTATATTATCGATACAATACTCCACGCATATCTGTATGGACAATCTGGAAACCTAGAGATTTTCAAATTAAAAGGCTCCGTTATTTGTGTGCGTAGGACGCTCCCCCCTTTTCCATATGAGAGTAGACAACCAATATATCGATTAATGCACACATGACGACGAGGAAGTAAATCAAACAATCCCATTGACGTTTTAACGCTTTCATTTTCCCCTACGGTGTGTGTATGTATGTATATATGATGTAAACAAATACCAAATAGCGTTGAAATGAAATAGACTACGACAGACAAGAGCAAAAAAAGACCCATGAATGAATATTTACCGAAACAAGAACATCTTGGTAGTACGTAGATCATCCACTTTAAAAAAATAAAAATAAATAGAGAATATAGTAGCTCCACTCCTAGGCTCGAAGTCGCTGGGGTCCGATCGTCTTAAACTAATGCCTTGCTAAAAAAGTTAACTGAACAGACTATGTTGTGTCTCTCCGACTATATCCACGCTGTTTCGGTGCAGTGTTCGCCCCCTGGTGGTGTGGGCTGGTACTTCATTGTGAGTCAGCCGGTCGTGCTACGTGCAGAGTTACACATCCACAGTGGTGGGTTTGGTGCGCGACCAAACCTTAGTCTCACAACTTTTTTGCGATGGGAGGTGTCATAACCCACATGCATCCTATACCGTGATATTCATCATCCACTTATACTTAGACTTATACGTTGCCATATATTATGTCTACTTTGGATCCTCTAAAGTTTACCGAAACGTCGGAGAACCAGGGTTGTAACCAGGGTTGTATTTGTGGCTGTTTCTGAACAAATGTATCAATGGTGGGGTATTGAAATGCATGCACTCTATTCCCGTTACATGTGCGGATCTGGAACACATTTATAGTTAGATCATTTGACCAACTAACCCCCAAAGTCGCGACATTTTGACAGTTTGCCATTTCTCAGTCATTCCAGAAACTTCCCTCGACTGCTGGAAAAAAAACCTCTATGGGAGGGAATTCCTGCTGCACTCTAGAGTTGGCCAGGGTGGAGCTTAAGAGAGAGAGAGAGAGAGAGAGAGAGAGAGAGAGAGAGAGAGAGAGAGAGAGAGAGAGAGAGAGAGAGAGAGAGAGAGAGAGAGAGAGAGAGAGAGAGAGAGAGTGTGTATATGTGTGTGTGTCAGCCAAACAACACAAGTAAAACAGATTAGAGCTATGCAGTGATTTGTAAACAAAAGTTGTTAGCAAAGAGCTCCCATGTAAACTGTTGATTCAAACATAGCTTAAGAAAAGGAGGATGGAAAAGGGAAGGAAGATAAGTATCATCCAGACAGACAGACAGACAGACAGACAGACAGACAGACAGACAGACAGACAGAGCCAGAGGCAACTTTGAAATACTACTGCACTCCATAATGGTGCATGTCCTTTAACGATCCACCATGCCAGTTTTCAAATGTTCAAAAGTGAAGTACAGTACATTTTAATAAGGCTTTTATCAGGACCGTAGCCTGATAAAATCATCATTGAATAACACAATCAACCAAAAAAAACCTCCCCAAAAACTCCCCAAGGTTTGATTTACAACACGTCCTCCCACTTATTAGGGAGGGATTGCACCAGAGCATTCCAGTTGACTCAGTGTTGAACCACAGTGAGGTCGTGTGGGTTCTCGTCACAGACAGACGGACCTCATCCAGTCTCCTGCCAAACAGCTACTCCTTGTAGACCAACAGCTGTGGTGCAAACAAGTGTGTGCTAGGTGCCTAGCGGGCATCCAGCTAGCATCCAGCAAGCATCCCACACACCTGGCTATCTCTCCAATTGTGTGTTGTGTGTGATGCTATGCTCATGCTAACCTGGACTGCGTACTACCTCGGCGGCATAGAGCAGAATTATTATAGTACTGACTGAGATGTACACCGCTGATCAAGCATCCCAGCACTAGGGCTGAATCATCACACCGGAACATCACTAGTACCAGGTAGTTCTGTGTGTGTGTAAAACACACACACAAAACACACACACACACACACACACACACACACACACACACACACACACACACATACACACACACACACACACACACACCAATACACACACACACACACACACACACACACACACATACACACACACACACACACACACACAACCACAATCTGTGGAACAGCCATTGCAACTCTGGCAGCTACTATAAAAAGGTGTTTCTTTATTACTTTAATACTTTAATACCTTAATAATCATATAATACAAAAGCGGAAAATCTTATTCTGATGTACACAACGACACAGAAACAAAATCACACGTGTTTATACATCGGTGAGGCTTTTGATACACAGACAATGCTCTGCGCCACAAGGTCACCATTGTTATTAGCAGGTGGCTCCAGCCGCATGGAGGGACGTGGTCCTGTTGTGCTTCAACGACACCCACCTGTCAGCCCCAGGATGGGCATGTAGTCTTCAGGAGCGGGGGGGCGGGGGTCATGCAGCGCTGGCTGGCCGGCCTCCACACTCAACAGATTGTGGGGCCTACAACACCTGCTAAGGGGCGGGGGGGGGGGAGGGGGAGATATAACCTAGCTTCCGGAAGGGCAGGCGTACCAGCAACCTCCTCACACACTGTTCACACACCGGAAGAACACAGGACAGAGAGGGCATTGGTGATGACCATCACCATTTTTTCTCATTTGCATGGTTATTATGAACATAATGCAATGTGTTCTTTTTGTGTGGAACAAGGCAGGGAGGGGGGGGGGGAGTAAGAGAGAGAGCAGAGAGAGAGAGAGAGAGAGAGAGAGAGAGAGAGAGAGAGAGAGAGAGAGAGAGAGAGAGAGAGAGAGAGAGAGAGAGAGAGAGAGAGAGAGAGAGAGAGAGAGAGAGAGAGAGAATGAGAAGTGACTAAAAAGAGGGGAATGAAAAACATGAATTACCTAAATGATAAATGGGTGTTTGTTTGTTGTATACTTCACTCAACTGGACAGAACTACACACCCATCTTGTCTGGGGGCATTTAGCAGATGCATCTGCTGTCCCCAGCCGACCTTCATCAGACAAACACGCTCACCCCAGGGGAAGAAGCTAAATGAAGCGTGGATGAGGAAAAACTAAAACCGACACGTTTTGTCACCCTTCGGCTCTGTGGAAGCGAAACAAACCGATGAACATGATAAACGGTATGCCGTTAGCCTGGCTTTTGGCATTTCAGCCTGACACTAGGCTGACATTGGAGGTGGATGTGACAGGTTAGAGAGGAGAGATCGAGGCAGGGAACTCTGAGCTCCATCTGGCAGCGGTTCAGCGAAAAGAAAATACAATTTATAACCTACCGCGATAAGGAAAAGGAATGGACAAGGCAAGAGAAAATACATCAATAGTACAGCAGTAAGGAATGTTTGTTTCTAGAAATCCAAATAAACTATCAGTTACCACAACAATGTATAGAACATTTTACAGATCAACTATAATCATGTTCAACACAACTTCATAATTTATAAATGTGTTATTAAAGGGTTATACCACATTTGTATTGGATAAATCTCAAAAAATATTGTTTTGTCTATGCATTTCTCAATACATTTTCTGAATACATTAACACATTCCTGTATTCGACCTATTTTCAACCAGCTTTTACAATGTGGGTAGTTTATGCTAATTAACAAGGATAAATTCCTCTCCATTTTACCAGCATTCACTTTTGTGAATACAGGCTTATTCCAACTGTTGTTCTCTGGTCACGTAGCACCAGTTCTCTAGGGCTGTTGTTCTCTGGTCACGTAGCACCAGTTCTCTAGGGCTGTTGTTCTCTGGTCATGTAGCACCAGTTCTCTAGGACTGTTGTTCCAACTGTTGTTCTCTGGTCATGTAGCACCAGTTCTCTAGGGCTGTTGTTCCAACTGTTGTTCTCTGGTCATGTAGCACCAGTTCTCTAGGGCTGTTGTTCCAACTGTTGTTCTCTGGTCATGTAGCACCAGTTCTCTAGGGCTGTTGTTCTCTGGTCATGTAGCACCAGTTCTCTAGGGCTGTTGTTCTAACTGTTGTTCTCTGGTCATGTAGCACCAGTTCTCTAGGGCTGTTGTTCTCTGGTCATGTAGCACCAGTTCTCTAGGGCTGTTGTTCTAACTGTTGTTCTCTGGTCATGTAGCTCCAGTTCTCTTTTTTCTTTTTAGACCTTTCTACTGCATTGACAGCCCCATTTTATGAAAATCCCTATACTTTCCAGTGGAAAAATATTTCTTCAACAAGGAGAACATTTATTTAGTTCTTTAAATGGTTTTAGCCAAAAATAACTACAATAACTGAGTAAGTAAATCATAGAAGACAGCAGCTCTCAGGCTGCTGGTTTCCATGGTACCCGGGCGTGCCATGCTAAATGTCTGCTACTGTGTTAGATTGAGCTTCTGGAAGGCGCACAGGGAGTTAGTCTCTCCCTGCCCTCAGAAGGCTGTTTACTTAACCGGCTTGGACAGACGACCACATGGGCTACAGAAGCAGTGGGGGAAAGAGGAATGGGGGGGGGTAGGAAGGGGGGGGGGTGTGTGACGGGGAGAAAGGGGGAAGGGGTGATTAGTTTGAAAAACAGTGGGGCAACTGGCAGGAATGTCACAAACAGATGTCAGTTGAGTTTAACAGAGAGAGTGCAAAGATGGGCACATTTAGTCACATTCTTTGTAATAATGTCACATTCTAAATTATAAAATACAATACAACTTCAAGCTGTCTCTTGACTTCTTGCTTCAAAATTGTTCATGAGTTCTGGTGGTATATTTGGTCATTGTTTATGAATGATGGTTTGATAGAGGTATGTATAATGCAAAAACGTTTTTATTATAATTAATAAAAAACCTTGTCCTGCAGAAAAATAAATGGGAATATGTAGAATGGTGTGTCCCTTGTGTGGGCCTCTACTGCAGACAAACAATAACCTCACTGTCTGCCCTCCAAAGGGGTGGAGGAGGTGCGTCCCAGTTCTAGTCTCCTTGCTTACCCCTCAGGGAAGCACACCACAGCCCCTGTCCTCTGGCTGACGGTATTGGTCACCTATGGCCTAGCCGCCACACAGCATCCGTTTTATGGCAGGCATTTTCATCCCCCAGTATCACTACCCATATGTGGTGGCTCGGTGCTTTGCCCAGGTCAGTACCCACTGCTTTCATGTGTGCTGTGATCTGACAGGACTGGCACTACTGAGGACATGTTGGACTGGTTGCAGGTGAATTAAGACTAACACTTGTAGGGTTGTTGGTGGTAGAAGGGCATTCAACCACTCTCAATTATGCAACCTGAACCAGGGACAACCATACAGGGACAACTATTAATTTCAGACATTGTGGGGACCTATTGCTTAGATACAAATATGTGTGCCAAAATGCTAAACTTTTTAGAAGTGAAACACTGAGATTTGTGAGTTTAAAAATAAAAATAAGAAGTTTTTCTACAAAAACAATAGGCATCCACGGATACCTATGTGAATACCTAAACAATTACATAATTTGAAGATTGATTCAAATACAACCAAGGTAATGTACAACTTGTATTGAGTAAAAAGAACCTGCCTCAAAGTGTTTCCATTGTATCAACAGCTTTGATCAACAATTCATTTTTTTAATTTATTTAATTGAATGCTTTATCACGTGAAGAACAATGGGGAATGTAAAATATTCTGCTTTAAAAGTATCGTTAGTAAACTTCTTGGAAATGACGGCAGCTTCGAAGATAACCACGCTCAGATAAATTCTACAGAATTTATAATAGTCATTTTATTTTGCTTATAACAGTGTCATTTTAAGTGCTGTATAATCACATTTATACCAAACATTTTCACATCCTCAAAAACATCCGAGGGTTTCCAAAAACAACGGAAATGTGAAATGCCCCCAGTGGCGAAATGAGGTTTTTTTAGCAAACGTGTCTCGAGGCAAAAGGGTCACTTCTGCTGAAGAGCGTGTTACATTCCACACGTTGGCCAGAGTCATACCAGACCGCTGCTCTTGCTTGTTTCCCTAGGAAGGGTCGTTGTTCGGGGGCAAGTGGATGCCCAGGCTCTGCAGCAGGTTGGAGGCGGGGCCAGCCAGGCCGGCCTGGGAGCTCAGGGACTCCAGGAGGTTGGTGAGCAGGTTAAGGTCCACGTCCAGAGGCTGGATCTCCTCCTCCTCCTCCTCCTCTTCCTCTTCTGGGACGCCCGCCTTTTCTCCTTGAGAGCGAGCCTCTCCTTTAGGGGGGTGCGTTGAGCTGTTGGGTGGACACTCCTTGTCCCGATTCTGTAGGAAGATTAATATTCTCATTTTTTGCAGTAATTTGCATATCCTGGCTTGACACCAACGGGCTTGTTTGTGAGTGGAATGATGATTGCATTGCAGGAGTCTTCAACCTTTTTCAGCCCAGGGATTGAGAAAGAACGCAGGGAACCACTATCTAGATTTAGTCAAATTCTGTTGCATTTCATCACCGGCCTATAGGCCTGATAATATATTTATATTGCCTTATTAACTTCTTAATTGATCCATCTTTGATGCTTAGTTATAAGCCTTGTCGACATTATTTAAAATCAATTTAAGGTGCAATAATTCGTTTCTGCATTAATCATGTTTGCGGTACATGTACGGTAAGTACTGAACTTTGGAAAAGACTAAAGATTTAAAGACAAAAGATTATAAATAATGCACTTTCTATAGATGAGGCAATGGCAATGTTACCTTCTGATGGAAACTCTTTCCGATGTGCGTGTCCATCAACTCATGGTCCATTTGGTCCATGTATTTCCGAAGATCGTCTAGAGTCTCCGCCTCTTTCTCCCCATGGGAACCAAGGAAACCAGCCTTCACCATTTCATCATCCTCATCTTCATCTTCATCATCATCATCATCATCTTCGAGGTCGTCAGAGTCCAAGCCTTCTTCTGTCTTTCCTTAAAAATAAACGATAACGATATAAAATAGTAGAGGAAATTTAAGTAAACTGTGTCCCACGTTTTTGGAGCAGAAACTACTACCGGTACTACTGCAGTACTGCTTCGTGTACACCCCATAATACCTAGTAATTTGTCCATTGCGCTGGCCACGGATTCTGGATCAAAACTGAAAGGATCATTTGAATTGGCCCTGGAATTCCACAAAGACAAAAAGTATCAGCAACAGAAATTAATAATATGTTGACTGTGTATTTATGTAGCGCAGCTTTCTTTCGTGATCAACTTTGAGTGTACTGTGCTTAAAAGGAAACAATATGACTAGGCTAAATATAAGGCTATATATAGCAGATGCTTTATCTAAAGTGACTTACAGTGAATTATGACCTCTACTGAAATATGCCTTTAAGGAACAGAAGAATAACACCATTGGGGCAGACATCAAACCCAGTTCCTTTCGGCTGGGGGCTGGGGGGGGGGTCACATCCTAGCCACCACACTACCCTACCCTGTATAATATATATGAACCACATCTATTGGTTGTCTCACCAGGGTAGCTCAGCGCCCTTGTGGGAAGACGTGGCGCTGAGGAAGCTCTTGATGCCCTGGCTGACGGCCACCAGGCTGAAGACGGCCTCCTCGCCCTCTTCCTTCCCCTTCCCCGGGTCCTTCTCCTGGGTCCGTTTGGTGACGCAGACGCCTCCGTTTCTCTCCGCCAACATAAGGTCCAAGTCTCGATCGTTGAAGTCCAGCCAGCCGTCACCTAGTGACACACATTTAGAGGCAATGAGAGGAGCACTGCTTAATGGTCCCACCTCACATTCTATAAACGGGAGGTCAAATTGACTTTCTGACGTCATATACAATGTGAAGACTGGGAAATGGAAAACAAAAATAGGTTACCACAATACAAAGAGTGCTGACTTTAAACATGTTAAAAGGAAGTGTTTAGCCCTGCTGAATTAATTAAATTAAGCAAACCAAAAGTAAAACGTTGGCTGCAGGCAAGTCTACCAACTGAAAAATACAATTGCAGAAATCATGAAATACTTAACTCAAGAACATTTATTTTATGAAAATGATGTTTCCAAAATAAACAAGTTCAGAGCTCACAATGTAATTCTGCATAGTTAAAGTATTCACCAATAACCCCCCAAAAATAGTACATTCCCCAGAATACACCCCTACACAAATGCAATGGTAGCATGTCTGATCAATGAAGAACAGACACAAAAATACAGATCAATGAACCTGAGCTAAACTAACTGCACAAAATAGAGGATGGGATGTTCAACGGGGAATTTTTTTTAAAGGTTGCACCAGTGACTACAAGCGACTGGTTTGCAGGTACGATGTATGTGAGAAGTGGGAAAGCAATTAAAATATTGTTTGAAAAAAAATCCATTCAAAAACTAGCAAAAGGGTCAAGCTCGGCCACTTTCTAACATAAGAGAGTACCGCTTCACAGGCGTGTTGTGAAATAGCCGCCTGCAACATCAACCGTTATCGCTGGCGCTGACGTCACTGGAAAACTATTTGGATAGAGCGTGAATCCTGGATGAAGCAGGCCCATTGAACAACCACAGTACAAGATTCACAGTCAAGGATGACTTACTGTCAGCGGGAACCAGCTGGGACTCCTGCTTCCTCAGCTCCTCCAGGTCGAAAGGAGCAGAGTTCTGGAGCAGCTGGAGAACCTCACCCCCTGCACTCAGACCGCTACACACACACACACATTAGATACAGCTGTGTCCAGACATAAGTATGTGTGGTAATGTGAAACTTCACACACACACACACACACACACACACACACACACACACACACACACACACACACACACACACACACACACACACACACACACACACACACACACACACACACACACACACACACACACACACACACACACACACACACACACACACACACACACACACACACACACAAAATTTGGTTCTTACCCGTGTGTGGAAGAGAAAGACAGTCGGAAAAAGTTCTCTGCGGAGGTCATCAGTTCCCTATAGGGAGCTGAGCCTTCCAATTGACCCTGTAAGCATGACCATAAAGCTCAATTCACAGGTGTGCGTACAGCATGTTTGTCAAAAGCTGCCTGCATTTATACTACCACGGCACGCCAACATGTACACAAGGGGGCAGTATAGCGTCCCCTACCACCAAATGTACAGTGAATAGACAAAAACGGAATTGTGAGGCCAAGGGTTAGAGTTGTCCCATTTGAAATGATCATGCATTGGTGGAATGAGCAACACGGATGATTATGTGCAATTTTGGCACAGATAATCCCAAAATTGCCATTATCTGTGCTCACCAGAACAACCAACTGGCTATCGGTAACAAGGAATAAACGGGACATATTGGCAATGCATGAGATTTACTTGTGTGCCCCCCCCACACACACACACACACACACACACACACACACACACACATAAACAGCTGTGCTGCTCATCCCACAAATGCATGATCGTTACAACTGGGACATCACAATGCTATCAGTAGAGTAACAAAAGAGATATGATCGAAAAAACACAGGGGTTTAAAATAGCCTATAACATCAGTCGATATCCGAACATGACTATAATGCACTGTGTGATAGATGCATTGTGCTTAACATGTATGACATGCCTTGAAGTAGCCATTCCTCTTCAGGTTCTCCAGGAAGCCTTTCCACTGAGGGCTACAGCAGGCTGGAGCATCTGGCTCTGATGACGGTGCATTGCATTTATTGCAGAGGATCTCAAAGCCATGAGCCTTGAATGAAAACACACACACACACACACACACACACACACACACACACACACACACACACACACACACACACACACACACACACACACACACACACACACACACACACACACACACACACACACACACACACACACACACACACACACACACACACACACACACACACACACCTTATGACTCTTAAAACAAAATAATGCATGCATATTTGTAAAAATAAAAAGGTTATTAAAAAAGGAAATGTATAGATTGGCTGAGCTCACCAGTTTCATGCCCAGCTCGTAGGATTTGTGCTGGGGGTCAGAGCGGGCAGGCAGGGTGAAGCCACTATCCCGGGCTGGGGTGAACGCTTGTTGCTGGATTTGGGCGTACAAGCATCGGGTGAAGGTTACCTGAAAAAGTCATGCAGACGGGCAGAGAGAAGGTTTAACAAATTAATGTAATTGCGGGAAATGTTGGCAGAGATTGTTAACAGGACAGCGTGTCGCAACTCTCTCCTCTAGGAGTTTGTGTCAAATCACGTTGTCTGCATATAAGTCACTCGGAAATGGCAAACATAGCTTCTCGTCGGGATGCACCAGCGCATATATGCCCCCTCAAGTATCTAGTTTACAGCATCAAGTCAATTAATAGAAATTATGTATGTGCATATTATTTGGTGAACATTGACATTAAATGGGTGTCGCAAATACTTGAAAAACATGGGCTTCCCTTATCCGTCAATCATTGGAAAGATTTCCAGAATGTGAACGTTGGAATTAAGATACACTTAATATTTACATTTTTAAGTACCCCCCTGCAATCCTTCAAAAAGGAACGCATACGTACGTAGCCCCATTTAAAACCACTGCACTAGTGCATTTAAGCGTACCGAGGTGAGAACGCGGGTGTCAGGTGGAAAGGTCTTGAACCCCCGGCACGCCTGGAGATCCACTGGATCTCGGAGGTAGAAAGAGGAGACTGCCGGCGCTATCAAGTCCGGCCGCTGTGCCAACACTGTGGCGATCCCTGCGGGTAGGAAGCAGTGAGCCCGGTGAAGGTTAGAGGTGCTCTTCTCTGGGTACCTAATATAAAAAAAGGACACGCATATACAAGCAAACACACAGTGAATTAAGTTTTACTTGCCTCAATGCTGCTCTATGTTAAAACTAAAGTCCTGAATGTAGAGCATACTAGCATCCAAGTTCATCTATAACACGCAGAAGACTTTAACCTACTTTATCTGAACTGACTGACTCCAATTCAAGATTCTAATTGTATTTGCTTTATGCAACAAGTACAATGGAATACTCACTCCCCATTCCCTCCCACAGTTGCATTTCTAAAACACAATACTATACAAAATAAAAATGACAATAAAAACAACAATAAAGTGACTGATGGATGATAAGTGCATGTTTTGAATTGGGCATAATGCATATAAAAGCATTTTGAAGTGCAGCAGCATCATCAATACAGTGCAGTGTAATTGCAAGGGTGTTCTCTTACCCTTCCAGACGCTTCCTAAGGACCGAGCAAATCTTGGGGATGGCAAGGCAGTCCTTGGCGTTGGACGAGAGGAGAGCTAGAGCCTGCGGCACACTGGGCACTGTGTCTTTGGGAATCCCGACTGTGTTGGACCGGGACAGGCAGGGCAGGATGTGAAGCTGTCCCCTGTGAAGGAACACCTGATCGGGTGCAAGAGATATGTGATAAGATAAGGCTACAACTTCTGGGGAATATAGACACTAAACTGGTTCATTTCATATCTAATCAATACAAATCAAAACAAATTGAAGGAAAGGAAGGAAGGAATAGCAAATAAACAACATGTACGTGTACGTGTAGGCCATTTCAGGACAGCCTACCCTGTTCTCGCTGGTTTCTGGACTCAACCACTTGGGAAGATAATCTGCCGCTTCGATTAGAATAAACTCTCCATCGTTGTCCTCAACTCTGCACACAGAAATATGATGTGAGAGGCTGAGGTGGCCCACAAGTAACCATCAACCCCTCAAACTGGGCCGTTTCAACCCATGCAATACGATTCAAGAGGTGAAATTGCCATTTGCAAAAAGTACAATGGAATGCTTACTCCCCATTCCCTCCAGCAGTAGGAATTTCCTACAATACTAGACCAAACTATACTATACAATAATAAACAATACTATTCTATAAAGAACCCTATATACTACATATGATATGCTTTACTATATACTATAAAGAACACTATATACTATACTATGTACTATAAACAACACTATACTATACTATAACAACGAGACAAAGGGGGGGGGGGGAAATAGGGGACCCAACATCCTTCATGAAGGTTGTTGGTATGAATATTACCTAGCCGCCAGCTCGGGGAAGGCCTCTGTGATGTGCTGAAGCAGGTAAACGATAAACCATTCATCCTCTATGTTGTCCCCAAATTTAGTGGCGCCTCCGACGTGAGCAGGAATATCGTCTATGGACACACGGTTCAGCAGTGGAATCAAGACAATCAACCATGTAACATGTGCGAAAGTTGGCTGGTGAATCACAAATATTATGAGTCTAAACACATTGCACATGGTTTCATTCATTGTGACGTGTAATGGGTCTTGGCTTACCTTTCTCGGGCTGGTAGTTGAGATTGAACGACTGGTGTTGCCAAATATATTTCATGAGAAGTGGGGCAACTTTAGCCAGAATATCTTCAACCAAACGCGTTAACCGTTGTTCATGGTTGGTTTGAGAAGCGCAGTCGTCGGGTTGAATCAAAAAGAGTTTGTACTGAACCACGTCTTCCTGAGCCGCCTTCCTAGATAGGGCGTCCATGGCAACAAGAGGTTCAAGGATCCTTCACCTGAAAGGGCATGAGGTCAACATTATATTACAATCGAATGCCAATTTGTAATAACCAATCAAAGTAACAATAAAAGTATATCAATAAATAAAAGTGATGCATCAATCGAACAGTACAGAACAAAACTGCCAAAACCGCCAAAGAGGGGGTATACGAGAATCTTGCCTTGGTATAAGTTACTCCAATATTAGTTCATTTAGCGATTTTACTAAATGTCAGTTTTAAATGACTTGTCGTTGTCACAACGATGGTTTAACGCATGGCTGTACTTCTTCTTTTTCAATATTTTGTATTTATTGTGAAAACACCAACGTGTAGGTGCACTACCGCCACCTACCATGTTGGAGTGTGGACCACAATGATCTATCCTCTTACTTAAAATCTCATTGGCCCCTTACATTAATAATAAACAATAAACTAATCGTGGAAAATGTTCCTTATTTTTTTCATATAATAAAAATTGTTAAAAATTAAAAATTAGATTTGTCTCTTTAATGTGTCTCGTTCTCGAGAGTACTTTTGGTTACATTTTGGTTGTTCGCATTATGTAAATATGCACACGTGTAATTTTTGCGTCATTTTATTTATATTCTTGTAATTGTGTAAGTTGTACATTTGTTATGTGTACATTTGTATACTTTTACATTTGTAATTATTGTCATTTTGTTATTTTTTTCCATTTTTTTGTAACCTGTATATTCCTGTAATTGTGAGCACATCTTTGGGGCTGGCTGTAACATGTCATTGTACACTGTATCTTGTTCATGTGACAAATATAAATAACATCTCAATCTGAGCATTGGACATGACATGCTCCACTGATTCCTCCATTTGCACAGTGTTCACATAATCCTGATGCTTGGCATCACCGTGGTGACACAGGGTTAAACCCGAAGTCACATCTGTTCTTCCCATATGAGGATCCTTGGATCCATTCGTAATAAACGGTTATAAACTGACTATTAACGCATGGCTGTGTCAACTGTATCTTCCCATTGTTTTTGTCCTGTCAAAAAACCTTTCCGGCTACAACAACAGATTCAACGTGAATGTATCCCACATTGTAAATACCTCGTCACATATGTTCTCTTATTCGACTCAAAATAAACATGAATGGAAAAAAATAATAATAGATCATTAAAAAAAAAAACACGCACATATATTTATCCAAATCACATATTTGTGCGTTTATTTATGTCAGTAGTACGGACCGTCCGGAACCATGTGCAAGACGATTCCTCTATGCCGCACATCGGATATATATTTCAGGTACGCGGTTCCTCGTCCGCGAAGAACACTGGGTGTCGTAGTCGTTACTGAAACGACGAGGGCATTTCCAGAGGTAGCCCTAAACTCCACTTCCCAGGAGGCTTTGGGAATACGACGTCGGGGACGTATCTATGGTGTTCGTGTTATTGTTGATGTGCCACTTACCTTATCTAATCTTCTCAAAGTGGTGGCAATAAAACTAATTTGGTACCAATAATGCCCCCCTCCCCTCACGTCTGCTAATGCAGAGGGGTCACGTTAAAACGGACATGCAATTATATTAAAAAATACACATTGTGGGGTTTTTAGCAGGCTCGGTACACGTCTCTTGTTTCATAGACAGCTCGCCCACGGCACTTCACGCTTAGCTTAACGTCTTATAGCTTCCATGACACAACATTAGCATTTCTGCGCTCGGTTCACATGGGCAGAAATGCCCACGAATGCCCCCTGTTTATGATTGAATTATTACACACGGCGTCTGTCTGCTACATGTCCGGAGGACATGTCAGGTCTTTGCTTCGGGAGTGAACTAGTGATCATAGGAACCGAGGTTCAAGCGCGATGATACAGGAGGCTGTCTGCAAATAAGACGGGAGGACAGGAGGATGATTTCACGGTACAACCGACGACCCGTATCGCACAAACTAGAGATGTAAGTAGAAACAAACTGTACGTCATCATCTCGAAGCATTGTCTTGGGAGTCTGACCGACACTGGAAGAGGTTGAACCGTGTGTGCACCTCCTGGCTGCTGCTGCTGCTGCAGCTGCTGGAAGACCTTAATGTCCCCCCTCAGGGACGATTGATGACATGATCTATCTACCTCATTGATCTGCCAACAGTTTTATAACAGTGTAGAAGCATTTGTGAGGACTCATTTGTCACACCAAGACCGGTCTACTGTACATGGCACACAATGTATGTGTCTACTGTTTTGCCATACTGCATTGCTTCGTTAGTTTGTAGGCGGTTGCTGTTGTTGTTAACCATACACAGCATTGTACACTGGTCGAGTTTGTTCAGAATGTCTGAAATGTAAATCCACACCCATGTATTGGCTCTTCTCAACCTCCTCTGTGTTGGTTTGCCAGTCGTGGTTTATCACGGAACAGCCTTGACCACCACCCACTCCCGGAGGAAGTAGATGATGTCCAGACGCCTCAGCATCTCCTGCACGACCTACAGGAAGCTGTCTCCACTCACAACAGGTTACTGGGACATGGGCTTTTTTATACATTCAGTAAGATATCATGTTAGGCCATGGCAGTCAGTTATTGGACAGATCCGCTAGTGGCATGTACTTAAAAACAGGATCAACTAAAGATAATATGCAGCCTTTTACAGTTTGTTAAATACCAAAATAAGACTACAAGATTCTAAGTTGCTCTAACCGTATGCTACACAAACAGACACACTTCTTCAGTGTCTGCTGTTGACCTTCGGTAATGTTACACCTTCTTCAATGGACCACTGATTCGCAGTGGCCGGCCATATGCAAGACCTGTTACCTGAGCAAAATCAATTAAACCATCATATCGGATTGCCATCTTCAGATCAAGAAGGTGTGCTAGAAATAATAAATAATTAGCAAGCTGCCTCCATGCAATATTTGGTTACTTTATCACGCTTGCTGTTTCCCCAACAAAGAAGTATTCCGCTATAATATGTCAGTCATCTGAATGAGTTGAGTTGTTGTATACAATACACTTTATTATATATTTAAATGTTACATTATGAAGACACAAAGGTGCATTGTTTAACCTTTTCACATTGTCACTATATGATCACTTCTCTACAGACCAAATTGATTCAGTAATAATAATATGATATGATAATAATTCTGATTATGATTTTGCAGTCCTCAGCCTTGATTGTGGGTGGGGTTGGTTTTATTGTTGCAACACACGGACAATAACATGCATTTACTTTCCACAGTTCACAGACATCTGCTGCGTCCACCGTTGTCACGGGCGACATCAATCAGTCGTGGTCCGGCATCCACAGCTACACTGGCACCGGGATCTCCACTGAAAGGAGCTCCGTCTTCTCCTGGGGCTACGATGTGAGTACACTCCCCAAACCACACCGGCGTTGTGTTCGTGTCACCATGATTGATTTTTGTTATTCATTTTCACGTTACAATATTTTTCTCTTTTGTCTCACACACGTGTGTATATAACAACTCCTCAGATTCAGATTTCCGATTTAGTTTATAAGTCACAAGATACAGTGTACAAGGTCAATTACAAATGTACATACAGTACATACAAAATACAAGAGAATACACAAATCTTAGTTGCATTAAACAGTACATTGTAAATATGAATATGAAGTATGAAGTGTACTGCAGATAGTGGGGGGTTAATACCCTACAGGTGAATGACTCTACTGCATATCACACATTTGTTTTAGATTTTAGGATGATGACTATTCAATATTTAGACCCATGTAGTTAGACAATTGATCTGGATGTACGTATATATTACTGCTGTACTTCAGGTTTGGACTTGGGTTTATGGGGAAAATCTTTTACTTTAGCTGCTTGGCATGAAGACTAGGCTCAATCCCACAGGGAATCTGTATTCCTGGGTTTATACTTTGTTATCTAGCTGTCAGTCAGTGCCACAAAACAAACCCAAAAAACGTATATATAACTCAATGATTTATTCATCTTCAAGTCCTCACGTTGCCGCTCCGAAACAAATGTAGAGAAAATAAATATATATGTAGAAAATATATTTTGAATCAGGTTTGAGAGTATCCAACACACACACACACACACACACACACATGTATATATCCTATTTGAAATGCTAAAGTAAGTGAAATTTGACATCTGGAAATATGATCATGTCATAGGAACTGGGGTTTCTGTGTATACAATAGAGCTACCGTGAGGTTTGTTGTAAAAAGCATGTCTCTTTGACCTCAACAATGCCAGGCGTGTTTGGGTTTTGAGTATTATTGTTAAACCAACTCGCCATTACCCTTGAGTGTTGGCGTTGAAGACTCGTCTGCAACAAGGGGAACCAAACTCGTTTGTGTGCATCCATCTCCCTCTTTCAAGTCTTTCTTCTTTCCTTCCAGTTGTCTCTTATGTTATTATTATCTTATTCTCATGTACATATCATCCTTCAGTCACTTTTATGTACATTTTTATTGTGTATAGTATTTTTTATATTGTGTTCTAGAATTTCATTCTGCCGGAGGGAATGGGGAGTTAGCATTCCATTGTACTTGTTGCAAATGGCAAGGAATCTTTCAGGAATCTTGAATCTTAACACATGCAAATGATATTACTAATACTAGCACGCAGCTTGACCAGCAGAACGCACAGCAGCCTGGTAGGTTCTCCCCAGGCAGCAGTAGAAGCTCATCTCCATGCCGTGGCGGCTTGCTGTCTTGATATGAAATAAACCAAACTCTGCAATGTGCTTGCAAATAATTGATGAGCAGTTCACAGCCTTTGTTATGATGTTGCCTGTGTGATTCCAGGTAGATTAACTATTATTTCTCTCTCTCTATCTCTCACTCTCTCTCACTCTCTCTATCTCTCGTCCCGCAGGAGTTTGACAATGTGGCGTCGCGGCAGGTGCAGCAGATGTTTGAGGAGATTGACAGGGAGCTGTACGAGGAGAGGGGCGGGGCCAGGGGACCGCAGCTCCGAGGGCTGCAGGAAGAGTGTCAGCAGTGGGCTGCACGCTTCCCACATTTGCGGTATAGATACAACGGCAGTCTCTCTGGGCCCCTTCTCCGACACACATGTAGATGTTGTAAACCAGTTTATTGTTGAGTTGACAAGATGTTACAGTCAGAGCAGGTGCGAAGTGTTGATGTATCAGAGCTCCTCCTGAGTTGATTGGGCAATGCACCACAGGTGTGCAGCATCACCCAGCCCCAGACTCTAATCAGTCTGACTTAGGCCAGGTGAAGCTACTTAAACCAGCCGTCAACCACCCACACACCCACCACAATGATCTCATATCACGATATCCCAGCCCTATTTTGAGTCAGTACTTTGGTCTATAAGTCACCAGCTGATGCATTGGTAATGTACATAGCACGGTAATGAACCGCAGTGTCTGTGTGTGTGTGTGTGTGTGTGTGTGTGTGTGTCCACCAGGATCCTGGGCACTCAGCTGGTGTGTCCCAGCGACGAGGGCTTCCAGTGGTATGCTACCTCGGGGCAGAGCAGCCAGCCTGCAGCAGAGAACGACAGCGCCGCCAGGGCTCAGGACAGGCCGGGCACAGAGTACAAAGCCTCTCTCTCGCTCTCGCTCTCTCTCTCTCTCTCTCTCTCTGGAAGTGCCGGAAGCCTGGCGTCAATCGGCACTTTTCCCAGTACCATGAGAGTATTGATTGAAAAAAAATGAATATAAAATCCTTACACCACTCACGCAAGGCAACACCTTGTTGAGTGACGTTTTGTTATCGGATCTGTCAAACCACAGACAATATCTCAATGAAGTTAACATTTAATTTGAGAAAAGCCCAACATCTAATACAACTCAGATTTTGCTATACTGAAGTTTAGCAACTCTCTCTCTCCCTCTCTTGCTGAGTGTGTGTTGGGATGGGCCGGAGTCACCCAGCCCCCAGAATCTGGGGGCTGGGTGACTCCGGCCAGGGGAGGCTGGTTCAACCAGCCACACACAAACACACACTCCACATATTTATTTAGGACGCTAACCTGAATGGCGGTCCACTATTGGGGTAATGTGTGTCTCTGTCCTCAACGGCCGCACTATAGCCGGTCGACTGCTCTGAGACCATCAATTATGGATATGTACCGGAAGGCTCTGGAGTTTTGGTGACCTAGATAGCGTCACTATCCATCGATCAGAGTCTGCTCGCCGGGAAGCAAAAAAAAACCAACCATCTGTGCGTGCGTGTGTGTGATTTTGTGTGTGTGTGTGTGTGGATGTGGTCGTGGGTGTGGGTGTAGGCTGAACGTGCAGGGAAGGAGAGCGGCACTGGTCAAGCCCCCTCAGGCGGAGGACGGGCCCCGGGACTCCCCCGGCGGCTCCCTGGGTCACGACGGGGCCCGGGTCATCATGGCTGAGGGCCTCATGGAGGAGTACCTGGCCTTTGACAGTAGGGACCTGTAAGTGAACCTTTCTCCCTCCCAAGGAGCGTGAAAAAAAGTTGACTGTGCCGGCCAAATGTCATTGGTTCACGTTTTCAGCAGTGTTGTGCAAAACAATGTTCGGCCACGTATACAATGTTCGGCCACGTATACAGCATCTTCCCCCGTTTCAGTCAAGTCTCTTTTCGAAACCCTCAGTTTTCGGGCGTTGTCCCCGGTTACGTTTACAACGTGAGACCAGAGTTTTCAAATGTGTCCACTTGGCAGAGCATCAAATGGGCATTTTGTGTGACTTTTCTATGTCACTGAAACTCTGTGTTATTTTTGTTAGAGTCTGTCTGTCTGTCTGGGACTTGGTGGTTAGATTACTTATGGGCCAAGGAACAGTTTTTTTGGAGATTGAGATTTGTGATCGATGTACTGTATCTACGCGGTCCCCCCTTCCTCGGGGCCTCCTCCGCAGGGACGAGGAGCTGGAGCAGGAGTGTTCGGAGCTGGATCGGCGGCGCCGCTGCCTGCCCCCGGTGTCGCCGTACCGGTGCCGTCGGCAGGCCGTGCTGGACCTGCTGTTTGATGACGTGTGGCGGCAGCTGGTGGGCTGGATGGGGGAGCTGGTGCAGCGCCACTGGGAGGGATGTATCTCAGGTGGGTGTCCCCCCCGTCGCCCCCCCCCCATTCATTGATTTAATCCATGTACTATTCCTTTAGTGTTTATCTACTATTGTATTACGTTTTTTGTGTAAACACTAAGTTTCTGATATTATTAATTTACATTATTATCAAGATAACATGGTACTTTATGAATCCCAGATTGGAAACTCTGCTATTAATACTAGTATTTTACTGAGCACTGTATACCATACAGAGATATCAGTTTAACAACTGCTGCTTCATTGGCTCTGATAAATGTATAAAAGTCACTGTGTGATTGGACAGATGATGATAAAAACCTGAGTCCCGGCGGCCATCAAGACACCCAGAGCTCCTTCACCCTGCTGTCCACCCTGCCCACCACGCTGCTGCCAAAGCTGGACCAGATGCGGGTGCCCCAGCTCACGGCCAGCCTGCAGTCCCAGGTCAGCTTGGGGCTGGGCGTTGGTGTGAGGGCCTGGGGATGATAATAATAATGATGCATTTTATTTAATTTACTTCATTAAAACAAATCTGAGAGTGCTACAAAGTTTAAAATATAGCAAACAAACACAATACAATTACAAAAAATGCTCTATAGACATCAGTTAAAAAAAAATATATATGCTCTCTAGGGATCATAAAGTATGTTATTAATGTGTGCATACCGTAATCGTAGTACTTGGAGCAGCGAGATGTAGGAATAGGTTTGGGTTATTGGTTAATGCTATCTGCTTTTAATACTGCATTCAAGTGTTCCTCCTTTGCTTGGCCTTTGGCCGTCCTTGGGAAAATGAAACAAAGCTATAAAACAGGCCTTGCACATTGTACCTTTTAGACATGGTCTTCAGGGCAGAATCTGCCCCTTGTATCTGTTCATATCACATCAATTGCAAGAAATGCAATTTTTGTTGGTTTTAACTTCTAACATTCTACACAAGCTTTTAGCTATGGGAAGTGTGATGTGCTACTATTTTAAGAGGCTGATAGATAGTGTCATTACATCTTCTCCGTTCCCTTGGCAATGAGGGTCTTCAGGGCTTTTGTTTAAAACCACCGTTTTTACAATGTGAATGTGTTTTCTTCCATCTGCATGTAGCTCCATTCACTCCTAATATTTCATTAACTTGACACTTTTTCTTCCCTTCCCGTTTCACTTCTCTTTACCACCTTTACTCCTTCTCCTTACACTTTCTCCCACCTATTTCTTCCTTTGGTCACTCTTTTTCTCCTCTTAAGAACCCCAAATCAAGGGGCTTAAAGCACAAGTCCAGACGGAAATCCAAAAAGCAGAAAAAGCCATCCACTGTATGTAACTTTCCTTTTGCACACAGCCACGCTGCCGACACGGCAGCAGGCTGTGTGCACACAGCCAATTGCGGCTCTCTTCCTCGATTCATACAATAACTGTGCTTGTGCCGGTTTGATAAAATACACAACACCTACCTGCTTGCTTTTTAGTAGGAATTCTTTTCTCACCTATTAACTCACCTTGGTTTCACTGTGGCAACTTCAGAATGTTAGTCGCGGGTGGATGTTTCCTGATTTTCTTAGCATGAGGAATAACTGCCATGCTTTTGTAATCATGGTAAATGTGGAAGTGACAAACCAGTATGTCAGTGAAATAAAAATGATTCACATTTATCCACCACTTCCATGTTCATCCTTTTGTCCCTCACCTCTCCCTACCCCAATCTCCCCCCCCCCCCACCCCCAAAAACTCCCTTTCCCCATCCCCTTCCACCCTGCCCCACTTGGTGCGGTGTCCTCCGGGTGGGTTGTCCCTCAGACGGCCAGGGTGCCGGTGGGAGCAGCCGTGACCCATCAGAACCTCAACGACCTCATCGTGATCCACGGCATCCCCCTGCAGCAGAGACACCTGGCCGTCCCGGAGAAAGCCCAGTAAGGACACGTTTGTTCATGCGTTGATGACGACGTGTACAGTATATGCACTAGTAGGAGAAGGGGTAGTAGTGTCCTTATAGAGTCGGCCGTAGAATGACTCGGATGTTCCTCTGTAGCTCATTCAACGCAGACATCGGTTTTCTTGCAGAGAGAATGAACCCTGAGGTTCTTTATTTATTTATTTGTAGACAACTACCTTGAGGGCATGGTTAACGATATCATAAAATGCTTAGTATCGTAGGTAAGTATCGTAGATGCCAAAGGGATACTTTCACAGTTGAATGCCACGGTTTTATGCTCCTTATCCCCATAACAATCCAGCACAATTACGACATTACGGTTTCCGGGCAGCAGTGAAATGTGGCAACCTAAAGCTCCAGTGAAAGGCACACTCGCTTCACACATTAGCCGGGTCCGTCTGAAGACTCAGACGGAAGTGGTGGAGGGGAGGGGGGGGGGGGGGAAAGCACCAGCTCGCCTGCATCGCCGCATCTCTCCTCTGTCTCTCCTCCTTCTCACGTAGGGAGCTGGAGGAGCGGCCCGACAGACAGGCGTCCCACCGCCCGGCCTCCAGCGCCGTCCCCTCCGGTAAGTCCCGCCCCCGCCGGCCCCTGGAGCAGAGCTTCTCCTCCCTCCCTCGCCCGGCCCAGTCCTCGCGGCGCAGGAACCCCCCGCCCCGCACCATCCTCCTGCCCCTGGTCCCCGGCCTGCCTCAGTCCTGCGGCGTGGGCTCCATGGACGAGGTCATACGTGGGACACGGCTGTGAGTAGTGGCGTGTGTTTGTGGAGTGGCTGTCTTCCTTTTTCTTAGAGTTCTTAAATTAAGACCTCAACTAGCTGGAGATGGAGAAAGAGAAACCTGCCTACCTCTCTAACTTGGGCCTGGCGGGATTGGGGTAGATTGGGCACCAGGTAGCCCCAACACTCAATCTGAATCTACACCCTTTCATGAGGAATTTCATTTCTGATGAAGACATCCGGTGGCAAACTATCCAAGCGCATTCCTCTGCTTTAGGACACACGTGTGTTCATTTGGCAGAGTGGGTTCGGCCCCCGGTCAACAAGATCGGAAAACAAAACCATTAAATGACTAATGAAGCCGAAAGAGAAGGGTGCCTTGACCTTAACGACAGTTAGCCCTGACCTCAGACTAATGAAATACCTGTGCTACGCTGACTTTGAGAGTTGAAAATCTTTCTCTGCTATCAACACTGGCACCAGCGTTTTCATATTGTCATTGGTGTCAAGTCAAGTCAATTGTGTTTGTATAGCCCCTTAATCACAGTTAGTCTCAAATGGCTTCACAGGTCGCAATGTTTACAACACCCCCTAAACCCTAAACCCTTAGCCCCCCATAAGGGCAAGAAATAAACTCCCTTAATTATGGAGGAAGAAATCTTGAGAAGGAACGCCGAGTGGGGGATCCCTCCTTCCAGGGATGGTTCAGGAGTGCAATGGGTGCCATAAGTGACATGCATAGTAATGTACAAGGATTGTACATTGGTGCTATTTGAGGTTGCATTTTCTGTACATGGATGGAAATGGGAGTGTAGATGGTGAGAGGGAAAAAATGTGCCAATAGGATGCCAGTGGGTTTGGGCCCAGGTTGTTAAACCGAGCCGGTAAGCGCTTAATATCCTCCTCGGCCCCCCGTCTCCACAGAGCCACGGCCAGCGACCGCCTGGGCTCCCCGCTGACACCCCTGGGTAGGAACACCCTTCTGCCGCCCATCAGCTCAGGAGAGCCAGACTCCACCCATCCAGCGGAGCCGGCCCCGGCCCATCCCGGAATGCATCCCAGGAACACTACACAGGTGCGGCCTTTCGTCTCTCCGAAAACAAAGCGTGGCTGGAAGACGGCACTCTCGGTATATAGGCCCATAGTATTGTCTGCATAATCATGTTGGCACTTCGATAGAGAGGGTACAGGAATAGACACAGGCTGCCTGTATCGGTATGTGAAACAAATAGAGATTATTTAAGGTGGCAACTATTTAAGATGCTCATTTTGCACTGCTGTTTTTACTATTGTGAAGAACTTTGGGCTGCAAGTCTTGTATGAAAGGAGCTAAACAAATAAATGTATAGGTGCTAAACATTATAATTATTATTAAGGTAAATCCTAATATCTTTTCTGTAACAGGTTGTTAAATAGCATCTAGGTACAGGATAGGTGTTTGACTCTCAGCCAAAAGGCGCTGTGTTTCAAAGCCCCCATGCCAGCAGTTATGTGTAGGCATCCTGGAGCAATCAATTGAAAGGAGGAATAAAGGGTCGTGCATGAGTTCAAACACGACGCACCGCCAGCTCTTTTATGAATGGCGAAACGCTATCAACAACCTCCCGTGGAAATCATGACCAATCTCTGACCCGACATTGTGTCAACGCCACGTTTAGCGGCAGAGAGGGGCCCCCAGCCGAGCCCACAGCGCCGTCTTGGAGGACGCCGGCGCCTCGCACCCCAAGGACCGCCACCACCACCTGCTGCTGCTGGACGCCTTCTCCCGGCCCAACAC
>CM051018.1:1141540-1354040 GCA_027704905.1 Muraenolepis orangiensis
CTCACCTTTATCCCGATCCAAGCAACATCTGGCCCTCACCATAACCTCTTCAACCCCCTCTTCTCAACATAACCCCCTTCTCTCCCTTACCTAATCACAACCCCTTCACCCCCTCTCCTCAACATAACCTCCTTGTCTAAACCATAACCTTTTCATTCAATTTACTTTATTATAATAAAATATTTTTTTATTTTTTTATTTTTATATTTTATTATTTTATTTTTTCATTTTTTGAGCAAATGTTATTGTTTTAATATATTGGCTTGTGCCCGTGCCCTCCTCTCCTGTGCACCACGTGTTGACGTGGTACATGGGATTGAGCGCCTCTCTCTCAACCTAACCCTAACCCTAACCCTAACCCTAACCCTAACCCTAACCTTAACCCTAACCTTAACCATACCTACCCACGCCTAACCATAACCTAAACTACCCTATGCCTAACCATAACCTCACCTACCCAATGCCTGACCATAACCCTAACCTTAACCCCACCTTCCCAACGCCTAATCATAACCCAAACTACCCTATGCCTAACCCTAACCCTAACCCTGACCATAACCCTAACCTTAACCCCACCTTCCCAACGCCTAACCATAACCCAAACTACCCTATGCCTAACCCTAACCATAACCCTAACCTTAACCCCACCTTCCCAACGCCTAACCTTAACCCAAACTACCCTATGCCTAACCATAACCTCACCCTAACCTCACCCTAATAATTAAAAAATAAAAGGCCCTAGCACTTACCCAGACCCCAGCCCTGGCCCTAACCCACTAACTAAAAACACATACACACACACACACCCACACACACGTGTATGTGTTTCTGGCCCCAACCCTAACCCACTAACTAAAGAGAACACACACGGGTGTGGGTGTCTTTAAATCCTAGCTCCGCTCCAACCCTACGCCAGGGAGCCGCCCCCTAGACTACTAATACAGGCCCCCTTCCGCTTCTTCCCCTCTTTCATGATCAGACCTACCAAGAGAGAACACTTCTGCCCTTACAAAGTCATTTTTCATTTTTCCAAGAGCTAAGAGACATTGCCTCGGCTCAAACATACCCAAAACCCAACCCTTTCTTTTTATTGTGCTTTTATTTTAGTTTATTTTTTCACTATAAAACAAAGGGACAGCGTCCTTCTTTGTTCATTGTGCCTAGCCTGAAGAAGACCTAACCAGGTCGAAACGTCGCGACTTGGCACTTATCTTAACTGTGAGTATTTTTCCAAAACCCCACCGTGAACGAAAAACGCTCTACTTTCCCCCGGCGCATTACCGTCGCTGACGCCCCATGAGGTTTCCATTCAAAACAACAGTGTATTAAGATAATCACCACTTAGCATTTATATTATATTACTTTAATAGTGTTAGTACAACCTTTATTTTGTCCTTTATAACCCCACCGTGAACGCAAACCGCGATTTAGTCTGCGTGTACGGCCATTTCTCTCGTGTGTGCGTTGTCCCTTCGCGGACTTCCCGTGAGGTTTCCATTAACAACTACAGTTCAAAAAGACAATCACCACTTGGCATTTAAATTGTATCCATTCAATAGTGTTAGTACTACCTTTATTTTGTCCGTTATAACCCCACAGTGAACGTAACCGTGATTTAGTCTGCGTGTGCGCTCTACTTTCTCGGCGCACACACGGCGCATGACCGTCGCGTGTGTGCGTTGCTCCCCCGTTGAAGCCCCGTGAGGTTTCTATTAGAAGAAACACCAAGTGTTACGTACTGTTGGCACATTCCCTGGCCCTGACCCTACCCCCCCAAACGAATAAAATAAATAAATAAACAAATCAACACAAATATATCTATAAACATATAGATATATTTAAAAATAACACACAACAATGCGTCGCGCCAATCCCCCTCCCCCCTCTGGGTGGACCCTGGTCAGTTACGGAAGGAGACGTGGTCCACCCAGACCACAGCCGGCTTTTAGGGGACCACCATATCCGGTCCCTCGTGGACGGGGTTACGTACGCGGATGGGGGATGGACAGTGCACCTCCCTATCCCTATTCATTTGGGGATGGGTTTCAAACCCCAACACCTAACCCTAACCCTAACCCTAACCTAACCCTAACCCTAACCCTAACCCTAACCCTTCCTCTCCCTACCCTAACCTCAACCTCAATCCTAACCCCCCTTCTCCCTACCCCAACCCCAACCCTAATCCTAACCTTAACCCCCCATCCCCCTGCCCTAACCTCAACCAACCACCCCTCTGCATGTCACACCTCAATCACCCACCCCTTACCCCACCTCACCTTAACCATCCTCCTTCCCCCACGCCTCACCTCAACCGGCCCATCTCCTCCATCAACGAACCGACGGGCTTGCACCTCCACCTGGGGGGACCCAGCTCCCTGAGCCAGGTGATCTTCCCCAACAGATCCCCCAAGGAAAACCCTTACTCTGGACGGGGGAATATTCAGGACCCCCAACCACCGCAACACATCATACCACTCATCAGCACATTCACCCATAACATCATACACATACACTCCAAACTGAAACACGCCTTCACACACGCACAACACCACAACAACACCCTACAAAACCACAACATCATCTCGGCCTACCGGAAGAACCCCAACCTGCGGGACCTTCTGGTGCGGGCCCGCCTCTCCACCCGGATCGGAAGTGCCCCCTCTCCGCACCAACATCACTTCAGGCAGCTGGCGGTCATTCTGAACCGACGTGCCTTCACCTCCAGTCCCATCCCTCAACACCTCACATTACAAGACAGCAATATAGTCTATGCCATAACCTGTTCACACTGTCACACCTTATATATTGGCGAAACAAAACACCCTATGGAGACCCGCCTCAAACAACACCTATACACCATACATAAAGCCACACTCAACACTTTACTCGTACAACACTTCCAACAACACCCGGTCACAGCACTCAGCATCACAGGACTGGAGATGGGGTCACGTTGGTCAGATGGACAGAGGAAGGCGGCGGAACACAGATGGATCAGAAAATTGAACACACTAACCCCCATGGGCCTCAATATGAAGGAATAGGGTCCTTGCTGGAACAGGATGTGGGGCCACAGTAAAATACAGGGGACTCCCCTCAATTTACTTCTGTTTCTTTTACCCCATCTACTACTAATCCCTTTGTTGTTATTATTACCATTGTATTCTACTTTTTATATTTGACATACATATATACATAAAAAAATGCTTTTCCCTTGTATTACAGCATTAAAAACGTTTTACTATAGCACTTTATACCTTTTACTAGCACTTGATATCTTGCACCTCAGTTTTGATCTTGCATGCTTTATTGTGTGGATTTTTACTCTCTTATGCATGTCTTTTACATCTCTTATGCACTTACCATATTTTATTTATATGTAGCACTTTTATCTTGCACTTATATTTGGATCCAATGCATTTTTGATTTTACTAATACCTATTTATTACCTCTTTATTACCAGGTCTTTTCTATCCCACTAACATTATTCCTTTACCTTCAGTTTCTCTGATTTTGTTGTTATTATTGTTATGTACATCTTGCCCTCATTTTATTCACTATAGCACTTTCCATTTTGCACTTATATTTTTGACCTTGTGTATTGTGTGAATTTTAAATTGTATCCACCCCCGTTTGTTTTATCTATCAGACACTAGTCTGATCTTGTATATTTATTCCAGCACTTCCTACCTTGCACTTACATTTTGACTTGGTGTTCTTATCTTGTGTACCTTTATCTTCTTCCCCCACTAACCCCTTCTACAGACCAACATTTTAATCAAAAAATATATATATGTATATATATATGGGGATATCCATATATGTGTGCGTATGTTGGTGTGTGTGTGTGTGTCCATACCTGGGCTATTATTTATTACTTATGATTTAATTTTTTTCCCCCCCCTCCTTTTGTTTATTTCCCCTTGTGGCCCTGCAGGGACTCTAACGCAAATGAGTATGGGTATATGTGTGTATGTATATAAATATACATATATATATATTTATACAAATATAGAAGATAACACCCACCTGTGTTCGGCTCCTTCCCTCAACCGCCGCTGCCTTTCCCCCTTACATCTAAGGAAAAAAAGAAAAAAAGAAAAAAACACAAAAACACAGAAAAGATAGGAGATGGTGAGCCAGTGCACACAGGGTACAAACCCACCAAAAATGAAACACCACAAAAACCTAACCCTAACCCTAACCCTAACCCCTGGGGGGACCCAGCTCCCTGAGCCAGGTGATCTTCCCCAACAGATCCCCCAAGGAAAACCCTTACTCTGGACGGGGGAATATTCAGGACCCCCAACCACCGCAACACATCATACCACTCATCAGCACATTCACCCATAACATCATACACATACACTCCAAACTGAAACACACCTTCACACACGCACAACACCACAACAACACCCTACAAAACCACAACATCATCTCGGCCTACCGGAAGAACCCCAACCTGCGGGACCTTCTGGTGCGGGCCCGCCTCTCCACCCGGATCGGAAGTGCCCCCTCTCCGCACCAACATCACTTCAGGCAGCTGGCGGTCATTCTGAACCAACGTGCCTTCACCTCCAGTCCCATCCCTCAACACCTCACATTACAAGACAGCAATATAGTCTATGCCATAACCTGTTCACACCTTATATATTGGCGAAACAAAACACCCTATGGAGACCCGCCTCAAACAACACCTATACACCATACATAAAGCCACACTCAACACTTTACTCGTACAACACTTCCAACAACACCCGGTCACAGCACTCAGCATCACAGGACTGGAGATGGGGTCACGTTGGTCAGATGGACAGAGGAAGGCGGCGGAACACAGATGGATCAGAAAATTGAACACACTAACCCCCATGGGCCTCAATATGAAGGAATAGGGTCCTTGCTGGAACAGGATGTGGGGCCACAGTAAAATACAGGGGACTCCCCTCAATTTACTTCTGTTTCTTTTACCCCATCTACTACTAATCCCTTTGTTGTTATTATTACCATTGTGTTCTACTTTTTATATTTGACATACATATATACATAAAAAAATGTATTACAGCATTAAAAACGTTTTACTATAGCACTTCATACCTTTTACCAGCACTTGATATCTTGCACCTCAGTTTTGATCTTGCATGCTTTATTGTGTGGATTTTTACTCTCTTATGCATGTCTTTTACATCTCTTATGCACTTACCATATTTTATTTATATGTAGCACTTTTATCTTGCACTTATATTTGGATCCAATGCATTTTTGATTTTACTAATACCTATTTATTACCTCTTTATTACCAGGTCTTTTCTATCCCACTAACATTATTCCTTTACCTTCAGTTTCTCTGATTTTGTTGTTATTATTGTTATGTACATCTTGCCCTCATTTTACTCACTATAGCTCTTTCCATTTTGCACTTATATTTTTGACCTTGTGTATTGTGTGAATTTTAAATTGTATCCACCCCCGTTTGTTTTATCTATCAGACACTAGTTTGATCCTGTATATTTATTCCAGCACTTCCTACCTTGCACTTACATTTTGACTTGGTGTTCTTATCTTGTGTACCTTTATCTTCTTCCCCCACTAACTCCTTCTACAGACCAACATTTTAATCAAAAAATATATATATGTATATATATATGGGGATATCCATATATGTGTGCGTATGTTGGTGTGTGTGTGTGTGTCCATACCTGGGCTATTATTTATTACTTATGATTTAATTTTTGTTTATTTCCCCTTGTGGCCCTGCAGGGACTCTAACGCAAATGAGTATGGGTGTATATGTGTGTATGTATATAAATATACATATATATATATTTATACAAATATAGAAGATAACACCCACCTGTGTTCGGCTCCTTCCCTCAACCGCCGCTGCCTTTCCCCCTTACATCTAAGGAAAAAAAGAAAAAAACACAGAAAAGATAGGAGATGGTGAGCCAGTGCACACAGGGTACAAACCCACCAAAAATGAAACACCACAAAAACCTAACCCTAACCCTAACCCTAACTAACCTAACCCTAACCCTAACCTCTAACCCTAACCCTAGAGTTCGCTGTTTTACGAGATTTAGAAGTTGCTGTAGTACCAGAAGTATCCACCAGAGTTCGCTGTTGTACGAGATTTAGAGGTTGCTGTAGTACCAGATATTTCCTCCGAGCCACTCCGACCCAGAAGAATAACGTTTAGAACTACAGATACCAGAAGAATAACGTTTAGAACTACAAATAGCAGAAGAATAACGTTTAGAACTACAGATACCAGAAGAATAACGTTTAGAACTACAAATAGCAGAAGAATAACGTTTAGAACTACAGATACCAGAATAATAACGTTCAGAACTACAAATAGCAGAAGAATAACGTTTAGAAGTACAGATACCAGAATAATAACGTTTAGAACTACAAATAGCAGAAGAATAACGTTTAGAACTACAGATACCAGAATAATAACGTTTAGAACTACAAATAGCAAAAGAATAACGTTTAGAACTACACATACCAGAATAATAACGTTTAGAACTACAAATAGCAGAAGAATAACGTTTAGAACTACACATACCAGAAGAATAACGTTTAGAACTACAAATAGCAGGGGCCGGTTGTTCAAAGGGTGTTTAACTCTTTTAGTACCAGAGATGTCCACCAGAGTTCACTGTTTTACGAGATTTAGAAGTTGCTGTAGTACCAGAAGTATCCACCAGAGTTCGCTGTTGTACGAGATTTAGAGGTTGCTGTAGTACCATAAGTATCCACCAGAGTTCGCTGTTTTACGAGATTTAGAAGTTGCTGTAGTACCAGAAGTATCCACCAGAGTTCGCTGTTTTACGAGATTTAGAAGTTGCTGTAGTACCAGAGGTATCCCCTAGAGTTCGCTGTTTTACGAGATTTAGAGGTTGCTGTAGTACCAGATATTTCCTCCGAGCCACTCCGACCCAGAAGAATAACGTTAAGAACTACAGATACCAGAAGAATAACGTTTAGAACTACAAATAGCAGAAGAATAACGTTTAGAACTACAAATACCAGAAGAATAACGTATAGAACTACAAATAGCAGAAGAATAACGTTTAGAACTACAGATACCAGAAGAATAACGTTTAGAACTACAAATAGCAGAAGAATAACGTTTAGAACTACAGATACCAGAAGAATAACGTTCAGAACTACAAATAGCAGAAGAATAACGTTTAGAACTACAGATACCAGAATAATAACGTTTAGAACTACAAATAGCAGAAGAATAACGTTTAGAACTACACATACCAGAAGAATAACGTTTAGAACTACAAATAGCAGGGGCCGGTTGTTCAAAGGGTGTTTAACTCTTTTAGTACCAGAGATGTCCACCAGAGTTCACTGTTTTACGAGATTTAGAAGTTGCTGTAGTACCAGAAGTATCCGCCAGAGTTCGCTGTTGTACGAGATTTAGAGGTTGCTGTAGTACCAGAAGTATCCACCAGAGTTCGCTGTTTTACGAGATTTAGAAGTTGCTGTAGTACCAGAGGTATCCCTTAGAGTTCGCTGTTTTACGAGATTTAGAAGTTGCTGTAGTACCAGAAGTATCCACCAGAGTTCGCTGTTGTACGAGATTTAGAGGTTGCTGTAGTACCAGATATTTCCTCCGAGCCACTCCGACCCAGAAGAATAACGTTTAGAACTACAGATACCAGAATAATAACGTTTAGAACTACAAATAGCAGAAGAATAACGTTTAGAACTACACATACCAGAAGAATAACGTTTAGAACTACAAATAGCAGGGGCCGGTTGTTCAAAGGGTGTTTAACTCTTTTAGTACCAGAGATGTCCACCAGAGTTCACTGTTTTACGAGATTTAGAAGTTGCTGTAGTACCAGAAGTATCCGCCAGAGTTCGCTGTTGTACGAGATTTAGAGGTTGCTGTAGTACCAGAAGTATCCACCAGAGTTCGCTGTTTTACGAGATTTAGAAGTTGCTGTAGTACCAGAGGTATCCCTTAGAGTTCGCTGTTTTACGAGATTTAGAAGTTGCTGTAGTACCAGAGGTATCCCCTAGAGTTCGCTGTTTTACGAGATTTAGAGGTTGCTGTAGTACCAGATATTTCCTCCGAGCCACTCCGACCCAGAAGAATAACGTTTAGAACTACAGATACCAGAAGAATAACGTTTAGAACTACAAATAGCAGAAGAATAACGTTTAGAACTACAAATACCAGAAGAATAACGTTTAGAACTACAAATAGCAGAAGAATAACGTTTAGAACTACAGATACCAGAAGAATAACGTTTAGAACTACAAATAGCAGAAGAATAACGTTTAGAACTACAGATACCAGAAGAATAACGTTCAGAACTACAAATAGCAGAAGAATAACGTTTAGAACTACAGATACCAGAATAATAACGTTTAGAACTACAAATAGCAGAAGAATAACGTTTAGAACTACACATACCAGAAGAATAACGTTTAGAACTACAAATAGCAGGGGCCGGTTGTTCAAAGGGTGTTTAACTCTTTTAGTACCAGAGATGTCCACCAGAGTTCACTGTTTTACGAGATTTAGAAGTTGCTGTAGTACCAGAAGTATCCGCCAGAGTTCGCTGTTGTACGAGATTTAGAGGTTGCTGTAGTACCAGAAGTATCCACCAGAGTTCGCTGTTTTACGAGATTTAGAAGTTGCTGTAGTACCAGAGGTATCCCTTAGAGTTCGCTGTTTTACGAGATTTAGAAGTTGCTGTAGTACCAGAAGTATCCACCAGAGTTCGCTGTTGTACGAGATTTAGAGGTTGCTGTAGTACCAGATATTTCCTCCGAGCCACTCCGACCCAGAAGAATAACGTTTAGAACTACAGATACCAGAAGAATAACGTTTAGAACTACAAATAGCAGAAGAATAACGTTTAGAACTACAAATACCAGAAGAATAACGTTTAGAACTACAAATACCAGAAGAATAACGTTTAGAACTACAGATACCAGAAGAATAACGTTTAGAACTACAAATAGCAGAAGAATAACGTTTAGAACTACAGATAGCAGAAGAATAACGTTTAGAACTACAGATACCAGAATAATAACGTTTAGAACTACAAATAGCAGAAGAATAACGTTTAGAACTACACATACCAGAAGAATAACGTTTAGAACTACAAATAGCAGGGGCCGGTTGTTCAAAGGGTGTTTAACTCTTTTAGTACCAGAGATGTCCACCAGAGTTCACTGTTTTACGAGATTTAGAAGTTGCTGTAGTACCAGAAGTATCCACCAGAGTTCGCTGTTGTACGAGATTTAGAGGTTGCTGTAGTACCATAAGTATCCACCAGAGTTCGCTGTTTTACGAGATTTAGAAGTTGCTGTAGTACCAGAAGTATCCACCAGAGTTCGCTGTTTTACGAGATTTAGAAGTTGCTGTAGTACCAGAGGTATCCCCTAGAGTTCGCTGTTTTACGAGATTTAGAGGTTGCTGTAGTACCAGATATTTCCTCCGAGCCACTCCGACCCAGAAGAATAACGTTTAGAACTACAGATACCAGAAGAATAACGTTTAGAACTACAAATAGCAGAAGAATAACGTTTAGAACTACAAATACCAGAAGAATAACGTTTAGAACTACAAATAGCAGAATAATAACGTTTAGAACTACAGATACCAGAAGAATAACGTTTAGAACTACAAATAGCAGAAGAATAACGTTTAGAACTACAGATACCAGAAGAATAACGTTCAGAACTACAAATAGCAGAAGAATAACGTTTAGAACTACAGATACCAGAATAATAACGTTTAGAACTACAAATAGCAGAAGAATAACGTTTAGAACTACACATACCAGAAGAATAACGTTTAGAACTACAAATAGCAGGGGCCGGTTGTTCAAAGGGTGTTTAACTCTTTTAGTACCAGAGATGTCCACCAGAGTTCACTGTTTTACGAGATTTAGAAGTTGCTGTAGTACCAGAAGTATCCGCCAGAGTTCGCTGTTGTACGAGATTTAGAGGTTGCTGTAGTACCAGAAGTATCCACCAGAGTTCGCTGTTTTACGAGATTTAGAAGTTGCTGTAGTACCAGAGGTATCCCTTAGAGTTCGCTGTTTTACGAGATTTAGAAGTTGCTGTAGTACCAGAAGTATCCACCAGAGTTCGCTGTTGTACGAGATTTAGAGGTTGCTGTAGTACCAGATATTTCCTCCGAGCCACTCCGACCCAGAAGAATAACGTTTAGAACTACAGATACCAGAATAATAACGTTTAGAACTACAAATAGCAGAAGAATAACGTTTAGAACTACACATACCAGAAGAATAACGTTTAGAACTACAAATAGCAGGGGCCGGTTGTTCAAAGGGTGTTTAACTCTTTTAGTACCAGAGATGTCCACTAGAGTTCACTGTTTTACGAGATTTAGAAGTTGCTGTAGTACCAGAAGTATCCACCAGAGTTCGCTGTTGTACGAGATTTAAAGGTTGCTGTAGTACCAGAAGTATCCACCAGAGTTCGCTGTTTTACGAGATTTAGAAGTTGCTGTAGTACCAGAGGTATCCCTTAGAGTTCGCTGTTTTACGAGATTTAGAAGTTGCTGTAGTACCAGAAGTATCCACCAGAGTTCGCTGTTGTACGAGATTTAGAGGTTGCTGTAGTACCAGATATTTCCTCCGAGCCACTCCGACCCAGAAGAATAACGTTTAGAACTACAGATACCAGAAGAATAACGTTTAGAACTACAAATAGCAGAAGAATAACGTTTAGAACTACAAATACCAGAAGAATAACGTTTAGAACTACAAATACCAGAAGAATAATGTTTAGAACTACAGATACCAGAAGAATAACGTTTAGAACTACAAATAGCAGAAGAATAACGTTTAGAACTACAGATAGCAGAAGAATAACGTTTAGAACTACAGATACCAGAATAATAACGTTTAGAACTACAAATAGCAGAAGAATAACGTTTAGAACTACACATACCAGAAGAATAACGTTTAGAACTACAAATAGCAGGGGCCGGTTGTTCAAAGGGTGTTTAACTCTTTTAGTACCAGAGATGTCCACCAGAGTTCACTGTTTTACGAGATTTAGAAGTTGCTGTAGTACCAGAAGTATCCACCAGAGTTCGCTGTTGTACGAGATTTAGAAGTTGCTGTAGTACCAGAGGTATCCACCAGAGTTCGCTGTTTTACGAGATTTAGAAGTTGCTGTAGTACCAGAAGTATACACCAGAGTTCGCTGTTTTACGAGATTTAGAAGTTGCTGTAGTACCAGAGGTATCCCCTAGAGTTCGCTGTTTTACGAGATTTAGAAGTTGCTGTAGTACCAGAGGTATCCCCTAGAGTTCGCTGTTTTACGAGATTTAGAAGTTGCTGTAGTACCAGAAGTATCCCCCAGAGTTCGCTGTTGTACGAGATTTAGAGGTTGCTGTAGTACCAGATATTTCCTCCGAGCCACTCCGACCCAGAAGAATAACGTTTAGAACTACAGATACCAGAAGAATAACGTTTAGAACTACAAATAGCAGAAGAATAACGTTTAGAACTACAAATACCAGAAGAATAACGTTTAGAACTACAAATAGCAGAAGAATAACGTTTAGAACTACAGATACCAGAAGAATAACGTTTAGAACTACAAATAGCAGAAGAATAACGTTTAGAACTACAGATACCAGAATAATAACGTTCAGAACTACAAATAGCAGAAGAATAACGTTTAGAAGTACAGATACCAGAATAATAACGTTTAGAACTACAAATAGCAGAAGAGTAACGTTTAGAACTACACATACCAGAAGAATAACGTTTAGAACTACAAATAGCAGGGGCCGGTTGTTCAAAGGGTGTTTAACTCTTTTAGTACCAGAGATGTCCACCAGAGTTCGCTGTTGTACGAGATTTAGAGGTTGCTGTAGTACCAGAAGTATCCACCAGAGTTCGCTGTTTTACGAGATTTAGAAGTTGCTGTAGTACCAGAGGTATCCCCTAGAGTTCGCTGTTTTACGAGATTTAGAAGTTGCTGTAGTACCAGAAGTATCCCTTAGAGTTCGCTGTTTTACGAGATTTAGAAGTTGCTGTAGTACCAGAAGTATCCACTAGAGTTCGCTGTTGTACGAGATTTAGAGGTTGCTGTAGTACCAGAAGTATCCACCAGAGTTCGCTGTTTTACGAGATTTAGAAGTTGCTGTAGTACCAGAGGTATCCCCTAGAGTTCGCTGTTTTACGAGATTTAGAAGTTGCTGTAGTACCAGAGGTATCCCCTAGAGTTCGCTGTTTTACGAGATTTAGAAGCTGCTGTAGTACCAGAGGTATCCCTTAGAGTTCGCTGTTTTACGAGATTTAGAAGTTGCTGCAGTACCAGAAGTAACCACCAGAGTTCTCTGTTTTACGATATTTAGAAGTTGCTGTAGTACCAGAAGTATCCACCAGAGTTCGCTGTTTTACGAGATTTAGAAGTTGCTGTAGTACCAGAGGTATCCCTTAGAGTTCGCTGTTTTACGAGATTTAGAAGTTGCTGTAGTACCAGAAGTATCCACCAGAGTTCGCTGTTGTACGAGATTTAGAGGTTGCTGTAGTACCAGATATTTCCTCCGAGCCACTCCGACACAAACTACTACTACTGTGTATTTGTTAATGTACATTTTGGGTGTCTTTAAAACAATGAATACCATAACGGATTATACCAGTAAAATACATTTAGAACAACAAATAGCAGAAGAATAACGTTTAGAACTACAGATACCAGAAGAATAACGTTTAGAACTACAAATAGCAGAAGAATAACGTTTAGAACTACAGATACCAGAAGAATAACGTTTAGAACTACAAATAGCAGAAGAATAACGTTTAGAACTACAAATACCAGAAGAATAACGTTTAGAACTACAAATAGCAGAAGAATAACGTTTAGAACTACAGATACCAGAATAATAACGTTCAGAACTACAAATAGCAGAAGAATAACGTTTAGAACTACAGATACCAGAATAATAACGTTTAGAACTACAAATAGCAGAAGAATAACGTTTAGAACTACACATACCAGAAGAATAACGTTTAGAACTACAAATAGCAGAAGAATAACGTTTAGAACTACAGATACCAGAAGAATAACGTTTAGAACTACAAATAGCAGGGGCCGGTTGTTCAAAGGGTGTTTAACTCTTTTAGTACCAGAGATGTCCACCAGAGTTCACTGTTTTACGAGATTTAGAAGTTGCTGTAGTACCAGAAGTATCCACCAGAGTTCGCTGTTGTACGAGATTTAGAAGTTGCTGTAGTACCAGAGGTATCCACCAGAGTTCGCTGTTTTACGAGATTTAGAAGTTGCTGTAGTACCAGAAGTATCCACCAGAGTTCGCTGTTTTACGAGATTTAGAAGTTGCTGTAGTACCAGAGGTATCCCCTAGAGTTCGCTGTTTTACGAGATTTAGAAGTTGCTGTAGTACCAGAGGTATCCCCTAGAGTTCGCTGTTTTACGAGATTTAGAAGTTGCTGTAGTACCAGAAATATTCACCAGAGTTCGCTGTTGTACGAGATTTAGAGGTTGCTGTAGTACCAGATATTTCCTCCGAGCCACTCCGACCCAGAAGAATAACGTTTAGAACTACAGATACCAGAAGAATAACGTTTAGAACTACAAATAGCAGAAGAATAACGTTTAGAACTACAAATACCAGAAGAATAACGTTTAGAACTACAAATAGCAGAAGAATAACGTTTAGAACTACAGATACCAGAAGAATAACGTTTAGAACTACAAATAGCAGAAGAATAACGTTTAGAACTACAGATACCAGAATAATAACGTTCAGAACTACAAATAGCAGAAGAATAACGTTTAGAAGTACAGATACCAGAATAATAACGTTTAGAACTACAAATAGCAGAAGAATAACGTTTAGAACTACACATACCAGAAGAATAACGTTTAGAACTACAAATAGCAGGGGCCGGTTGTTCAAAGGGTGTTTAACTCTTTTAGTACCAGAGATGTCCACCAGAGTTCGCTGTTGTACGAGATTTAGAGGTTGCTGTAGTACCAGAAGTATCCACCAGAGTTCGCTGTTTTACGAGATTTAGAAGTTGCTGTAGTACCAGAGGTATCCCCTAGAGTTCGCTGTTTTACGAGATTTAGAAGTTGCTGTAGTACCAGAAGTATCCCTTAGAGTTCGCTGTTTTACGAGATTTAGAAGTTGCTGTAGTACCAGAAGTATCCACTAGAGTTCGCTGTTGTACGAGATTTAGAGGTTGCTGTAGTACCAGAAGTATCCACCAGAGTTCGCTGTTTTACGAGATTTAGAAGTTGCTGTAGTACCAGAGGTATCCCCTAGAGTTCGCTGTTTTACGAGATTTAGAAGTTGCTGTAGTACCAGAGGTATCCCCTAGAGTTCGCTGTTTTACGAGATTTAGAAGCTGCTGTAGTACCAGAGGTATCCCTTAGAGTTCGCTGTTTTACGAGATTTAGAAGTTGCTGCAGTACCAGAAGTATCCACCAGAGTTCGCTGTTTTACGATATTTAGAAGTTGCTGTAGTACCAGAAGTATCCACCAGAGTTCGCTGTTTTACGAGATTTAGAAGTTGCTGTAGTACCAGAGGTATCCCTTAGAGTTCGCTGTTTTACGAGATTTAGAAGTTGCTGTAGTACCAGAAGTATCCACCAGAGTTCGCTGTTGTACGAGATTTAGAGGTTGCTGTAGTACCAGATATTTCCTCCGAGCCACTCCGACACAAACTACTACTACTGTGTATTTGTTAATGTACATTTTGGGTGTCTTTAAAACAATGAATACCATAACGGATTATACCAGTAAAATACATTTAGAACAACAAATACCAGAAGAATAACGTTTAGAACTACAGATACCAGAAGAATAACGTTTAGAACTACAAATAGCAGAAGAATAACGTTTAGAACTACAGATACCAGAAGAATAACGTTTAGAACTACAAATAGCAGAAGAATAACGTTTAGAACTACAAATACCAGAAGAATAACGTTTAGAACTACAAATAGCAGAAGAATAACGTTTAGAACTACAGATACCAGAAGAATAACGTTTAGAACTACAAATAGCAGAAGAATAACGTTTAGAACTACAAATACCAGAAGAATAACGTTTAGAACTACAAATAGCAGAAGAATAACGTTTAGAACTACAGATACCAGAATAATAACGTTCAGAACTACAAATAGCAGAAGAATAACGTTTAGAACTACAGATACCAGAATAATAACTTTTAGAACTACAAATAGCAGAAGAATAACGTTTAGAACTACACATACCAGAAGAATAACGTTTAGAACTACAAATAGCAGAAGAATAACGTTTAGAACTACAGATACCAGAAGAATAACGTTTAGAACTACAAATAGCAGAAGAATAACGTTTAGAACTACAGATACCAGAATAATAACGTTTAGAACTACAAATAGCAGAAGAATAACGTTTAGAACTACACATACCAGAAGAATAACGTTTAGAACTACAGATACCAGAATAATAACGTTTAGAACTACAAATAGCAGAAGAATAACGTTTAGAACTACACATACCAGAAGAATAACGTTTAGAACTACACATACCAGAAGAATAACGGCCTCTCTCCCCCCCCCTTTTTTTATCCCACTTTTAAAACCTTACTCTTTTAACTTCTAGACCGGACTTCCAGGGAACTAAGTTTTTTATGTGATACGCTGTTTTACGAGATTTAGAAGTTGCTGTAGTACCAGAGGTATCCCCTAGAGTTCGCTGTTTTACGAGATTTAGAAGTTGCTGTAGTACCAGAGGTATCCCCTAGAGTTCGCTGTTTTACGAGATTTAGAAGCTGCTGTAGTACCAGAGGTATCCCTTAGAGTTCGCTGTTTTACGAGATTTAGAAGTTGCTGCAGTACCAGAAGTATCCACCAGAGTTCGCTGTTTTACGATATTTAGAAGTTGCTGTAGTACCAGAAGTATCCACCAGAGTTCGCTGTTTTACGAGATTTAGAAGTTGCTGTAGTACCAGAGGTATCCCTTAGAGTTCGCTGTTTTACGAGATTTAGAAGTTGCTGTAGTACCAGAAGTATCCACCAGAGTTCGCTGTTGTACGAGATTTAGAGGTTGCTGTAGTACCAGATATTTCCTCCGAGCCACTCCGACACAAACTACTACTACTGTGTATTTGTTAATGTACATTTTGGGTGTCTTTAAAACAATGAATACCATAACGGATTATACCAGTAAAATACATTTAGAACAACAAATACCAGAAGAATAACGTTTAGAACTACAGATACCAGAAGAATAACGTTTAGAACTACAAATAGCAGAAGAATAACGTTTAGAACTACAGATACCAGAAGAATAACGTTTAGAACTACAAATAGCAGAAGAATAACGTTTAGAACTACAAATACCAGAAGAATAACGTTTAGAACTACAAATAGCAGAAGAATAACGTTTAGAACTACAGATACCAGAAGAATAACGTTTAGAACTACAAATAGCAGAAGAATAACGTTTAGAACTACAAATACCAGAAGAATAACGTTTAGAACTACAAATAGCAGAAGAATAACGTTTAGAACTACAGATACCAGAATAATAACGTTCAGAACTACAAATAGCAGAAGAATAACGTTTAGAACTACAGATACCAGAATAATAACTTTTAGAACTACAAATAGCAGAAGAATAACGTTTAGAACTACACATACCAGAAGAATAACGTTTAGAACTACAAATAGCAGAAGAATAACGTTTAGAACTACAGATACCAGAAGAATAACGTTTAGAACTACAAATAGCAGAAGAATAACGTTTAGAACTACAGATACCAGAATAATAACGTTTAGAACTACAAATAGCAGAAGAATAACGTTTAGAACTACACATACCAGAAGAATAACGTTTAGAACTACAGATACCAGAATAATAACGTTTAGAACTACAAATAGCAGAAGAATAACGTTTAGAACTACACATACCAGAAGAATAACGTTTAGAACTACACATACCAGAAGAATAACGGCCTCTCTCCCCCCCCCTTTTTTTATCCCACTTTTAAAACCTTACTCTTTTAACTTCTAGACCGGACTTCCAGGGAACTAAGTTTTTTATGTGATATTCTTTCTCTGCTTTTACTTTACTGCTTTTACCTTGATCCCTCTCTTCTCTTTTTTCCCTTTCTCTTTTACCATTTGTTTTAAACTGGGGAGGGTAAGCGCTTACCTGGGGTCCTTTTTTCTGGATTACACCCGAATGAACACCGGACCCACCTAAAAGGACCTCACCAACAAAGGCCTCCTAGGCCGCAACCCAAGCCTCAAACCAGGCCTCACAAAACGCAACTTGAATCTGGTCAATCCCTGGCCCTGCTGACTCTGGGGTAAGAAAGACTCACCCCAACCCCCTGCTTTTCTTATTCCAGAACTTTTACCATATACACTATATTTCTTGTCTTTTCAATCCTATTTATCTTTCTTCCTTTCTTAGCCCCCACTTCCATTTTTCCCAGGGTCCTGTTCTGTTTCAGACCCTCTTATTCTTATTTCTCTTTTCTACACGTATCTAGCTCGGTTCCGTATTTCATTGGTCTAGTGTGTTATCATGACTTATCCAGGCTCCAGATTTGCACCTCTAACCCACCTCAACACAGACACACACACAAACATACATATGGCCACACATACACACAACACACAGGCATCCCAGCACAATCCTAAAGCATCCATCACACACAACCCACCCCCACTCACTCACATCACCAAAATATATTTCAAAATCATTCAAGCCATACACCATCATTACATCATATCCCATGCCATTACCACTCAAACCCCTCCGATGGGAATGATGAGACAAGTGAATAAATTGACGGACTTCATCAAACCTGCTTCACCAAACCTCTCCACACATCAGAAAGTGAAGCAGAACACGGACAACTGGTTAAAACAGAATATGGTCATCCTAAAAGAACACTACGACTCCCTCCTGCAAGACCTCCTCCCCGCAGGGTTTGCTTTTGAGGGTGGCGCTTTTGAGGTGGCTGCGAGGTGGGCACGCACCCGTTACCAGCACCGATTCCGGCCTGCCACACTCACAGAGGCACACACACTACTGACCACCCCGGGCCCTGAACCCTCCCTACCACCCCCTAGACCCCCTACCCCCCCTTCTCATACCTCCCCTCCCTCCCCCCTCCTCGGACCCCCCAACTACCTCCAGGCTTCCTCCAGAAACCTCAGCCCTCACTCTCCCCTTGACCCCAACCCACCCACCCTACCCAACCTGTTAAAACACCTCCAGAACCACTCCGTCACTGGACTACCCCCCAGAGCACCTCGGGAGAGGAGACATCCATACCGCAACACCTTGACCCTCCCTTCCACAGCTCGACCCATCACCTACCACAACATCCCAACCAGAACCCTGCCAACCGACACCCCATCCACCCGAACGGATCCAGTCACCCATAGACCCAGCCCAGAGGATTTCCCACCCCTGATCCCCACTCCCATCCCCCAGGTACCTCCTCCCACACCAGGCTTGGACCCCCCGACTGGCAGGACGATCCAGGTGGAGGCCCAGGTCCTCCACACAACCACCCAGACACTCCGTGGCCCACTGTCCTCCCAGCGCTCACCCATCTCCAGCCCAGAGACGGCACAACCGGCACCCACACACACCCCCACATTTCAACATCAACTCAGTCACATAGCCACCCTCATGTCACCTTCCATAGAATCTGCGGACGACCCCAGTCCACCTCCCACTCACCCTGTCTCTCACCCCACAGATCCTTCCAAAATCAAACAACGACTCCCACCACAGACCCGGACTGGTCCATATAAAGCATCAAGACCTAAACTGGCTAATAAAATGATGATGGACGCACAAAAAGGGACACTTCCCATAATGCAACTCCAATCTGAGGCCACCCCAAACATCAGACCTACTCCACCATCCAACCAGTCCGGCCAAATAGCCCCCCACCTTTCAGCCCAGATCCGTCTCCAACATGTCTTAAGCTCGGCCCATTTAAGCCCTCTTCTACCAACTCCCAAGAGCAACCGGCCGAGCGAAACACCAACCGACCCGACACCTAACACAAAAAAACAAATCCATAAACATGATCCTACGTGGTATAAGACCAGGGATTGGACCATTGACTCCACCCAACCCGTAGTGATCATTGGTGACTCCAACCTGAGTCGGATCCCTCCTCACACACATTCCAATATACAAATAGACAGTTACCCTGGCGCCAACTTCCTTCACATCACCCACGTCCTCAATAAAAGCCCAATTAACCCCAACATCAAAATAGTTGTGCTGTCTCTGGGCCTCAACAACAGGGAGCAGGAACGGGAGACGGCGGTGGGCCAACTCCGTTCACTACACCGGAAGGCGTGGGAGAAGTACCCGCAGGCCACCATCTATGTCCCCATCATCAAGTTCTCACACTATCTAAATGCACCCCACCAGTCCACATTACAATATATTAATGCATACATATCCACACACTACAACCCACTATTTGAAATTCACAACTCCCAATTTCACACAACTCAGGACAACATACACTGGACACCACAGACCGCCACACACATTTTACAGCACTGGGTGGAACAGTTAAAATAGGGGAGGGGGCGAAGTCCCAACAGGGACACCCCCCCAACCAAGCATCCTACATCCTTAACCTATCCACCATCTTCCACCTCTCCCACACCGAGACTCAGCTGCTGGAGAGGGGCCTCAACTTTATCCCCACCCCTAACCTCTCAGACAAACCTCAATTCCTGAGAGACATTCACAAATACAACCGCTCACTCAAACTCATCGAGTTCTTCCACCACCACCCCGGCGGACCTATCCCACCTTTTCAGGGACCGTCCAACAACCTCACCACTCTCATCCGACATAACATACACATAGCCACACACAACCACTCACCCAACATTTCAACTACATCCAACATTAATCACATAGAACATGCAGCCCTCAGACATCTTCGTAAGTACAAACACATAGTCATTAAACCCGCCGACAAAGGCTCTACAATAGTAATTTTAGATACACAACAATACCTCTTAGAGGCCAACAGACAACTCTCAAACACACTCCATTACAGACCCATACAGCAATCCCTCCAATTGGCCACACAACACCGAATTACACATAGACAATCACCACCCTCTTCCGGGTTCTAAGGGGTAGGGGGTACACCAAACGATTCCTCCTAACCTCAACCAACCACCCCTCTGCATGTCACACCTCAATCATCCACCCCTTACCCCACCTCACCTTAACCATCCTCCTTCCCCCACGCCTCACCTCAACCGGCCCATCTCCTCCATCAACGAACCGACGGGCTTGCGCCTCCCCCTGGGGGGACCCAGCTCCCTGAGCCAGGTGATCTTCCCCAACAGATCCCCCAAGGAAAACCCTTACTCTGGACGGGGGAATATTCAGGACCCCCAACCACCGCAACACATCATACCACTCATCAGCACATTCACCCATAACATCATACACATACACTCCAAACTGAAACACGCCTTCACACACGCACAACACCACAACAACACCCTACAAAACCACAACATCATCTCGGCCTACCGGAAGAACCCCAACCTGCGGGACCTTCTGGTGCGGGCCCGCCTCTCCACCCGGATCGGAAGTGCCCCCTCTCCGCACCAACATCACTTCAGGCAGCTGGCGGTCATCCTGAACCGACGTGCCTTCACCTCCAGTCCCATCCCTCAACACCTCACACTACATGACAGCAATATAGTTTATGCCATAACCTGCTCACACTGCCACATTTTATATATTGGCGAAACAAAACACCCCATGGAGACCCGCCTCAAACAACACCTATACACCATACATAAAGCCACACTCAACACTCTACTTGTACAACACTTCCAACAACACCCGGTCACAGCACTCAGCATCACAGGACTGGAGATGGAGTCACGCTGGTCAGATGGACAGAGGAAGGCGGCGGAACACAGATGGATCAAAAAATTGAACACACTAACCCCCATGGGCCTCAATATGAAGGAATAGGGTCCTTGCTGGAACAGGATGTGGGGCCACAGTAAAATACAGGGGACTCCCCTCAATTTCCTTCGGTTTCTTTTACCCCAGATTCAAAGGGGAATGCAGAATATCGGGTCCATGGTAGCGCTTGATGCACTTGATGGTTGGATGGAACATTAAATTGATTTTATTTATTTATATTTATTGGTACAAACTTATCCCCAATTACCCATTATTTATTTCACCATTTTATAATCATTTAGTTTTAATCATTAGCTATCATTTACTCAAAACCCGCATACCTCCTTATTTACCATGTTCTCACTGGCCCATTAATCCAAACCTCTTTTACTTTCATCCCTTGACTATCATCATGATGACTTATCTATTTACTACTAATCCCTTTGTTATTATTACCATTGTGTTATACTTGTTGTATTTGGCATGCATATGTACATTAAAAAATGCTTTTCCCTTCTATTACAGCATTATATACCTTTTACTATAGCACTTTATACCTTTTACTATAGCACTTTATACCTTTTACTATAGCACTTTATACCTTTTACTATAGCACTTGATATCTTTTACTATAGCACTTTATACCTTTTACTATAGCACTTTATACCTTTTACTATAGCACTTTATACCTTTTACTATAGCACTTGATATCTTGCACTTCAGTCTTGACCTTGCATGTTTTATTGTGTTAATTGTTACTCTCTTATGCATGCTTTTAACGTCTCTCATGCACTTACCATATTTTATTTATATTTATATGTAACACTTTTACCTTGCACTTATATTTTGATCCAATGTATTTTGGATTTTACTAATACCTATTTATTACCTCTTTATTACCAGGGTTTTTTCTATCCCACTACTAACATCATTCCTTTACCTTCAGTTTCTCTGATTTTGTTGTTATTATTGTTATGTACATCTTGCCCTCATTTTATTCACTATAGCTCTTTCCATTTTGCACTTATATTTTGACCTTGTGTGTTGTGTGAATTTTAAATTGTATCCACCCCCGTTTGTTTGATCTATCAGACACTAGTTTGATCTTGTATTTATTCCAGCACTTCCTACCTTGCACTTACATTTTGACTTGGTGTTCTTATCTTGTGTACTTTTATCTTCCTCCCCCACTAACCCCTTCTACAGACCAACATTTCAATCCAAAAAATAAATATATATATATATATATATATATATATATATATATATATATATATGTGTGTGCGTATGTGGGTGTGTGTGTGTCCATACCTGGGCTATTATTTATTATCCATGATTTATCCTTTCTTTATTTTCCCTCGTGGCCCTGCAGGGACTCTAACACAAATAGCTATATGTATATGTGTGTGTATGTAAATATGCATATACATATTTATACAGATATAGAAGATCCACCCACCTGTGTTCGGCTCCTTCCCTCAACCGCCGCTGCCTTTCCCCCTTACGTCTAACCCTAACCCTAACCTCCCTTAGTTACGTTGTCTTTTAACTCTCAATTTAAATGCACAACAATGCTTAACAAACTCAAGACAGCCATTAACTAATCAGTCAACAAGTGTGTGGAAACAAAACGCAACAACCAGCTCAACGAGACGCAACACTGAGACAAAACCAGCAAAGACAAATGAGTCTCACTCACCAATGATGTTCACTTGAAGACCAAATCCATTCTCCTGTCCTTCTGGATGGATGTTACTGTAGCGGCACGTGGGAGTGATTGTTTGAAATACCATCTAAGAAGCCAGACAACGCCACCTTGGGAATTGCACCCAAGGAAATAATTATTCTAAGTATCAATAAGGCACTCAGGTTCGTAATACTGAGGGGCAGGAGACGTGGTTCCAATTATTTAAATGTTTTATTTCCTATATTAAAATATCGTTGAAAACACAATGAGAACATACACACTGGAAATAAAGGGGGAAATCCCCCTTTAGGGATGCTGAGGCTTACCAGTGGATGGAGGTGACGGGGGGTGAGAGGGATCCCAACAAAGTAAATTAAGGCACCCGTGATCCTACACACTCATACGAAGGAACACCAAAATCAGGGGGAACACAGCACGACACACAAAAAGGGGGGAAGCCGCCACCGGGGACACCAGCACCACACCTTTGGCTCTCAGCAACTAAAGAGGGGCAAACGAGACACAATTACTGGGATAAACAGTCAACACAAATGAATACACAGACCAACACATAAGATAAGTATAAAGACAATAAAAAGTCAATAATACAACGAAATACTGATCAGAAACGGAGATTAATCGAATAGTCCATGATAACAATGTTTAAAATATGGCCCTGTAGTGAAGGGCAAGGTGACACAAAGGCAGTGACACCAAGAGGCACTGCAGACAATGCCGGCCAAGAGCAACACCCGCTAGGCAGTAGTGTAGCGGTGAAGCACAGTAGGGCAGGCAAGCCAGCTGTGCAGACAGACACAGCCGTGAGGGCAGGCAAGCCGTCCAGGCAACACTCAGTCAGGCAGCAGTGTAGCGGTGAAGCACAGTAGGGCAGGCAAGCCAGCTGTGCAGACAGACACAGCCGTGAGGGCAGACCAGCCGTCCAGGCAACACTCAGTCAGGCAGGCAAGACACTCGTAGTAGCCGTGGATGCAACCCAACCGTAGAGGCAAAACAGCAGTCCTTCTTGATCACGCTTCCAGCGCAGAGCCTAGCAGACATTTTAAGGTGATGTTATTTTAATAATACTACATTAACATTATTCAGGAAGAATGAGACACGCAGAAGGTCTACCTACCGATCAGGCCAAGTTCAGACAAACACAGCAGGAGAGCTTCATTTACAGCGGCAGCAGACATGGGCTGCAGGATCCCTGCAAGGGTCTACAACCAGCGATGCATTTAGTATTTAGGCTAATTGCCATGCTAGGTGTACAACAAACGGCAGCCACTGCAAACTCACCGGTGCCAGCGGAGAAAGCACGTCAGCGGAACCCGGAAGTGGCCTTCGTGCCAAAGAGCAAGAGGGAGCAAGAGCGACACTGACCCCTCTTTATAAAGGTTGCCCCGTGTGGTGATAGGGCTGAACAGTCTATCCTGCTACAATCTACCCCCCTTGTTTGCATCGACGCCCCGACGATGGACCAATCAGTGCTAAATATACCAAACCTAGTTCCAAGGTCTAAAAATAACAGAAACCGCATTACATGTTGGACCAGGAGGGTTTCGAGCCGCAGGTGCCAAACCTCCTAGAGGCATTGGAAGATGATGTACATTGGGATGCTGACCAGCGGTTGACCGTGTTGTCCGTCGTATTGTCACTTCGGTAGCATCAGGGTAAGAGGCTGCTGGAAAAGACAAGCGGGTAGATGGTAACTCTGGAACTGCAGCAGGAACCCCTGAAGGGCCGGCCTCAGCAACTTCCGGATAAGATGGTGGGACAGGCAACCGAGGGGTGTTTCGGGTGAGCACCGCTGTACTGGTGGGGGAAGGGTGAGGGGCTTCAGGCATCAATACCAACAGGTCACCATTGCATGACAGCTCGTCCTCTGACAATGGTTGGTCATGAGGAGTTGGGCCGGGGACAGAAGAACTACTTGGGGGGGCTGCTCCAACCAATGCCTTTAACAGCATTCGGTGGACCTCTGCAGGTGCAATTGTGTACACACAGCCTCCCTCTTTCGGTGGTTTTAGGACTCTGTACACGACAGAGCTCCAAATATCCCTTATCTTATGGCAACCTCTCGCACTGTAGTCTCGCAAACAACACCAGTTGGCCCTCCTTCAATGGGGTGTCTCGGACATGTTGGTCATGGCTCCTCTTTCGGCGCTCTGCTGCGACTCTTAGCCTCTCTCTGGCCCCTTCGAAGGCAATCTGCAAGTGGGTCTGGTGCTCCTGAATCCATTCATGGACGGTACCACCGACTGGATCCTGGACTCTGCCCAGCAGGAAGTCAACAGGGAGCCTCGGTTCCTGCCCGAACATCAAAAATAATGGAGATTCCCCAGTCGACTGATGGGGGGTGGTGTTATAAGAGTACAGTACATGTGGCAAGCAGGAGTTCCATTCCCGCTTCCGGGATACAGGCAGAGTACGCAGCAAGTTATGAAGGGTCCGGTTAAACCGCTCACATTGACCGTTGCCCGCCGGATGGTATGGAGTTGTGCGGGACTTTTCAATGCCATAGAGGCCACACAACTGCTGAATCAGTGTGCTCTCAAATTTTCGGCCCTGGTCGGAATGTATCCGGGCTGGGACACCGAACTTGGAGAACCATTCTGTGACCAAAACTTGAGCCACAGTGGCAGCTCGTTGATCACGGGTGGCGATAGCTAACGTGTATTTACTAAACACATCAGTCATCACCAGAACATTTTCTAATCCATGACTAGTAGGTTCCAACACCGTGTAATCAATGGCTAGAATCTCATTGGGTCGAGAAGCAAGCAAGTGTCCCATGAAAGCACGAGACCCTGATTGGTTGTCCTTGGCAACCTGACACCTCTCACAGGACTGGCACCATTGCACAACCTCTGAGGACATGCCGGGCCAGTAACACCGCTGCCTGAGTAGCTCCAAGGTTCTTTCAACACCTTGGTGGCCATGCCTCTGATGTACTTCAGTGAGCACCTGCTCCCTCAGAGAAGCAGGTACAAGCAACTGCAACACTGTCTCAGCCCCATCAGGGCGAAAGACCTGGCGATAGAGGACCCCATCAGTCTCAGCTAGTCGGTCCCATTGACAAAGAAGTGCCAAGGCTGGCCGAGACATCTGCTTTCGTTCATCGCGGTTCGGGCGCTGCCTACGCCTCCAGAACACCAAGAGCTCCTCGAGGACAGGGTCCACTTGCTGGAGTGCTCCGATGTCTGATGGCGTATGATGAGGCAAGGCTGTGACCATCATTTGTGTGGCTCCGCCCAGCGGCACTAGCAGTGCTTGCTGTAGAGGTCTGGGGATGGAGGTACTAGCGAGCATAGCTTCCAGATCTTGCACCCCAGGCGGGAGCTGACGGGACAAGGCATCAGCATTAACATTGCTTTTCCCGGAGCGATACTTTATTTCAAAGTCAAATGAAGCAAGTTGGGATGCCCAACGTTGTTCTGTGGCCCCAAGCTTTGCAGATGACAAGTGGCTAAGTGGATTATTGTCTGTGAAGACTACGCACTTCTGGCCAAGGAGATACTCCCTGAATGTTTCTGTCATGGCCCACTTGAGCGCCAAGAATTCCAACTTCATGGAGCTGTAGTTAGTCATGTTGCGCTCCGTGGGCCTCAGACCACGGCTGGCATAAGCGATGGGCCTCACTTTACCACCCTGCTCCTGTGACAAGACTGCCCCCAAGCCGCAGTGGCTCGCGTCTACCTCCAAGATGAAAGGACGGGAGAAGTCGGCGTATGCAAGCACAGGTGCTGTGGTGAGCTTGTTTTTGAGTGCCTCAAAGCTCCCATGACACTCCTCAGTCCAGTTTTCAGCAATGAGGCGCTCTGACCTCTTTCTAGTCTTGGTGCCTCCCAATTCAGCCACCAGCTTGTGTAGAGGGGCCGCCAATTTGGCAAAACCCTCCACAAACCGCCGGTAGTAACTGGCGAAGCCAAGAAACGACCGCAGCTTGGAAACGGTAGTGGGGGGCGGCCAATTGGCTACCACCTCTATCTTACTGGGATCGGTGGAGACTCCCTGGTCAGAAATCACATGACCCAAATAAAGCACTTCTCGTTGGAAGAAAGCACACTTTGAAAGCTTTGCCTTAAGACCTTCCTGCTTCAGCCTCCCCAGCACCACCTCCAACCTCTCTAGATGTTGTTTGACAGTAGAGGAGAAGACCACGATGTCATCAAGATACAGAAGCAGGGATTGGCATTGTTGGTCGCCGAAAATCCGCTGCATCAACCTCTGGAAGGTGCTGGGGGCATTGCAGAGTCCAAAGGGCATTCGATTCCATTCAAAGAGGCCAAATGGAGTGCAGAATGCAGTTTTGGGCCGGTCTGCCTCGGAAACTGGAACCTGGTTATACCCACTGGCTAGGTCCATAATGGAAAACCAGCGGGCACCGGTCAGTGCATCAAGAGACTCCTCAATGCGAGGAAGTGGAAAAGCGTCCTTCCTAGTCTTGTTGTTCAGCTGTCTGTAGTCCACACACATGCGCAGACTGCCATCCTTCTTTTTAACAAGCACGATGGGGGACGCATAGGGGCTGCTACTCTCCCTTATGACCTGTGCTTCAAGGAGTTGGTTGATGTGATCTTTGACCACCTCATACTCAGACGGAGGAATGCGCCTATAGCGTTGCCTCACTGGAATGTCGTCAAGGAGAGGAATGTCATGAGCCATCAGGTTGGTGCAACCCAAGTCCCCATCGTGGGCAGAAAAGATGGAGGTGTGCCTGGTAAGGAGAGACCGCACCTCTAACTGCTCCTCAGCAGGCAAGGCAGATAGGTCCATGGCATTTATATGGTCCTGTACAGATGTAGACAGAGCCTGTGATGCCACTGTAGCCACCACTGAAGGAACTTCTGTGACACCAGCAGGTAAGTTGACCACCTTAACCTCATCCAAGGTGCCTACCACGGTGCGGGAGTAGAGCCACACGTCGGTGGAGCCTACATTCACAATGGGGATGTATGCTGTGCCTCCCTCCACCCGAACCAGAGCAGGAGAGGTGAGCAATCCAGCCGGAAGGCCTGAGTCCAAGGGCTCGAACAATACAGTGCCACTGGAGTACTGTTGTGAGCATGTGGCTGCCACAATTTTCATCATGCCACCAGGAATTCGACAAGCCTTCCGGCCACGCACTTTGACCTTACCAGCAACATCAGGAAGGGCCTGCACACTGGCCTGATGGCACTTTTGAAGCGCGTGAATGATAGATTCTGGAGCACCTGATACAGGAGGCAAGGAGAACAGGGCTAAACCATGCTGGCCAAAGAGCTCCTGATAACATCTGCGGATTACATTCATCCCCAAGATTCCAGGGACAGCAGCGGAGACACCATCAGGAGGGTCCTTGACCACCAGGACCCCGCAGCTTGCCATCCTCTTTCCACAGAGCTCAATGTCTAGCTCCAAGTAACCGAGGTAGGGAATGGCCAGCCCATTGGCTGCTCTGAGCTGCAACCAGTGGCAAGATTGGAGTTTCTTTTGACCCCAAGGCTCAAAATGCTGAGTAAAGAAACTTTCAGTGACTGTAGACACCATGGACCCGGTGTCTACCAAGCAAGGAATGTTGACTCCACCCATGTTTACATCTAAGTGGGGACAGGAGGACATGAGCTTCGATGCTTCTCCTACATAGCCTGAACCCAACCCTGACCTGTGACTACACCCTCCGAACTATGGCTCTGCAATTCGGCGGGCGCTAGTTTTCCGACGGTAGATCAGAGCAATTCTGCCTGCTAAAGTGTTGAGCAGAGGAAGAGGGCCGATCACGTGGAGCAGTAAGTACCACATTGCACTCCTTGGCAAAATGACCGGGTTGCTGACAACGTCTACAGATTACGGGGCCACTACGAGGGGGCCAACTGCGCTGATGAGACTGAGAGCTCTGTAAATGGGAAATGCTTTGGGTCAGTTGGTTAAGCTGCTCTTGCTGGAGCTTTAACATCTCTCTCATCTCGCTCCACTCAGATACTGGAGGTGAACTAGTCACCACCGGAGGACCACTTCTGACTCCATACTGAAGACCAAGAATCGAAGGGACAGAGTGACTCCGCGCCCTCCCACCCACTGGCAGACCCTCCCGTTCCCACCGGATTGCTTCCGCCCTGACCTCAAGTATCGTAGCAGTAGACTGCCGTCGTACAACCTGCTTAAGCTCACGACGCAGTGCACCGTCAATAACATGCTCGACAAATTGGTCGCGCAGCAAAACCTCAGCGTTCTGCATGTCACTAGGTGCACGTTGCTTTACTGACATCATGAGACTCATCAACGCCAGGGAGAACTCCTGCAAGGTCTCGCCTTCCTGCTGCCGTCTGGAGAAGAAAGCTTCCTGTAAGGCTACATAGGACTCAGAACATCCATAGAGCTCTTGTAACACAGAAATGATCTTATCTGGGGCTTCCCTCTCTGCACTAGAACGATATTTTATCTCGTCCCGCGCCTCTCCCTCCAGATGGTCAAATAAGAAACCGATCGGTGGCAGACAAACGGCGCGCTCTCATGCAAGCCTGAACTTCCTCAATCCAATCATTCAAACCTATGCCTGACCTCCCCCTAAACATGGGACATTTTCGGTCTCGGGGCACAAAAACCAGTCTCTCCGCTAAAGGGGCACTAGCACTGGAGGTGGCAGAGCAGCAGGGAGAGGTGCAGCACTAGGGCCAGGCACGGCCGCAGCCTGTTCCTGCTGCATCCTCTCATTGTCTGCTCTTAATTGAGCGACTAAATCCCTCAATTCTTGCATTTCTCCCTCCATAGCTACACCTTTACCAATAAAAGTGGAGAAGAGGCAATGAATGTGGACAGGAAACCAACGTAACTCACTACAGATTCACAAGAAACCAACTGCTGTTTTGCCTCTGAACACAATATAAAACAATTACTGCCTGCCTAACAATAGTTTTTAGCAAGGGCCATAATAGGAGAAAACAAAGAAGATTGGAACACACGTCTCGGCCCTCAAACAGTAAACCCTGCCGACAACGCCAAGTTCAGACAAACACAGCAGGAGAGCTTCATTTACAGCGGCAGCAGACATGGGCTGCAGGATCCCTGCAAGGGTCTACAACCAGCGATGCATTTAGTATTTAGGCTAATTGCCATGCTAGGTGTACAACAAACGGCAGCCACTGCAAACTCACCGGTGCCAGCGGAGAAAGCACGTCAGCGGAACCCGGAAGTGGCCTTCGTGCCAAAGAGCAAGAGGGAGCAAGAGCGACACTGACCCCTCTTTATAAAGGTTGCCCCGTGTGGTGATAGGGCTGAACAGTCTATCCTGCTACATTACGATAACCCGGTCATAAAGCTGATCACTGCTTTTCAGATCCAAAATAAGTTGCCTTTCAATAGCTATGGAAGCTAATGCAGTGAGTCGGGATTGTCCTGTTCTGTTCCTCCATATGTTTTTATCCGTTTGAGGGTGGAAAATGTCCTTTCCACAGATGCAGTGGTGACGGGATCGTTAAAACGTTTTTATAATGTCCATCTGAAGGCCCCGTCACACCATAACGTTCTGGTCAGCGTTTGAGGAAAGTTGGTAATCGCCCGTGGTCGCTGGCATAGCGCCAGAAGAGCGTTGGGTGAACGCTGGTGAACGCTGGTAATCGTCGGTGATATGCACAAAAGTTCTCATGGAGACCAGCGTTCTTCAACGTATAACGTTAAACGCTGGAGAACGTTCGTGGAACGTTGTACTAACGTTCCACGAATGTTGCAAGCTTTCGGCGAACGTTAGTCAGTCGTTACCCTAGCGTTACTTGGTTGTTATTACATCGTTCACAATCTTTGCTTTGCAGTGAACGACTCACTGGCGACCGGTCAACGACCACTGAACGGACCCCTAGCGCACGCAGCGTGTGAATAACGTCAAACGAACGTCATATGGCGTCCAATGAGCGTCAATTGAGCGTTTCCCGAACATCCATGCATGTGGGTATATAAACCGATGCTTTTAAAGCAGGGTTCAGTTGATGTTGGGCTACCGTAGAGTACACCCGCCATGGAGGATCCAGAAAGACTAAGGAGGGTATATATGCTTGCCATAGCCCAGCATGAAGTAGATGTACTGAACCTGAACATAGCTGAGCACATCGAGGAACCTCGCCCGCAGAGACCCAGACGAAGACGACAGTGCTGGACTAAACCATGGATCTTGAGGCGCCAAGAGTTTGGACTGTACGACCAACTCATGGTTGAGCTTCGCCGGGAGGACCCCAGTTCCTTCACGAACTTCATGCGCATGCCACCTGAAATGTTCGATGAGATCCTTGAGCGTGTCAGAGGCAGATTGACGAAGCAGCACACCTTTTACCGAGAGCCCCTGGAACCTGGCCTGAACCTGGCGGTGACACCGCGACATTTGGCCTCTGGATCTAAGTATGCTGACATGAAGTTTGGGTGGCGCGTTCCATCCAACACAATCTCCGTCCTCGTCCGTGAAGTGTGCCAGGCGATCGTTGATGAGTATCTGGACGAAGTGATGACCCCTCCAAGCACTCCTGAAGCCTGGCGTGAGATTGCAAACCAGTTCATGAAACTTCCCTCACTGTTGCGGTGCCCTTGACGGCAACCATGTTGCCTGCAGATGCCCTAACTCTTCAGGATCAACCTACTACAACTACAAGGGATTCTACTCTGTGGTGATGATGGCCCTGGTGGACGCAGATTACGTTAAGTTCATCTGGGCAGATGTTGGTGGTAAGTGTTCTTTCACATAATGTCTTTAATTGAGATTGAATTAGTATGTAATTTGTGCTTTTCAGGGAAAGGAGCAGCATCCGACACACAAATCTACGGGTCTGAGCTGAAAGACTGCATCGATGATGGCTCCATTGGCTTCCCACCAGCTGAACCCCTGCCCAACGACAACGAGGATGTGCCGTACTACCTCATCGGTGATGACGCGTTCGCCTTGAGGCCTAACATGATGAAGCCGTACTCGCACCGTGGAATGATCGACGACGAGAGGATGTTCAGAATTGAACACAATACTATTTAATTAATAACATGCTATTGACATTTCATTGACCATAATTTATTTTATTAAAAATATATTTAAACATTATAGTGAAGAACCTTTATAAGACATTGCCAGTAGAAAATAAATGACACACATGTGGCTGTAGTCTTACAAAACAAGGTTTTTATTGCACTCCTAGAAACATTCAGGACTTGGCACTGTCTACAGGCCATAGTCGTAGTTGGGTTTCCCCTCCATGTAAGTCTTGTAGAAGGCCTTGTACGTGTCCAGGCTGTGCTTGGTGTCTTTAACAGTCGGGTCCTCCAGCATGCACTCAGTCCACTTCTGAAGTGCTGGGCTTCCATCCATGCAGCTAGCAAAAAACAACAACATTTTAGTCAAGTTTTGTATCTACAATAAGGTATCCAAAATAAGATTTATACAATAAGGTTTATACAATAAGGTATCTAAAATAAGATGTATACAATAAGGTTTATACAATAAGGTATCTAAAATAAGGTTTATACAATAAGGTTTATACAATAAGGTATCTTAAATAAGGTTTATACAATAAGGTATCTAAAATAAGGTATATACAATAAGGTATCTACAATAAGGTATCTAAGATAAGATTTATACAATAAGGTATCTAAAATAAGATTTATACAATAAGGCATCTACAATAAGGTATCTAAAATAAGGTTTATACAATAAGGTATCTACAATAAGGTTTATACAATAAGGTATCTAAAATAAGGTTTATACAATAAGGTATCTAAAATAAGGTTTATACAATAAGGTATCTACAATAGGGTTTATACAATAAGGTATCTAAAATAAGGTTTAAGCAATAAGGTATCTACAATAAGTTTTATACAATATGGTATCTACAATAAGTTTTATACAATAAGGTATCTACCATAAGGTAATTTAAAGGGTAGACAAGAGCACTTCTAGTCACAAAAAGTCATAAGTAAATACATTTTCGTCCTAACTAGCCATAATTATAATATATATGCATATATAGTAACATAATATATACCGGTAATACTTTACATTACAATAAGGACCCTTCAACAGGTAGACAAGATAACTACTAGTCACCATAAAAATATAATATAAAATAGAAAAAATTGATATAATATAATATATAATACATATATAATAGATAACAAGACACAAGTGCTAAGAGGAAGTATCAGTGTAGTGCTTCCTGAATAATACTAATAATATCAACATCTGTAGTATCTATGTATCTAGTCCTGGTGAATGCACTTCACCCACACAAAGTAGTTTAATAACTCAAGACTCCCAAGCCCCCATGTCCACAGCAGGTGACCCTGAGTGGGCCCTGTTAAAGATCACGGTGTTAGGGTTAGGGTTAGCATAGGGGTTAAGGGTTACATGATGCTCACTGTTTTAGCTCCAGTAGCTCCAGCCTCTCGAACCATGGCCACATCATGTAATCAATCATTGTGATTGAGTTGCCGGCAAAGAAGTTGCTCTTTGTCTTCTCCAGATGCTAAAATAAAAGAATGTTCGATATGTCGATATCCACACGGACATTTAGAATTAGAATTAGACACGAGAGCTTTTAAAAAGAAAGGACAATAAAAGTATGATAAGCACGGTGGTAAACGTTGACTCGCCTGGTTTGATTTGGATAACTTCTCCTTCAGTTCCCCCTCAAGTGCCGACACATCGTCTCCATTCCTTCTGCCCATGGGGATCTTGTAGAAGTACGGTGTGACCTGTGGTTGGGATACAATGAGGAACATGGGACCTCAGCTTGACCCTGGCTGGACACTATATAAATGTCAAAAATCACTTCATAAAATCAGTAACACAAATAAACAGGTAAACATATGTTACTTATTAATGTTATTTTCAATGTATGGTTTATGTTTTCTAAAATAATTATCAGAATGTTCTACCTTATTGTCTGCCGACCGATAGCAGAGGTTTTCCAAGTCTAAGACTACTGAATTGGAAAACCACTGCTTTCGGTCTGAACAGGCCTCCCTTCAGAGAACTTTGACAAGAAGCCAATTAAATGTGGGTGAATATTCTATCTTTGAATGAACAGTAAAATAGACAGTAAGACTAGATCAATTGACAGTCAATTGCTGGTGTAAGAAACCTCTCCATTTTGCTATAAATTGACATTTAATCAATAAAAAAAAGGAATTGCGCCCCCCAGGGGAGTTGCGCATCACACCTTGAGAACCCCCGGTCTAAAGCAAATACAACCGATAAGCTTTGTCCCGGTGAGCATCAGCCTCTGTCAGTCTACCTTGGAAAAATGTTCCAGCATCATCTTCTGCTGAGCTTTCTCATATGGATCGGCCGGCAGCAGCTTGTTGTTGGCATACACCTCATCCAGGTATTCGCAGGTGATCAGGGACTCGTATATCACCTGTCCGCTAGGGGTCTCCAAAGTCGGGACTAGCCCCAGAGGATTCTTCTCCAAGAACCAGTCGGGTTTATCCTTCAAGTTGATGTTGACAATGTCGTGTCTGAAGGGAAGTTGACACAAGTAGACAAATATATTGTGAGCATACGCAATTTAATAGGGGGGCCACCCTGATTGGCCAGCCCAGCTCTGAGCTTTGTTTTTTGTTTTTTATTAGACTAATTAAATAAATGTAATTGTGGTTTGTCCCAGTTTGTGTTGCCATCATTACAAGTGTAAAAGTGTATTCATGATTCATAATCCACCAATTGCTAAATAATCAGCCTGGCACCAGTGCGCAATGACTGGTTCTTGACTATTTAAGTCAGTTTGTTTACTGCTTTTGCTCAACAAGCTTTCAAACAATAATTCCATGTTCAAATAACACACAGAATCCAAAGAATAGGAGAACGTAAGTATTTGAAAATTAACAATGTTTTTTTTTCACGGGAAGCAATTTATCAACAAAAAAATGATTTATGGACAACAATGACAGATGGGACTTCCAGTTATGGTGCTGAGCTGAGAGGCCGACACTCCCCAGCACGGTTGCAATTCCTACTAAAATCCTATTTGAACTATTCAGAACCCACCTAAAACTGCACGATATTTGCTTCTAAATCCCCACAACATTCAATATGCCACAGAAAACTTTAAAACTTCGCCAGAAAAAGACGAAAAGCTCATCAGAAGACAAAGCCATGGCCACGCTACAAGCTGACATCTCAGCTAGCGAGTGCAAGGGTAACTCAGAGGCTAACGCTATCGCCACTGACAACACCAACGATGCTATCCTACAAGCAATAAATGACATGAAGACAGAGTTTTCATCTAAACTGGATGGGGTACTTGCAGCCGTCAACAGCGTTAAAAGTGAGCTAACCATTTGTCAGAAGAGAATATCCGAGACGGAGGAGCGAATATCAAACGCCGAAGATGACGTTGTCTCACTGCAGAGTCAAGGGCCTAGAAGAGAAAGTGACCAAGCTTACCTCAAAACTGGACAGATTTGAGAACAGTAGCAGAAGATCCAATTTATGATTGGTGAATCTACCCGAGGCGACAGAGGGGAATGATATTTGCGCATTCTTGGAATCCTGGCTCCCCTATGCCTCTCCTATTGTTGTCGAGCGAGCCCACCAGCTCTCTGGCCCTAAACTTGTAAATGGCCCACCTAGACCACTCATAATGAAGCTCCTTAATTTCAAGGATAAAGTCCTCGTTCAGAATGCTGCAAGACAAATGGGTAAAATACAAAGATCGCCCATTGATGCTGTTCCCTGACGTCTCTGCAGAGCTGCATAAACAACGGAGGAGATTGGATGGAGTCAAGCGGAGGCTGCGGGAGATGGACGTCCAATATGGAATTGTTTTCCCTGCGCCACTGAGGGTCACACACGGCGGCAGGTCTCACTTTTTTGACACCCCCTCGGAGACGGAAATCTTTATTAAAAATATACAGAAGAAAGGAGACGGCGTGAACAGGATTTACGGATATACATCGCAAGACGTTTGAAAGAGAAGCGCTTTGATTTATACTTCGACAGCGGCAGGGCTGACAGGAGGACAGCAAGGCAATGAGACAGACTCAGGTGGGAGATGACGGGGTGGCTTGCCTCGGTCTTACCTTTATTCTTTCCTGATTACTAATCCAACTAGTTAATTGTTTTGGCTGTGTTTTCTAAACCGAACTTGAAATTGAACATGAACGCCGCTTATACAGTATATGTGAGGTTCGGAGCGGAGGCCCCAATAATACTTAACTGTTTTATGATTGGCAGTTTACAAGGCAATCTGTTTACAATTTGTAAAACGCTTCCATTGGTTGGAATGTAATTCTTATTTGAATTGAAGCTGTTCATGGTGGACCTTAATGTTTAAAGTTAATATTATTTGTTCTTGCTTCATCTTGAGTTAGGAGTTGGGTCATGTTGTTGACATTGTGAACGCATGCTTCTATTGGTTTTTGGGAAAGTGTGGTAAAGAGATGGGAGGGGGGTGCATTTGTGGAGTGGGTTCTGTAAGTGTTAACTTCAGGGGAATCTGTAACACGTTGCAGGGGGAGGGTATCAGAGGGAACAAAGGACAGCCCACTACAATGTGCGGGTCTGGTGGTGGGTTGGTCATGTCAGAGTTGGTAAAAGGGAGGGAAGATGTTTCTGTATATCTCAGGGGGAAATGTATGTTAGAGGGTTGGGGTTTTATGCGTATTTATGTGTTCCAATATAGGTTGTTTTTTTGTTCGGGCAGCATTGTATATCCACTCACTACACGGAACAACCTATATAACAAAATATATCTTTGGTATGTCTAAATCTATGAAGGTTAAGGTCACATCTTGGAATTGCAGGGGCTTGCATGTACTTAGTAGACTAAAACAAAAACACTCTAACTTTTCCTGCAGGAGTCTCAAATGATGCATTGTGATTTGTTAAAAGTCAAAAAAAGATGGCAAGGTCAAGTGTTTTCAGCCTCCATAGATCACATGCCAGAAGAGTCTTAATTCTAATTCACAAATCAATCCCATTTCAAGTACTAAATTCAATAATTGACCCCAAGGGCAGGTACATTATGCTTCAGGGCTTACTGTACGAGAAACTTCATTTAGTAAATGTTTACGGCCCCAACGAGGACGACCCTGCATTTTTTGATATTTTATTCTTAACCTTATCAACACTCCCAGGTAATTTCATTAAAGGAGGCTATTTTAATGTGGCCCTGGGCCCACAAATAGACAAATCTACTGGCTCGGACGCGTCTCATACTAGAGCTAGCAAATATATACTAAATTTTATGAAGGATCTGAGCTTATCAGAAATTATTCTCGGATTGATTACTTTCTAATATCGATAAGATAAGATATAAGATCGAAGACTGCAAATATGATGCCATAGTGATATCAGACCATGCCCCGATATCTTTAACTTATATAGATACTAAACAGGTTAATAGCCCTCCAAGATGGCACTTTCATATAAACTGGCTACAGGACCCAGCTTTTATAGACTTCATTGGGAAACAAATAGATATGTTTTTCAAAATGAACACAAGTCAGACCTCGCTTGTATTATGTGGGAAGCTTTTCAAGCCTTCTTGAGAGGACAGATAAGTTTTACATCTCCTAGATTGAAACAAACCCGTCAAAAACTGGAAGGGCTAAATTATAACATTAAACTAAAAGAAAGACCAGTTTATGGATAGCTTAAAAAACTCACATCCGGAACTATTACTACTTAAGGCTGAATAAAATAAAATATCTGCTGAGAGGGCTGCCAATAGCTTGTTGAAGCTTAAACTGATTTTTTATGATCAGGGGGAACAACCTGGTAGGCTCCTGGCCTGGAGAATTAAACAGCTACAATCAGAAAGATCTATTAATGCAAAACCAAACTGCTAGGAGTGCTGCCACTATCATAACATTGTCATCCTTAATTTCCCTCGGGATAAATAAAGTTATCTTGAATCATATTACATTACACTATCATACATTTGCTGGACGTTCTGGTCTCATTACAGCAACTGCACTGTACTGCACTGTATTTATGATGCTGCTGCACAATTTAAAATGCTTTTTGCACAATTCACCATATGTATATATCATCTACTAGTCCCGTTATTGTTCTTTTCATTGTGTACAGTATTTTTATAGTGTTGTTTATAGTACATAGTATAGTATATACAGTATAGCATATCAATGGTAGTATATAGTGTTTCGAGCAGGGGTGGTCGGCAAGTAAAAAACAAAATTCTGACCCACTACATGGCAGGCCAGAACATAATCAAAGGCTAATTTAAGTAATTGATTGTTAAAACATGTGACATGTTCTAATGCTTTGACTTTTCTTTCGAAACATTTTAATACATTTCCGCTCTGTTGAAAATCAATGACATGTTGCTAGTCAACTAACACAGCTTGTTTTGTGCGCCTGCTAACAATGTAAAGTAGTGTTATAGTTAACTAGGTAGCAGTGGGGATCCATTGCACTGCAGTATTTTGGCTTGACTAGCGAGTTTGTGTGATTCACAACAACGTTCAAACGTATTTCCGTGTTTCAAAAGAAAAGTCAGAACATTTTGATTGGTTGTCAAAGTTAACGCAACAACAACAAATGGTGAGGATTGAATCCTCTTTATTGGTCACATGTAAACATACAGTGAAATGTGTTCTCTGCATTTAACCCATCCTAGTATTAGGAGCAGTGGGCAGCTATTTATACAGAGGGGAGCAGTTAGGGTTAAAGTGTCTTCTACAAGGACACCGACAGTTTTTGCTAGGAGGAGCCGGGGATCAAACCAGCAACCTTCCGGCGACCGCTCTACCTCCTGAGCTATACTGCCGCCCCACGCTTTAACGCATGTGATTAATCTCGAGACATTAACACACACTATTTTAGAGTTTTTAACTCAAATTAATCCTATGACTGAGGAGATGCACCGTGGAGTGCTGACCGGCTCACCACAATCGATCAAACTGGGGGGGGGCGGCTACACGATCAGACGCGAGCGTTGACACGGGGATCAGACAAAACAAAAAAGCACCACCACCCCTCGCCCTCCATGATCAAGCGGATTCTGCTTTTTTTCTGCGCCGATTTTCAGATTCAGATTACTTTATTAATCCCGAGGGAAATTAAGGAATTAAGGAATATTAAGGATTTGTTGTCAATGTTTTGACTGTTCTGAATTTCTGAAACAGAATTTGCTTTGTTACTATTCACATGTGTGGTGCAGTCACATATAAGTAAACATTACGTTTGAATGATTTAGTGAGCTGGTGTTATTTTTTTCAAAACACACACCGCATGTTGGCTATTTCAGCACCACGCGTTGTCCACCTACTTATTGATTCAGGGGTTCAGCGTCAGTGCACCCCGCTGCCTGAGTGTGTGTCATTCACTCTCAACATGGATAAGAGTACAATAAGCATTCTTCAGGTGGAGGGAGATTCTTGACATTATAGCCTATATGTGAAACTGTCGGTCCGACATTGTAAAACGTTTATTTCTTAAAATCTCTAAATAATCTCTTATTTCTATTCTCTAAATAATCTTTTATTTTTATTCTCCGCATGTTGCCGATGCATGGTTTAGAGTATAGTATTGTTTAGGATAGTATAATATTGTTGTAGGTAATTCATAGGAGGGAATGGAGAGTAAGCATTCCATTGTACTTGTTGAACTTGTTGTACATCTTGAATTTAACTGAATTCAATAATGTTGCTTGACGGGTCGTGCATATTTGTGTTTATATTATTACTTTCTTATTGGCATACTGTTCACAACAGGCATTACTGTAAATAGATGGTTTGGGGGGTTTTTCTCACGTCAAAATGTTGCCCCCCTGCTCGCAGAGGCTCAAATCGCCTATGATTGGGAGGCTTCAGTCCGTTACATTACGTAGGTCTATGTTGAGAAGTGAATTCAGTCCGTTACATTACGTAGGTCTATGTTGAGAAGTGAATTCAGTCCGTGACATTACGTAGGTCTATGTTAAGAAGTGAATTCAGCCTGTGACATTACGTAGGTCTATGTTAAGAAGTGAATTCAGCCTGTGACATTACGTAGGTCTATGTTGAGAAGTGAATTCAGCCTGTGACATTACGTAGGTCTATGTTGAGAAGTGAATTCAGTCCGTTACATTACATAGGTCTATGTTGAGAAGTGAATTCAGTCCGTTACATTACATAGGTCTATGTTGAGAAGTGAATTCAGTCCGTTACATTACGTAGGTCTATGTTGAGAAGTGAATTCAGTCCGTGACATTATGTAGGTCTATGTTGAGAAGTGAATTCAGTCCGTGACATTATGTAGGTCTATGTTGAGAAGTGAATTCAGTCTATGACATTACGTAGGTCTATGTTAAGAAGTGAATTCAGTCCGTTACATTACATAGGTCTATCTTGAGAAGTGAATTCAGTCCGTTACATTACGTAGGTCTATGTTGAGAAGTGAATTCAGTCCGTTACATTACATAGGTCTATGTTGAGAAGTGAATTCAGTCCGTTACATTATGTAGGTCTATGTTAAGAAGTGAATTCAGTCCGTTACATTACGTAGGTCTATGTTGAGAAGTGAATTCAGTCCGTTACATTACGTAGGTCTATGTTAAGAAGTGAATTCAGTCCGTTACATTACATAGGTCTATGTTGAGAAGTGAATTCAGTCCGTTACATTACGTAGGTCTATGTTAAGAAGTGAATTCAGTCCGTTACATTACGTAGGTCTATGTTGAGAAGTGAATTCAGTCCGTTACATTACGTAGGTCTATGTTAAGAAGTGAATTCAGTCCGTTACATTACATAGGTCTATGTTGAGAAGTGAATTCAGTCCGTTACATTACATAGGTCTATGTTAAGAAGTGAATTCAGTCCGTTACATTACGTAGGTCTATGTTGAGAAGTGAATTCAGTCCGTTACATTACATAGGTCTATGTTAAGAAGTGAATTCAGTCCGTTACATTACATAGGTCTATGTTAAGAAGTGAATTCAGTCCGTTACATTACGTAGGTCTATGTTGAGAAGTGAATTCAGTCCGTTACATTACATAGGTCTATGTTAAGAAGTGAATTCAGTCCGTTACATTACGTAGGTCTATGTTAAGAAGTGAATTCAGTCCGTTACATTACGTAGGTCTATGTTGAGAAGTGAATTCAGTCCGTTACATTACGTAGGTATATGTCGAGCTGACTTACTTGATGCCTTTGGCTGTGAGCACGAGTCTTGTCCTCTGGGCAAACGGACAGAACCTCATACTGTACAGTCTGACGCTGCCCTGGGCCACTGGGCCAGGAGCAGTGCTGCCTGAAACACACACAACGATTACAATATCATTATAATTATTTTCACTGAGGAAACTTTTTTTTAGTGAAACAAAACCATTAATAGCGCACATGATAGTAGCTTATAAAAGGTTCCCGTTTTCCATGATGAAACACTGACGATAGGTTGCGTAATCTGCACCGAGCAGAACAGAAGTCAGACGTTTTGCAGTCACAAACGTGACAAACGTATATTCTTATCAATCTGGAATCAATCACTCAATCACACACACACACACACACACACACACACACACACACACACACACACACACACACACACACACACACACACACACACACACACACACACACACACACACACACACACACACACACACACACACACACACACACACACACACACACACACACACACACACACACACACACACACACACACACACACACACACACACACACACACACACACACACACACACACACACACACACACACACCATTTCAAGACGACAGTTTTAGAATAATATACTTGAAAACAACTTTAAACCATTTATCAATAAAAAATGTAAGTCGTTTTTGCAATGACACTCTAGCAAATAATTATATGAACATAGTTACCTTTGGCGAAAGACTTTTGAGATGACATTCTGTTATCTGACAGAAACCGCTGGAATATGAATATATGAATGACCTGACACGGTCTATGGTTCTAACCTGTCTGTATCTATGCCGCTCTGAAACCTCCTACATCCGCATCTTAGCGTTCTTAACCAAGCGCGTCATCATGCACGGGGGCGTGTCTCAGCCTAGCGAATCATCACGAGGGGGGGGGGGGGATTTAGCTTAGCGTGTCGTCTCTGAAGGGGCGTGTCTCTCTCGTCACGGGGCGCGTCCGTTTGTTATTTTCTGGTTGTCAAGGAAACCGAATGCTGCGTGAGAAAAAAACGGCTTTTATCTTCGGTTGAAATGGACGCCATCGGGAATATAGACGTGAGGTACAATTTACTGTTATATTATTATATATATTAGAAATATATAATTTGTGTACATATCATTTAGCCTTATCATTAAAGGAATTGCTACTAATAATTATAGTTATTACTATAAATGTAAGAAGAAGAATTAAATTAAATAACTACTACTAGAAATTATACAAGATACAAGATTCAAGATTGTTACATCATGAATGCAGAACAGTGCAGTCACTGTAATGAGTCCAGAAATGATATTAACTATTGTTATTATTTATATATATATATATATATATATATATATATATATATATATATATATATATATATATATATATATATATATATTATTTAAATGTAAAAGTCTCAGGTAACTAACTAAGTTTCTAAACTAGAGGGCACTTCGTAGAGTGCATACCTCCCGCACACAAAACAGTCCCCTGGATCCGGATTTGTATCTAACGAACGGTTTGCGGAGGTTATTATTAAATGATCTCATTTTGGTGGTCTCTCCCAGGTGGATCCAGGGCTTCTCAGAGCACAGCAGTGTGGACTTCATCGACACAGAGACAGTGTGTTACGTGTGTGGGAACCACATGGTCTTCCTCAACGTTGTCTCTAAACAGAGGACCGTCCTCCGGAGCCCCGGGGGCCGAGGCATCGGCGTGTTCACGGCTAACGGGGCCTCAAAGGTCCTGGCCGTCTCCGAGCAGAGGCTGAACCCGTCTGTGTTTGTCCTCAGCTACCCCGAATGCCAGCTGATTAATGAACTCAAAGGTTTTCTATTTCATTCATATGTTGGATCATTATGTGTCAAATGGTCATAGAACATACAGTTAGCAATAATAATGTACGATGACTCTCGAGAATAAGGTAGAATAGACCAAGAATATATGTAGGCCTCAATCTTGTCCTCGAGAGTACACACAAATGTGTACACATTACACATTTCATCATACATTGTACATAATTAGTCTATTCTTGATCTTGATCTATTTATTCCTATCTTTCTTTGTCTTTTATTGTGTATGTTGATATATTTATATGTTGTTTTCTCTCAATTAAAATTGTTATACTGTCCTGCCTACTTTCTGCTGTAACACCTGAATTTGCCATCTGCCATTAATGAAATACGTCTGCCTGTCTATCTGTCTGACTGTCTTTCTGTCGTAATTTCACCTCCAGGAACAGCTAAACTTGACTATACGTCTCTGGTGCTGAGCAATAGCGGTCCATATTTATGCTGCTGCTCGTCTCTACCGGATCACACCATCACAGTGTGGTGAACCAAAAACATTATTACATTTATTACATAGAATAATACAGCCAAAATATAATCTGTAAGTAACCTTAAGAAATACATCTCTACAGGAACTGGGAGACTGCAGAGATGATCTGTTCTCAACCACAAGCCGGGAAAGATGTTGTGTCTTTGGTCTTCAACCCGATGAACTGGCAGCAGATTGTTGCTCTGGGCTCGACGACCCTCACAGTGTGGACCATCGATAAGAGTGACACCTATCACATTATGAAGAAAAGGTACTTTAGAGGGTAGTTCAGGTAGGATAGAAGATTGTTTAGTTGGAGATTAGAGGATAGTTTGGTGGGAGGATAGAGAATTGTTTAGTGGAGGATAGAGGATAGTTTAGTGGAGGATAGAGGATAGTTTAGTTGAAGGATAGAGGATAGTTTAGTGGAGGATAGAGGATAGTTTAGTTGGAGGATAGCGGATAGTTTAGTGGATGATAGAAGATCGTTTAGTTGGAGATTAGAGGATAGTTTAGTTGAGGATAGAGGATAGTTTAGGATAGTTTAGTGGAGGATAGAGGATAGTTTAGTTGGAGGATAGAGGATAGTTTAGTGGAGGATAGAGGATAGTTTAGTTGGAGGATAGAGGATAGTTTAGTGGTAGGATAGCGGATAGTTTAGTGGATGATAGAAGATAGTTTAGTTGGAGATTAGAGGATAGTTTAGTGGAGGATAGAGGATAGTTTAGTTGGAGGATAGCGGATAGTTTAGTGGATGATAGAAGATCGTTTTGTTGGAGATTAGAGGATAGTTTAGTGGAGGATAGAGGATAGTTTAGTGGTAGGATAGCGGATAGTTTAGTGGATGATAGAAGATCGTTTAGTTGGAGATTAGAGGATAGTTTAGTGGAGGATAGAGGATAGTTTAGTTGGAGGATAGCGGATAGTTTAGTGGATGATAGAAGATCGTTTTGTTGGAGATTAGAGGATAGTTTAGTGGAGGATAGAGGATAGTTTAGGATAGTTTAGTGGAGGATAGAGGATAGTTTAGTTGGAGGATAGAGGATAGTTTAGTGGATGATAGAAGATCGTTTAGTTGGAGATTAGAGGATAGTTTAGTAGAGGATAGTTTAGTGGAGGATAGAGGATGGTTTAGTGGGAGGATAGAGGATAGTTTAGTGGAGGATAGAGGATAGTTTAGTGGAGGATAGAGGGCCGTTTAGTGGAGGATAGAGGGTAGTTTAGTGGAGGATAGAGGATAGTTTAAAGGGAGGATAAAGGATAGTTTAGTAGAGGATAGTTTAGTCGAGGATAGAGGATTGTTTAGTTGGAGATTAGAGGATAGTTTGGTGGGAGGATAGAGAATTGTTTAGTGGAGGATAGAGGATAGTTTAGTGGAGGATAGAGGATAGTTTAGTTGAAGGATAGAGGATAGTTTAGTGGAGGATAGAGGATAGTTTAGTTGGAGGATAGCGGATAGTTTAGTGAATGATAGAAGATCGTTTAGTTGGAGATTAGAGGATAGTTTAGTTGAGGATAGAGGATAGTTTAGGATAGTTTAGTGGAGGATAGAGGATAGTTTAGTTGGAGGATAGAGGATAGTTTAGTGGAGGATAGAGGATAGTTTAGTTGGAGGATAGAGGATAGTTTAGTGGATGATAGAAGATCGTTTAGTTGGAGATTAGAGGATAGTTTAGTGGAGGATAGAGGATAGTTTAGTGGTAGGATAGCGGATAGTTTAGTGGATGATAGAAGATCGTTTAGTTGGAGATTAGAGGATAGTTTAGTGGAGGATAGAGGATAGTTTAGTTGGAGGATAGCGGATAGTTTAGTGGATGATAGAAGATCGTTTTGTTGGAGATTAGAGGATAGTTTAGTGGAGGATAGAGGATAGTTTAGGATAGTTTAGTGGAGGATAGAGGATAGTTTAGTTGGAGGATAGAGGATAGTTTAGTGGATGATAGAAGATCGTTTAGTTGGAGATTAGAGGATAGTTTAGTAGAGGATAGTTTAGTGGAGGATAGAGGATGGTTTAGTGGGAGGATAGAGGATAGTTTAGTGGAGGATAGAGGATAGTTTAGTGGAGGATAGAGGGCCGTTTAGTGGAGGATAGAGGGTAGTTTAGTGGAGGATAGAGGATAGTTTAAAGGGAGGATAAAGGATAGTTTAGTAGAGGATAGTTTAGTCGAGGATAGAGGATTGTTTAGTGGAGGATAGAGGATAGTTTAGTAGGAGGATAGAGGATAGTTAAGTGGGAGGATAGAGGATAGTTTAGTGGAGGATAGAGGATAGTTTAGTGAGGAGAGAGGATAGTTTAGTGGGAGGATAGAGCATAGTTTAAGATTCAAATTTCAAATTTGCCATTTGCAAAAGTATAATGGAATGCTTACTCCTCATTCCCTCCCACAGTATGGATTTCTAAAACCCAATATTTAAAGAAATACAAAAAAATACTATACACAATAAAAATGAACATAAAAGTGACTGAAGGATGATATGTACATGTGTAGAATTGTGCAACACGCATTTAAAAGCATTTTAAAGTGCCAGTAGTGCAGCAGCAACATGAATACAAGTGCAGTACAGAACAGTGCAGTAACTGTAATGAGTCCAGAAAGTCTAGCAAAGTATGATAGTTAAATGTTAATGACAATGTTAGAATAGTGGCAGCACTCCTAGCTGTTCAGTCGGCACACTGCCTGTGGATAAAAACTATCCTTGAACCTGGTAGAATTGATGAGTTTAGTGTGGATAAAGAATAGTTTAGTGGGAGGATAGAGGATGGTTTAGTGGGAGGATAGAGGATCGTTTTGTGAGGATAGAGGATCGTTTAGTGAGGATAGACGCAGGATCTGAGTTATTTATTAGTATTTTATCACTGCCAATTTGCACCATACGTATTGTTGTATATTGTATATACCTACGTATTACTGTAATAATACTGTAAATTGTGAAATTCATCTGTCAATACATTTAGATTTCATTTCATTTAGATTTAATTTAGTTATATTTTGTTTATACTAGTTTAGTTTAGTTTAGTTTAGTTTTTAGGTATTAGTATATTTTCAACTGTTGCACCTTAATTTCCCTCGGGATAAATAAAGTCTCTAGAATCTTGAAGGATAGTTAAGTAGGAGGATAGACTAGAGGATAGTTTAGTGGGTCATAATTCACATAAACATATTCATAACCCTCATATGTTGCAGTTTGCCGGGGTTGCTTAGTAGCCCATTGGATTTGGAGGTATGAATTATTATTATTATTGAACTATATAGTTTTTTGTCTTCCAGAGAACTACATCTCCCAGCAGCCAACGGCTCCCTGATAAAGACAGAAGCTCCACCCTCTCACGTTGTGAGCAGCAGGCTGACCTGCTGGGGCCCTCAGATGCCGCGGTCCGCTATAGCCGGCCTCCCGGGAGACATAGCAGATCGCCTCCTGGTAGCTCCCTCACCTCTCTCTGGACCACATAGTCATACATTATATGGGTTATAAAGCCATACTTAGCGAGGAGAAGCCGGGGGTCGAACCTTGCTGGTCCTAATTAAAGTACTCCTCCAAGCCATTGAAGGAGACCGCTGGCTGGTCAGGAGTAGTTAGGGTTAGGGTATCTTGCTTAGGGACAGGGTTAGGGTTAGGGTTAGGGTGTCTTGCTCAGGGACACCTCCACCCTTGGGGATCGGACCAGCAACCTTTCCAGTTGCCAGATGACTCGCTCTACCATTAGCAGCTAATGCCGCCTGGCGGTCAAATATTAGTGTTTGCTTGGTTTGTGTATTTAACTGTTTGTTTGAACTCAGTCTCAGGAGGGCGTGGCCCCCAGACTGGCCCCCGTGGCCGTGTGTTGGACCCCCTCCGCTGAGCTCTACGTTGGCTGTCGTCAGGGTTACCTGCTGCTAGTCAACCCCGAGGGGCCCTCCGTCTCTGTTCTGTTCAACCCCACAGGTACCCCCCCACCCTCCAACCCCTGTGGAAGTAAGACATTGTTAACAACTTAACGGTAGTGTATTCTGAATGCTACATGAGTTAGGAACTGGAACCTAAACTAAAAACTAGAGAGCCCTCAGTAGAGCGCAATTCATCCACCCTACTAAAAATAACCTTGAAAAAGAACCCTGGCTCCAGATCTGCGCCAAAATCGAACTAACTGTTCCTTGGCCCATAAGTAATTTATATACCTCCAAACATACATTTTTGGGATATCAGGCAATCAGACAAACAAACAGAGGCGAAAACATAACCTCCGCCCCATCTTCGATGGCAGAAGTAACTAGTGTAATGAGTTGTCATGTTTTTTCAAAGATTCTGGAAGGTATATCCACCCAACTCACCCATATGGCAGCCAGGGGAAAAAAGTCGATTGGTACATTGGCCTTTGAAGAGATCACATGAATGAAAGATTTCTATGTTGTCGGTTCAGAGCCCGATGCCGACCCTGTGCTCAAGAAGGACAGCTTCCAGAGTTTGGCTCTTCATAGAGATGGGTTGTATGCTGCAGGAAAGGTAAGGATTTAATACTATACAGTTAGACTTATATATAGACATAGTAGGTGTGTGCTGCGATAATCCCAGGGTAAGGTTGCATCTTAAAATATGACAGTCAGGAATAGCGTAGTGGTTAGGGTGCTCGACTCCCAGGGCAAAAGGTACCCATGTCCACAAAAGTAACCTTTAGTCAAGATGTTCCCTAAGTCTCTTTTTGTAGAAACGTTGATTGATGATGTCATAACTGTGTCTGTTTCAGGATGGCTTGCTCCACTGTTTGAAGGTTATCGGGACCCGGGTTAAGGTCTCTCAGACATTAGACGTGAAGGAGAGCATAAGGACTGTGGTTTTTTCCCCCGACTACAAATACTTACTTTTGGCCTCTAGCTCGGTGAGTACTTTACGTTTCATCGGTTGATCGACAATAACCACCACCACTTTTTTTTTAACCTAATTTACAGTTTTTTACCCCCAAAAAAAGGTAATTTGATAATTTGATAAAAAAAGTTTATTAAAAGGTGTGAAGTGTTGACTCCTCCTCCAGGGGCAGATCTCCAGACACCAGCCCCTACGGTCAGGGTCCTTGGACAACATCCTGGACGTCCTCACTGGAAACTTTATAGCTTCGGCTTCCCTGTCCAGCTGCCAGGACGCGGTTGTGGTAAAAAAGCTTCTGATAAACATTTGGAATACTTTATTAATCCCGCAAATTGTTTGAATTGTCACCCTTGCTTCTCTAGAAAGGACTGTTTCCAAATGTCATATAAAATATATTAAAACAAGAGTTTAAAATACCAAAATTCAATACATTACATTACAGTCATTTAGCAGAGGACTTACAATAGTGTGTTTCAACAAAGGAAGGTAAGAGAACAACTCATTACCAGAAGTCAAAAGTGCATTTACTTTCTAACAAGTCTCCAATAACTGAACCAGTGCTCAGGTAAAAGTACAGTAAGGGAAAAGTACAATAAGTTGGCAAACAATATATAACAATATCTAGAACAATATATACCTATGATATCAAATCTACTTAGATAATCGACTTAGCGCTATGAAGAAGGATCCGGGAAGTGTGTCCTGAAGAGATGGGTTTTCAGCCTGCAGCGGAAGATGGGCAGTGAATCTGCAGTCGTGACATCCATGTGGAGTTTGTTCCACCAAATTGGGGCCAGGACGGAGAAGAGCCATGACCGCGTAGATCGGCCACAAGGGCTCCTAAGCGAGGGGGCAAGCAGACGGCGCGAAGAAGCAGAGCAAAGTGGACGGGTTGGGATGTAGGCCTTGACCATTGCCTGGATGTAGGATGGAGCAGTTCCTTTTACTGCCTTGTAGGCTAGCACCAAGGTCTTGAACTGGATGGAGCAGCTACAGGTAGCCAGTGTAGTGTCCGAAGGAGGGTGGATGTGTGGGAGTACTTGGGTCGGTTGAACACCAGGCGAGCTGCAGCTTTCTGAATGAGCTCCAGGGGCCTGATGGCAAATGCCGGGGCGCCAGCAAGGAAGGAGTTGCAGTATTCCAGGCGGGAGATGACAAGAGCCTGGATGAGCACCTGCGCAGCCTTTTCAGTGAGAAAAGGCAGAATCCTCCTGATGTTGTAGAGCAGTGGTTCCCAACCTTTTTTGTCTTGTGTACCCCTTGAGCTGGTAGCCATTCTATAAGTACCCCCTCACTCATTTGGATGATTCGCCTTACATTTTCTCTTAAATTAAACCTTTTGTAATTGTATTTAACCAAACTAAATGAAAATCACTTTTATAACTCACCCTTAATACAAATTAATTTAAACTTGACATTGACACTTATTGTGAATGAAAATAATACTCACTTCTAGCAGTTTCAAAGATTCAAAGGTTTTATTGTCATATGCACATGAATCAGGTGCATGTATGCATATGAGGCTCCGCCCACAACTAAACATAGAATAGAATAGTGCAATAGAAACAACAACAATAACAGTATTATGAACTGTGTAAACAGTGCAAGTACAAGAACAGCAGCCACACTAGAACAAAACGAGATAAAATAGAATACAATAAAATAGAATATAATAATATACATATATATATTCAACATATTTTATTAAGTCACTAGAGTTTTTAATGAGACACTTGAGCTTGCTTATCTTTCATAAGCTTTGATAGTTCTGGGGGCAGTGTGGCCACAGCCGTCACTAGGCTGCTCTCCACATTCAGTCTGTTCCTCTGCTTGGTTTTGATGTGAGTCAGGGCCGAGAAGGTAACTTCACACATATAGGTAGATCCAAAAGGCAAGAGTTCATTCAATGCACATTTCCACAGCTCTGGCTGTGGACTCGCATATCAACAAGATAGCCATCAAGCAGTGAGAAACAGCTTATATCCCCTTTGTCGCATTTCGTCTCCCATAAGTTGACTTAATTTATGAATCCATTCACTCTGTCATACATGTTAAGGATATGCGAGTCCTTGACTTGAAGTGAGAGGTTAAGCTCATTAAGCTTGGAGAAGACATCGGCAAGATATGCCAGCCGTGCAGCCCACCCTGCATCCTGACAAAGCACTGCAAGAGGATGAGAGTGCTGTATCAGGAAAGCAGACACCTCAGTACGAAGTTCAAACAGCCTGGATAGTGTTTTGCCACACGACAACCAGCGGATGTCTGTGTGAAGCAGTAGCTGCCCATGCTTTGCCCCGCTGTCTTGACACAGAGTTTGAAATAGTCGGTGATTCGTAGGTCTGGACTGAATGAAATTAATCACCTTAACTGCACTTAACTCTGGGATCATCCTTTTACTGGTGAGAGCCTCCTGGTGGATAATGCAGTGTTTCCACTTAATTTCAGGGTTTACCTTCATCACACGTCCATGCAACTCACGCACTTTCCCCGTCATCGCAGCTGCGCCGTCGGTACAGATGTGACTGCAGGATTTCCACTCAAGATTGTTTTCTTTGAAAAAGCTGTCAATCACCTGAAATATTTCTTCGCCAGTTGTCTGTCCTGTTAGCTTCTTGCAAAACAAAATATGCTCATGTATGTCAGACTCTTCAGCATAACACGCAAAGGCCAGGAGCTGAGCCTCCCATGATGTTAACCATCCACCACAACGGTGCTTTTCAGGACTCGGCACCAGGGCCAAGCGCACATGCGCGAAGTGCCCGAAAAGGTTCCCCTTGGACGATGAACACACCTTGTGTTTTCGTTGCCTGGGCGGAGACAATGCCAAAGCCACCAGGAGATTCTGCAGGGGTGTTCCATGACTGAAGATGAAGTCTTCGAGAGATGCAGGTTCTTCGCACCGCCAGTCAATTTAAACGACGCTGTCGATATCTCTGCCAGTGAAATATCTCATGCCAGTGAAGATGTCATCGACATCGACGTTGACGAGCGATGACATAGACACCATCGTTGAGGAACCGTGTTCACACTTCCGTTGCAGAGCAGACTAACCGTTTTGCCGACTACTTAGATGGGATCATTGGACATCCTCATGCCGCTGCCGCTGCCCAGCGTGAAGGCTGGCGATATGTTCGGGGATTTCTTCAAACCCCGATCCTCGTCTCGGCACCCGACAATTTCTCTGCATTACATGCCCATCCACCGTTATCTTATGTCTGTGCTACACAGAGAGCTGCAGCTTTAAACAAAGTTTAAAGTTGGCTTTGACGATCGGGAAGGTGGTGTTTGGGCCAAAGGAGATCGAAAAGGTCCCCATGATCAGCGCCATTCTAGAGCTGAGCCAGCCATTGGCCATCATGGCGGGCGGGCAGATGGCGTGGGCTTCTATGGGCCATCACGCAATGTTGTAGTCCCACATGACCGTGCCTGACCATAACAGGGTTGTCCCGAGGCTGATGGCTGATGCCCACCAGGGGGTTCCTCTGGGTCTGCTCTTCATGTGCAGACTCCAGCGATGGTTTGCTCGCGTCACAAAGGTTCTCACTGTGCCACGGTCGTTCTCACTGTGCAGGTTGGTCCCCCAACCTGCTGTATTAGCGGAGCCCCCCTACACTTCTCAAGGGGGTTCTCCTGGGCAGGGTGGCGTCATACGTAGTGGTCCTAACAGACGCTTCGTTGACGGGTTGGGGAGGGACATGTTTCTCTCACTTGGTTGGAAACGAGTGGCCAACACAACACTCCCTGTCGGCCCAGGTGGATCTGTTTGCATCCAGAGAGAATACCCACTGCAAGATGTGGTGGCCGGTGCCGACCAACCCAGACGCGCTGTCCCAAGCGCACGGGACTATTCACTACCAACCAGATCTGTAAGGTTGTTTGTTGGTTTGGCTCCTGAGAGGTTGATTCTGTAGGACAGAGGTTTGTCTGCAGCAGATATCAACATTATTCAGGGGACGCACGAGCCGTCCACATCTGCTGGACGCAGCGAAGTGGGGTGCGATCACAATGGTCCCATCTCGCTGTAAGATCGGAAGCGTGCTGAGCTTTTTACAATCCTTGCTGGAGAAGGGCTCGGCTTTCTCCACGGCAGTGACATCGGCTGGCCACGAAGGTTGTGATGGTAACCCGATCTTCAGTCATCCCCTCGTTAATAGTTCTTATGAGGGGCTAGATGTGCAAAAACCGTCACTCGCGTACTTACGCTGTGCTGGTATCTTCCCACTGTTTTGAGTGGGCTATCCAGGGCCCCCTTTGAGTCTCTGTCTCAAGCCCCCTTGGATGCCCTGTCTTTTAAGATGGCGCTGCTACTGGCCTTGGTTTCGGCTAAGCGCGCCGGTGAGCTGGCCACTCTGTATTTTAGCCAAGTTGCCTGCTGCTTAATGGGGACAGCTCTTTCACTCAGACCTAACCCTGCGTTCCTCCCAAAGAACATCGGCAGTTATTTTCGGTCGAGGGATATTGCCATCCACCTCCTCACTCTAATGAGTCAAAGGCAGAGTTACACCTTTTGTGCCCGGTCCGGGTGTTGGCGATGTATATGCAACACTCGGTGGGGTTCCGGACCACACAGCAGCTGTTTGTGTGTCATAGCAATGCTGCCAGGGGCCGCGCTTTCTCTAAACAGCATTTGTCCCTCTGTGAACTTGTGTGAGGGTGTCTGCTTAGCCTACACTTGGCAGGGCTTAGCGCCACAACTGGGTGTTAGAGCTCACTCTACACGGACTGTGGCCACCACTACAGCCTTGCCCAAGGGTATATCGGTGGAAAACATTTGTGCGGCAGTGTCATGGTCTTCCCCCGGCCCCTTTGTCCGCTTTTACATGTCGGACATGACCAGGGGCTCTATCGGCCACTCTGTGTTGTAATCAGGGGCTATATGAGCGAGGAGACGAGCTATATGAACCACAGACAACACAACAAAGGACTGGGACTTACCTGCAGAGATCCGGAGGGACAACAGAGAGCATTCCCCATTCCCTGACCGGAGCCACCAAGCCGGAGAGGGTCCCGTGGCGGCCTACTGGTGAGAACATGCCAAAGGGGATGGAAACCAGCCCTACTGAGCATTCTCCTTGCCAACATCCAGTCTCTTGCAAACAAGTCAGATGAACTGAACTGCCGTATCACCTCGCAGCGGGACAGTGTTGCGCCATGATTTTTACGGAAACGTGGCTGACCTCTGTGACTCCTAAAGAAGCAGTGCAACCCCGGGGATTGTCTTTGTTTCGGAGCAACAGTTCTTCTACGGGGAAGAACAAAGGTGGGGCGTATGCTGCTTGGTGAACAACAACTGGTGTACAGATGTCAGGTGCTTTCACAACACTGCTCATCTAATCTGGAATTACTGACAATCAAGTGTTGCCATTTTTAGATGACAAGGGTAATCTCAGGTTTACATCCAACCTCGGGCTGATGCGAACATCGCATTGGACGAACTTTACAATGAGATGAGCAAGCTTGAGAATCACGGGCTTCAACCGCTGCAATTTAAAAAGGTATTACCAAAATACTATCAACACATCTCATGTCCGACCAGACAGAACAAGACTCTTGATCACTGCTACAACACCATTAAGAACGCTTATCCAACTGTTGCGCAGCCGACTTTCGGCAAATCAGACCACACCTCCGTGCTTCTATTCCTGTTTACAAGCAGAAGTTGAAGTCCACGCCCACAGCTGTAAAGAACATGCCACAGACGACAGACGACGCCTTACTACATCTCCAGGGGGGGGCTGGAAATCACGGACTGGAGTATATTTAAGACCACTGACACTGGATGTATATGCAGATCATGTCACAGCATACATTAGCATACAACAGGCTAGTGGAGGAATGCATCCCGACCAGGTTTGTTCGCTCATTCCCTTCCCGAACAAACCATGGATGAATGCTGACATATGGAATAAACTAAAGGAATGGAGTACCGCTTTCACAACAGGCGACTCCAATCACTACAACAAGGCCAAGTATGAACTCAGAAAAGCCATCAAAAAGGGTCAATTGGATTACAAAAAAAAATTGGAATTACAGTTCGAGGGCTCTGACACCAGATGTACGTGGTAAGGTCTGAGGGTCTTCTCCAACTAAAAGGGGAGCTCAGGGGCAGTCACCAACAACGATCCTAACCTACCAGACGAGCTGAACACGTTTTACGCTCGCTTTGAAAGGGATAACTCTGAGCCGACCAACAAATTGAACATTCACCCAGAGGACTACGTTCTACAACTGTCCAAGTCCAAGGTCCGCAGAACCTTCAGGAGGGTGAAGGCAGGGAAGGCAGCTGGTCCAGACAAAGTTCCACCCCGCGTCTTCAAGACATCACTGCAACAGTCTGTTGTCCCAGCTTGCTTCAAATAGACCACCATTGTGCCGTTACCCAAAAAGACTAAGGTAACATGCCTCAATGATTATCGTCCAGTGGCTTTGACACCCATAGCCATGAAGTGCCTGGAGAAACTTGTAATGTCCCTAGACCCAGACCCACTCCAGTTTGCATACAGACCAAACAGGTCTGTAGACGACGCCATTTCCCTGCCACTACACTTGGCCCTGGAGCACCTAGACAGGAGGGACACCTACGTCAGACTGCTGTTCATTGACTACAGCTCGTAGCTCATCGTTCCCTCCAAGCTGGTCCTGAAACTGAGGGACCTCAGTCTGGGCCATCTGTAACTGGATTATGGACTTCCTGACGGGCAGGCCTCAAGTGGTGAAGATTGGGAACAAGACCTCATCCACTCTGGTCCTCAACACTGGAGCACCCCAAGGCTGCTGCCTCAGTCCCCGGCTGTACATACATGACTGTACTGCCACGCACAGCAATAATCGGATTATCAAGTTTGCAGACGACACCACAGTCATCGGCCTGATAAGCGAGGGCGACCAAACGGAGTACAGAGATGAGGTAGTCCGGCTGACGCGATGGTTCGAGGACAACAGCCTCGCACTGAATGTCCGCAAGACTAAGGAGCTCATCGAGGACTTCAGGAGCCACCGGGGCACCCACTCCACCATCAGCCTGGACAGGACACCGATGGAAGTCGTCAGCTGCGTCCGTTTCCTTGGGCTACAGATTTCCGACGACCTTGCGTGGACCCGCAACACCGAAGTCATACTGAAGAAGGCGCACCAGCGCCTTCATGCCCTGCGGTGCCTCAAGAAAAGCGGAATAGGCCAATGGTGGCTAGGAACTTTTACCGAGGCACTGTAGAGGGCCTGTCCTGATGAGTGGCGTCACTGTGTGGTACTGCAACCACTGCACAGGCAAAAGCCATCCAGAGGGTCGTGAGGACAGAAGAGAAGATCATTGGGTGTGCACTTCCAAGCATTGAGGAGATCTGGAGGATCAGATGTTGGAAGAAGGCCATGTCCATCATGAAGGACTGCAACCACCCTGGGCTCCATCTCTTCTCCCCTCTACCATCCGGTCGCCGGTTGCGCAGCATCCGTACAAGGACTACCAGGTTTAAGGATAGTTTTTATCCACAGGTAGTGCGCCTTCTGAGCTGCTAGGAGTGCTGCCACTATCATAACAATTTCATTAACATTACACTGTCATACTTTGCTGGACTTTCTGGACTCATTACAGTTACTGCACTGTATTCATGATTCTGCTGCACTACTGGCACTTTAAATGCTTTTAAATCTTTTTGCACAGTTCAAAACATGTTAATATCATCCAACACTATATTGTTCTTTTTATGTTCATATTTATTGTATATAGTATTTATTTATTTTTTATAGTATTGTTTTAAAAAGGGTTGTAACCGGCGGTGGAATATCCTGCCATCTCTTCATTGATAGATGAAGATATATAGACATGTTGCGTGCGATATGATGTGCTTGGTTGGCATATAGTCTACTCGTGCTGGCTCGTCACCGGCTGGCTTGTTGTCACACTAGTTGAATACTTAGTGGGCGTCGGCGAGCATTTGATTCATCGCTTTCTGGCATTTGATTCATCGCACATACATACGCACTCGTTGAGTGCGTATGTATGAGGAGCCTTGTTGCTCGCCGCTGATTGGCTGCTTTTCCCACCCTATGGGGGCAGACGTAGGAGGAATATTGCTACCTAGCGCCGCCCTTTTTCTATGAAGAAATTCAGGGGTGAGTCGAATAGTTACAGACTCGCCCTATTCTCTGTTCTCTGTATTCACAGCTTTGCTTGTTTCATGGCAGAGTTTTTTTTGGGGATGTGGCGTTTACACTTTACGTCTTCTTGAGTCCGGTGTGCCCCGGGACCTGGCTCCAGCAGGGGTACATTTATCGGGCTCTGCTTAACCCATAGGGCTAAGCAGGGCTTAACCCATAGGGCGTAGCCTATAAGAAATATAACAATAGTTATGTTATTATAATTCTAGTTCTATGATTATAGGCATAGCTGTATAGTTTCCCACCTGCTGCACCCCATTACTGAAATAAATAGTGTGGATGAGTGGCGCTCCATGCAGCCTTATATACACGGTGCCTTGGGAAATGTGGGCGAGGCCCACGTGGATTGGTACACACGGGACAAGCCCATAAGGCGAAGCCTAGACGACTAAGCCTTTAATCATAGAACCATAGAGAATCATAGAGTTATAATAACATAACAACTTTTATATAGCGACTTTTGTTCCTTAATGTTGTGTGTTGACGTGTGTTCCTTAATGTTGACGTGTGTTCCTTAATGTTGACGTGTGTTCCTTAATGTTGATGTGTGTTCCTTAATGTTGACTTGTGTTCCTTAATGTTGACGTGTGTTCCTTAATGTTGACTCGTGTTCCTTAATGTTGACGTGTGTTCCTTAATGTTGACGTGTTGACGTGTGTTCCTTAATGTTGACGTGTGTTCCACGTGGAACCTACAGTCGCTGAGGGAGTTGGGTCATCTCCAGCGGTGGTCCTCCGATGGCATCCTGACGGGGTCACTGTTCCTTCAAACCCAGGTAAGGTTACTGAGTTTGAGACAATTATACATATATATATATATATATATATATATATTATTTAGAGACTTAACAGCAAAAGTAAAATTAACTAATAAAATATAAAATTACACATTATTAATTCAGTCATTCTTCTTCATGTTTGTTATCTCCTCTTTGTGTTACACGGTTACGCAAAACTTAGATCGATAGATTAATATTTTCAATTTAAGCATTTTCCTGGAGCCAAAATGGCGTCATTAGTGCTAGCATTTACCATAACTACTATGTATATGATCCTGTGTTTGTGTGTGTGTGTGTGTGTGTGTGTGTGTGTGTGTGTGTGTGTGTGTAGGTGTCCTGTCTGGCCTGTTGTCCTGTCTCCAACTACGCTGTCGTCGGAACCTCCTCGGGTCACCTGCTGTTTGTTGACCTGAGCAGCGCTGGACCACCGCGGCTCGTCCACCGGATCCACCTGGACCGCCAGCCCGTGGACCACCTGGTGTACGCACACACACACACACACACACACACACACACACACACACACACACACACATTCATGAACACACACACACACACATGCACATGTTTTTATGTGTACATGTTTGTTTTTGTTTGTGTTTTAACAGTTTTGACCAGGGAGGCAACGTTCTCCTCGCTACATCAGGTTCTCACATCTTCATTCTGGAGGCCAAACCGTCGACAACATTTGCAATCATAGGATACACAGGTAGAGACCGTACAGTAGAGACCATACAGGTAGAGACCATACAGGTAGAGACCGTACAGTTAGAGACTGTACACAGGTAGAGACCGTACAGTTAGAGACCGTACAGGTAGAGACCATACAGGTAGAGACCGTACAGGTAGAGACCGTACAGTTAGAGACCATACAGGTAGAGACCGTACAGTTAGAGACCGTACAGGTAGAGACCATACAGGTAGAGACCATACAGGTAGAGACCGTACAGTTAGAGACCGTACAGGTAGAGACCATACAGGTAGAGACCCTACAGGTAGAGACTGTACACAGGTAGAGACCGTACAGGTAGAGACCACACAGGTAGAGACCGTACAGGTAGAGACCATTCAGGTAGAGACCACACAGGTAGAGACCCTACAGGTAGAGACTGTACACAGGTAGAGACTGTACACAGGTAGAGACCGTACAGGTAGAGACCATAAAGGTTGAGACCATACAGGTAGAGTCTGTACACAGGTAGAGACCGTACAGGTAGAGAGACTGTACACAGGTAGAGACCGTACAGGTAGAGACCGTACAGGTAGAGACTGTACAGGTAGAGACCGTACAGGTAGAGTCTGTACACAGGTAGAGACCGTACAGGTAGAGAGACTGTACACAGGTAGAGACTGTACACAGGTAGAGACCGTACAGGTAGAGAGACTGTACACAGGTAGAGACTGTACACAGGTAGAGACCGTACAGGTAGAGAGACTGTACACAGGAAGAGACCGTAAAGGTAGAGACCGTACAGGTAGAGAGACTATACACAGGTAGAGATTGTACACAGGTAGAGACTGTACAGGTAGAGACAATACACTGGTAGACAGTACAGGTAGAGACCTTACAGGTAGAGACCGTACAGGGTGATGCTAAATATTTAGCTCTGTCGTTTTCCCTGGCGAAACACATAAATAGACAAAATGGTCACTCTAGTTCTCTAGTTTTCTCCTACAAAAGCCTACTTTCCATGGGTTAATGGCATCTTGCAGGTTAGGCTGCAGATGAAACCCAGTACAAACACCATAACCCCTTATTGCATTGTTAACATGGTTCACTCCTCTTGCTGTTTCAGTTGCTCCCGGCGGGCCCGTTCTGTCCCTGTCTGTCCAGTTCCACAAGGACTCTAAGCGGGTGCAGGTTCTGGCACTGTGCCCTGGACCAAAGGACCGCTGGGGGGGAGGAGGCAGCCTGCTCCACCTCCTCTCTCTGTCTCTAAAGGAGCTGTCAGGTATATTCTGCCTGGTGGTCCACAGCTCCCTGCTCTCGTCTTTTCTTATGTTTGCTACTCTGCACTCCTTCCAGTTGGGTTTACAAAACTAGATCTAATGTACCTGATATCTGAGTAGAAATGTGGTTTACACCACTTGACACGTAGAGCAGACACCTTCATCCAAAGTGGCTCACAGAGAATTCATATTCATTGCATTCAGGAGCAGGATTGGGGCATCTTTCTCAAGGATGCCTACAGGTTATTGACTATGGACATTTTGGGAAATCGAAGCCAGTAGCTTTAGGCTGGGAGTCTAACACCCTATAGACACCCTGTACTGCTCCTGTCTTCTGAACATTAACTAACAGACACAACTTACGGTTGATTCTCCAACTTCTGAGGTAGGCTTTCAGGAACCAAAGACTAGTTACTTAGTTTGGCTAAAGGTCCGGCTGGCGAACACAAATCAAGAGGAGTTTGAATAACGACTTGTGGATGTTGTGCTTCGTGTTCTTACATCACAGGTCCCAGGTGTGTGGACGCACACGGTCGTCTCTCTGACAACACGCTCCACACCTGCACATACCAAGCCCCACATGCACTCCAGTCCTGCGTCCTGGGCTTGGGGGAAGTTCTGGCGTACTGCCAGGAGGACAAGGCTCTGCAGAGGTTCAGACTGCCCCCCCAGGTGGGGTCACCACCACACATAGTCACATGGTAACATGGTCACATGATCACATGGTCTGTGTGGTCTGTTGTGGTGCTAACATATCACATGACAGGTTGTATTAGTTCCACTGATGCATGGAAAGATCCAAGAGTAGGAGGCATGGGAGTCATAGGGGATAATGTTTCTGCTCCATTGTAATTATTGGAAGGTTTTTAATAGAATGTGTGTAACCAGGCGAGGCTTGTATGTATATATTCAGTAAATATAGTATATATACTGTATATATTAATATATTTCAATGTATGTACCTCACTCACCAGAAATGTGTGGTTAGAGTCGAGGATAGAGTTGAGTGGTTATTGGGCAGGATTTGTGTGAAAACAAAACACAGAACTAAGGAAGAGTTTCTTTAAGATTCGGCCTCTTCTCTGGGCTCCCAGGAAACTATTGGGTCGGCCCGAGCCTCGTATCCTCACCTCCCATGGGCCAGTCCCAGTGTCGTATTCTCACCTCCTATTGGTTGGCCCTAGCGTTGTATCCTCAACTCCTATAGGTCGGTCCCAGCATTGTATCCTCACCTCCTATTGGTTGGCCCTAGCATCGTATCCTCACCTCCTATAGGTCGGTCCCAGCATTGTATCCTCACCTCCTATTGGTTGACCCTAGCGCATTCCTCACCTCCTATAGGTCGGTCCCAGCATTGTATCCTCACCTCCTATTGGCCGCTCCTTATCTTCCAGGATGCAGGCGGTGCTCCCGGGCCATCGGTATGCCAGCTTAGGCCAGAGGAGGAAGTGGAGAGTCATCCTGTGGGGCCCGTTCTGCTGGCCCTGTCCCCTCAAGGCTCCTGGCTGGCGTCGGTGGGCCGGGACGGCCTGCTGAGGCTCCGCAACACAGCCGCCCTGGTGGGTGACCACTTCTTGTTATTTTTTTAAATAACACTGCATATATATATTTGGTTATTTAATATATGACTGATTTTTGAGAATTTGGATAAAAAAACATGTAATGTTAAGAAATCTAAAGTTATGAGTTTATAGAACAAGGTCTCAGCAATCACGCAATACTTCGGTGCAGCCTCCTGAACCTCCTGAATCTCCTGAATCTTTATTTGTTTCATAAATTGCCCCTTTTTCCTCTCATTGCTGGTTTTTGTCAACACAGTCACAGTCACATACACAATAGAAAGCTAATTAATCATATAAATGTAGTCTTATAAAGATGCATAGCTTTTAAATCATTGTGTCCATACCATAGGTACACATATATGCTGTTCAATGTTGAATATTCACATTTGTTATTTACATTTTTATACTATTTCTCGTATGCTCCTTTAAACACTCAATACATCATACAAGTTTTATCATTAGCATTAAATATACAAAAAACAAATTTTGGACATAAAAACACGTTTTTAATTTCATGGAGACAATTACTTTTATAAATCAGCTGCATTGGAGGAACAGAGTGTAAACATGACAGTGTTCCACCTGACCGTGTTGACACAGACCTGACGGTGGGGACAGTGGCTTAATTACAACAAACCATTCCAACCTTTCCCCCTCTAGTCAATGTGCCTTCTTAATTCAACAACAACTTAACAACTTAATTCAACAAATAATTGTCATGTCAATTATCAACAACAAAAATCCAGTACAACAATTTATTCATGGTTTAGTCATTTGGGATATGGCCTGCGTGTGGAATAAATAAAGGGTCAATTATGTACGTATATATAAATTAAGCTAATATTAACATAATAAGCCATATAACAATTTATTGTAATCATAAATTGTATGTTCAAGCCTCCATTGAGGATCATTTGGATGTTTTGTCACCACCGTCAGACAGAACACATGACCTGCATGAGTTGTATACAGGAGCCATCTTGTTTTTCTTCTGTTGCTAGCTGCCTCTGGCTTCTACTTGAATTGCTTACATATATGTTATAATTATTAAAAATATTATTAAAAAATTATTAATTATATACAGAATAGACAGTGTTGACATGTCATGGTTGCGACAGTAGCAACTCAAATAAATATGTGAAGATTATTGAAAAAATAGCAAACCTACAGGAGCTTGTTTGACCTTGTAGCGTTCAGCAGAGGTGGAGGGTGGAGGTGGAGGGTGGAGGTGGAGGTGGAGGGTGGAGGGTGGAGGTGGAGGTGGAGGGTGGAGGGTGGAGGGTGGAGGTGGAGGTGGAGGTGGAGGGTGGAGAGGGCTCCTCAGGGGTAAAGCTGACCATGTGGTTGGCCCATTTAATTGTCTTTTAAAAAATATCTGACAGTGTTGAACAAAACTTGGGACACATTTTAAGCAAATATAAAATAATAGTTAATATTGTTTGAAGTTAACTGCTATTAGTTTTAAAGAGGTGTTGGACTCTATTATTTCATCTGGCATATATCAGACATTTTTAAATACATTTGTTCACAATTTTTATCTAATTGAAACAGGACAACTCATTTTGTGAATACTGGGCTATCATATAATCATATAATTAATATAAATAATCATATAAATCAATGACATTTTTAACTCAATAATATATATGTTTTCTACTTCTGCAAAAAACCCTCAGATGATCAGCCCTACTTTTTTTTAAATAAGATAATGTTTTTCATTTTCAACAGAATTAGCACTTTTCTTAGTGGGACATGTTTTTGCCATAATCTCAAGAATCAGTGATATATTTTTCATTTATTTTTAAATAGCACTGCATATATAAATCAAATATATATTTTGTTATTTATTATAGAAAATATAAATTTGTATTCTTTTTAATTTAAATTTAAAAATGAGGTAGGACGCTGTTACACAAGTGTCTTCCAGCACCGAAAGCGCGTCCATTCCAAGCGGGTAATTTGTGGTCCTCTAAACAGGATAGATACACTGAGCTCCAGTGTCACTCATGTCGTTTTGGGGGGGCTGGCAGTGTCTCCTTCTCCGCTGACGGACAGACACTCCTGACTACCGGCCTTGCAGACGGTTCTCTGGTCTGCACTGGGCTAAGGTGAGGACATTATTGAGTTTGAGTTAGGGCGCCGTTCCGAACCTCACCGCCAGGAGGTGCTGCTATCCTCATGACACATTTTGCAAAAAATTGTTCTCTCATAAAACTATTTTTGTCTTTTCAGTATGAATACCCTAATCCTTACCCATTGGCAAACTATTTACAGTGGAATGTAAAAATTGCAATAAAACAATGAAAGTAAAGGACTTCAAATTGTAGGGAGGAAGAGAAGCAATACAAAAAAAAATCAAAGCAAAAATACTGGCCTAATATTAGGACTAGTATTACCACTACTACTAATACTATACAATTTTTACATTATATCACAGCTGTAGAATGTTTTAATGTTTATATATTGTCACTGAATCTTTTTTAAATAATATCCTGTAAACGTTGTGTTTTCTGTGTAAGAACTAACGTCGCAGATGCCGGACAAGCCCAGGAAGAGAAGCATCATCTGGAGAACATTCTGGCAGTAAAGAATGTTCTAGCACTAGAGAATGCTGCGTTTGGGGCCATTACCAAGCCTCAACATTTCCTCCCTCCTATTGGCTCATCATGCCCAGAGAGAGAGGAAGGGTCGTCGTCTCCTATTGGCTCATCACGCCCAGAGAGAGAGGAAGGGTCGTCGTCTCCTATTGGCTCATCACGCCCAGAGAGAGAGGAAGGGTCGTCGTCTCCTATTGGCTCATCACGCCCAGAGAGAGAGGAAGGGTCGTCGTCTCCTATTGGCTCATCACGCCCAGAGAGAGAGGAAGGGTCGTCGTCTCCTATTGGCTCATCACGCCCAGAGAGAGAGGAAGGGTCGTCGTCTCCTATTGGCTCATCACGCCCAGAGAGAGAGGAAGGGTCGTCGTCTCCTATTGGCTCATCACGCCCAGAGAGAGAGGAAGGGTCGTCGTCTCCTATTGGCTCACCACGCCCAGAGAGAGAGGAAGGGTCGTCGTCTCCTATTGGCTCACCACGCCCAGAGAGAGAGGAGGTAACCCTTTAGTGCTACAGATATGTCATTGCGATAAATAAACATACAAAACACAATATACAGTATATAAGTATCTGTATACTTACACTTGCAATAAATACACACTAATATAATAAGTGTATGCATGCATCAGGTAAGCAACCCTCATACATTACCAAGACCAGAGTGAAGTAAAGATTACCTTCTATATGACGGTAATCCAGGGTTGGGAGTGTGTGTGTATACTGCACTAAAACACAGCCTATTGTCCTTTCTGCCCACATATTTAATTCATAACACATATTCCATAATAATATTTTTCATATTCCCAGCGTGTTTAACTCCACCTGTGCCCCAGCTGTGTGTTTTCTCTCCTAGTTTTTCTTAACCCTCCGCTGGTCTGGACTCACTCCTAAGTTGCTTCTATTCTCCATAGGCCGGCGAGGTCCGGGACGCAGAGATGGAGCGGGATGAGAAAGACACCGTCTTGACCTCTGACCCCACCTGGCTGGAGGCCAGGGAAGAGGCGGTCAGTGTGGAAAAACTAAATAGATTGTTGTGTTTATGAGTACCGCGTGGAATGTCCAATAATCTGATCAGAATCACAATGCTTTTGTTGTCATTGTACAACAAATACAACAAAATTGTCTAGCAATCATGACACTCTAACAAAAACAACAGTTAATAATATAAATTATTTAATAAAACAAAGCTACCCAAAATAAACAGGTTGAAAAATGTCCAACATTGCACATGCATATATATACACATATTTTGTTGGCCCTATACACGGTAGTGCAAATTTTCCATACATATATTTCCATACATAAGTATTTCCATACAAAAAGGTATATCTCCAGAGGTCATGAACTCATGTAAATCATATATAAAACAATAAAACACATGTGGTGGATGCCTTCAGATGAAGACCATAATCAGGAGGTTTTTCAGCGGTCAACATAACAGCATAGTGTGCCATGGCACTCCCTGTTGTACTGCATTTCCTCCAAGGTTGGTAAGCCCTCACATGGGAAACCACCTGGCTCCCCCGGGATATATATATACAGTGTATCAGTGGCGAACTGTGTCTATCACAAGCACCGTGTCTATCCCCTCCCCCCCCGTCACTTTATGCGTTATCTCATTTAGGCAGATAAGATTGTCGCAGCCAATTTCCAAGTTGACCATAGTTGTCAAAGCAGTGTCCATGTAGTGAAGTAACAGCCCAACACAGCCCACCACACACAGGCTTTCGATAGGGGCAGTCTAACACGCTTAATGTGAAAAAACTTAACGTAACATAAAGTTCCAAAACAGCGCTCAATAATCACCAAATGTCTCTGGCATATGTCTTGTCATTAGCACTTCCACCTGTCAAAATATCAAAACCTAAATCCTACTAAGTTATATAGTAGGAAGTTATGTTACATTAAGTCTTTTCCTCTCATAAAGCTGCGTTAAGACTTTTCCTTACTGTCTCAATAGAGAGGAAAACACTCAATGTCACATAATGTCCATAATGGGAGGATTTAGGTTGAGATATTTTGACAGGTGAGTGCTAATGACAAGACATATGCCAGAGACATTTGGTGATTATTGATCGCGGTTGTGTAACTCTTAGTTGCGTTAAGTCTTTTCACGTTAAGCGATGCAAAGAAAGATCAAGTCAAAACTCTCAATTTAAATGCACAACAATGCTTAACAAACTCAAGACAGCCATTAACTAATCAGTCAACAAATGCAACCAGCTCAACGAGATGCAACACTGCGCCAAAACCAGCAAAGACAAATGAGTCTCACTCACCAATGATGTTCACTTGAAGACCAAATCCATTCTCCTGTCCTTCTGGATGAATGTATCGATAACCCGGTCATAAAGCTGATCACTGCTTTTCAGATCCAAAATAAGTTGCCTTTCAATAGCTATGGAAGCTAATGCAGTGAGTCGGGATTGTCCTGTTCTGTTCCTCCATATGTTTTTATAATATTAAAATGTCCTTTCCACAGATGCAGTGGTGACGGGGATCGTTAAAACTTTTTTATAATGTCCATCTTTTTACTGAATGGTCGTCTTGAAAAGGGTACTAACAAGAATTCCGCAAACAACATTATCTTCACCTGTTGCCATTTTGACGTAAAAAACCTACGTAGAAAAAACAACAACGTAGCACTACGTCTCGAGCCAGTGAACCTTCTAGCGCACTATGGACCTGTGAGAAAATCTGAAATAATACAAATCACTATATGATTGGTTGATCAAATTGTCAATCCAAACGTACCCTCTCATTCAGTCTAAGGGCCAAAGCATGCGGGAATACTGAATACTGATCCCTGGTTGAAGGATATTCTTCCCAGCAACTCAGAAAAATATCTGATTGGTTGCATTGTTTTTCCAACACAAAACCAAATGCGTAGTGCATGGACCGAGTAAGACAAATCAAATCAACGTAACACTGTAATATAACAGATAACAACACAGATACGATTCTCATTTATTCATTTTATTTAAATTGTATTAAATTGTATTACATTTTATTAATACAATTAATTCGATTTTTTTGTTTCATCTGAGAGTTCCAGGGTCTTCTCTGAATACCTTGAAGGCCCTGACGCTTCACCACTGTAGTGTGTGTTTGTATATATATATATATATATATATATATATATATATATATATATATATATACACACTGTTTATGTATATGCATGTTTGTGTGTGTTTCTGTTTGACAGGTTTTGAAAGTGGAGAGGCAATGGTATTCAGAGAAAAAGGCAAAAATAAGAACAGGCATAAAAGAATTGTTTGACTGTGTAAGTGAATTATATCAGAGGTTATTGTATGTTTGTTTTAAAGGACTAGAAGTTTCCCCCACGAGAGGAGAAATCCGATGCAGATAGTGAAGCACATAACGCAACCTTTTAACACATGAACACAGAGCCATTGATTTCTTTCCAACGCATTCTTTACCGACCAGACTTCATTCCCCAAACGGCGTTCAAATTAAAAGCAGACGATAAACTGAGCTGCAGTGACCTCGGGGTCCGCCAGAATTAATCTACTGTATTCTCACTTCCTGAAAATAAAAAATATAGCTAACGACTAAGCAGACTGACTAGAAGAAGAAGTGTGTGTTTCCTACATGGAGTAGAGCTCCTCAGACAGTGTGATGAATCATACCTAACGGTAGTCCTCCTCATTGACCTCTGTCCAGAGTCGAGGGAGGATGCTGGCAAATGAGGCGCTGCCAGAGATGTGGCGTCTGGAAGCATACCAGTTCAACCTGGATGTGAGCGAGCAGAGGAGGTTAGAGGTCAACGGAGAGCGGGAGGTCGCCACGGTAACGCCACCACACAGAGCTTTATGAGTCATGGGCTTACTCTGAGAGAGAGACAGACAGACAGACAGACAGACAGACAGACAGACAGACAGACAGACAGACAGAGAGAGTGAGTGTGTGTAGGGGGACTGTGTACATTATTAGTTATAAGTACAATCATATCTTTTTAATTGTTTTTATTTATAGGTGAGTAATGAAAAAGAGAATCACTCACCTTGGTTCCCCTAGATTTGTTTTGTGTGTGAAACAATGTGAAGATGTCATTTCGCCTGAGTGTCGTATCTTCTCCTGTAGGTGAGAAATGAGGTTGAGTTGGGGAATTTAGCAAAGCGCTACCTGTGTGACCTTCTCAAAAGACACTGCTGGGACTCCATGAAGGTGAAAGGCAGAGCCGTCAAGGTAGGAGTAAATCAAGTCATAACATAAGGAGCCCACCCAGTGATTAACCAGGCCATTACTAAGTAATGTTTTCTCTCTGTTTGTTTGTCTTTTAGCAAGATAACTCTAAAATTAATTTGACAAAACTTGGTGGTTAGATTACCAAGGAATAGTTTATTTGATTTTGGTGCAGATCCGGGAATATTTTGAAGGGTTCTTCAGCATTGGGAGATGGGCCAAAAAGAAAATCACTTAAACCGTAGACCTACACACAAGGAACTTGTAAATGTGCATGCAAAATAAGACATTATCACATGGACTGGATGAAATGGTGAAGAAGTGTTGCTTTAGAGGGATTGTTTAGCCTCAGACAGAATGGGGCAAAGGTGACTTTTTGGTGTGGAGGAGGTAGGCACTGCTTCTACTTCCTGTTTACAAACAGAAGGTGAACACAACTCACACACCCACAACTGTGAGGGCCGTGCGTCGCTGGACAGACAAAGCCGTACAACATATGCAGGGTGGGCTGGAAATCGCTTATTGAAGACCACTGACCTGGATGTGTATGCAGATCAAGTCACAGCATACATTAACAGGCTAGTGGAGGAATGCATCCTGACCAGGTCTGTTTGCTCATTTCCAAACCGCAAACCATGGATGAATGCTGACATACGGAACAAACTTAAGGAACGGAGTACCGCTTTCACAACAGGCGACTCCGATCTCTACAACCGACCAACAACTTGAACATCAGCCCAGAGGACTACGTTCTACAACTGTCCGAGTCCGAGGTCCGCAGAATCTTCAGGAGGGTGAAGGCAGGGAAGGCAGCCGGCCCAGACGGAGTTCCATCCGGCGTCATCAAGACCTGTGTTCACTGACATCTACAATGCATCACTGCAACAGTCTGTCATCCCAGCGTGCTTCAAAGCGACAACCATTGTGCCGTTACCCAAAAAGACCAAGGTAAAAAGCCTCAATGATTATCGCCCAGTGGCTTTAACACCCATAGCCATGAAGTACCTGGAGAAACTTGTCATGTCGCACATAAACTTGTCCATCCCTGAGTCCCTAGACCCACTCCAGTTTGCATACAGACCAAACAGGTCTGTAGACGACGCCATTTCCCTGGCACTACACACGGCCCTGCAGCACCTAGACAGGAGGGACACCTACGTCAGACTGCTTTTCACTACAGCTCGGCGTTCAACACTATCGTTCCCTCCAAGTTGGTCCTGAAAATGAGGGACCTAGGTCCCATCTGTAACTGGAAGATGGACTTCCTGATGGGCAGGCCTCAAGTGGTGAAGATTGGGAACAACATCTCATCCACTCTGGTCCTCAACAGCGGAGCACCCCAAGGCTGCTGCCTCAGTCCCCGGCTGTTCTCGCTGTACACACATGACTGTACTGCCACACACAGCAATAATCGGATTATCAAGTTTTTAGACGACACAACAGTCATCGGCTTGATGAGCGAGGGCGATAAGAGGGAGTACAGAGATGAGGTGGTCCGGCTGACGCGATGGTGTGAGGACAAAAGCCTTCCACTGAATGTCAGCAAGACCAAGGAGCTCATCGTGGACTTCAGGAGCCACCGGGGCACCCACTCCATCATCAGCCTGGACGGTACACCGGTGGAAGTCGTCAGCTGCTTCCATTTCCTGGGACTACAGATTTCCGATGACCTGGCGTGGACACGCAACACGGAGGTCATGCTGAAGAAGGCACACCAGCGCCTCTATGCTCTGCGGTGCCTCAGAAAAAGCGGAATAGGCCAGAGGTGGCTAGTAAACTTCTACAGTGGCACCGTAGAAAGCATTCTGACGAGTGGCGTGTCACTGTGTGGTACAGCAACACCATCATAAAAATATCTTGTATCTTGTTCATTGACTACAGCTTGGCGTTACGTATACGTATATATCATCCATCAGTCACTTTTATTGTTTTTTTTTATTGTATAAAGTATTGTGATAGTGTTGTATAATATAAGTATAGTACTTATTATAGTATATATAGTGTTAAATTGTAGGAAATGTATACTGCTGGAGGGAATGGGGAGTAAGCATTCCATTGTACTTGAATCTTGAATCTCTACTGAGGGCCTTCTGTAATTAGTATTATTAAAGCCCGCTGGGTTGTGCCAATACGGGCTGATCTGTCCATCATATTGTATAATATAATAACAGGTTAATAAAGACATGTACTTCTCCCCGCAGGGTTTCCACTCTGACTTTGAAGTGAAGAACTATCCGATGAAGTGCACAGAGAAAGAACTGGAAGCTCTTCTCAGGGTGGAAAGTATCAGAGCCATAGAGACAGCCAACAGCATTGTAAGCAGCACGCAGCGCACACGCCCACATGCACACACACACCCAGTTTAAGTTTAACAAGAGTTCTGAGTCTCAGGGCTAGGATGCCGGTGAATGCTCCACATGTGATTAGGAGAAATTAAACCAGATGTTCGCTGCTGCATTTAGATGCAGAACAGAATGGCAGCCGGTGCAGAATTATACAACAACCTTAGCAATAGTTTGCGTTGTGTTTGTTTCAAACAACCATGCAATTATATTTTAAGTCTTGTCATTCCGTTTTTTATAACTTTGGCACATTCTGTGGCTGAGCCAATCAAGACGTCCAAAACTACTAAACGTTGGGGCCCCAATGTTTTAAATGCTTGGGAAGTATTTGGACCATCTCTGTGGCCTCCACTGACAAGAGGGTAACTGTCGACTCTGAAAACAAAAAACAAAGCAAAAGGATCTATTAACGCCAGTGTACATTTTCCAAATTGCTGTTCCGATCCAGGTGCAGACCCAACAGGACGTCCCGCACGAGAGGACCAGGGGGGGAGAGGAGGGAGAGGAGGGAGGAGCAGACATCCGGAAGGCAGCTCTGACCGGGAGTTTTGCTGCCCAGCTCGGCTGCTCGAGCCCCCACCTCTATGACCAGTTCAACCTGCACGTCAGAGAGCAGAAGGTCGACCAGATAACCATGCTACAGGTCTGAGAGTCTTGTGTGTCTAGATGGTTCCTAGATGTTACGATTGATTTACCGCCTGTTGTTTTGTTTGATCAAAGCAAAATCAACAACACATACCATGCCAAAGCCAAACTTTAAAGTTAGTATTTTGTGTTTTTACTGTAGCCTGTGTTTTATTGGGGGATTTAAATAATCCAGGTTTAGAGAGCAGTTGAGCAATTCTTGGATTAAATATAACCATATTAACATTTCATTAAGCTTCAAACATTTATATTCAGACAGGATAGTCTAGTAGTAGTAGTAGTAGGAGTACTAGTGGTTAATACTAGTAGTAGTAGTAGTGGTTAGTAGTAGTGGTTAGTAGTAGTGGTTAGTAGTAGAAGTAGTGGGTAGTAGTAGTAGTGGTTAGTAGTAGTGGTAGTAGTAGTAGTAGTGGTAATTAGTAGTGGTTAGTAGTAGTAGTGGTTAGTAGTAGTAGTATAGTAGTATTGGTTAGTAGTAGTAGTAGTAGTAGTAGTAGTAGTGGTTAGTAGTAGTATAGTAGTATTGGTTAGTAGTAGTAGTAGTAGTAGTAGTGGTTAGTAGTAGTATAGTAGTAGTAGTAGTGGTTAGTATTAGTAGTAGTGGTTAGTAGTAGTAGTGGTTAGGAGTAGTAGTCGTAGTAGTGGTTAGTAGTATAATAGTAGTAGTAGTAGTAGTAGTAGTGGTTAGTAGAAGTAGTAGTAGTGATGGTTAGTAGTAGTAGTAGTGGTTAGTAGTAGTAGTAGTCGTAGTAGTGGTTAGTAGTAGTAGTAGTAGTAGTAGTAGTAGTAGTAGTAGTAATAGTAGTATAGTAGTTGTATTATAATAGTAGTTGTAGTATAATAGTTGAAGTATAATAGAAGTAGTAGTAGTAGTATAGTAGGGTGAGACTCCCAAAAGGTTCTGAGTTTGAATTTCAATGTCCACAGCCTAACCTGTAGGCATCCTTGAGCAAGATGTACCCCTACCTGCTCCTTAATGACCCGTCTCTGTACTGTCTAACCCCTACCTGCTCCTTAATGACCCGTCTCTGTACTGTCTAACCCCTACCTGCTCCTTAATGACCTGTCTCTGTACTGTCTAACCCCTACCTGCTCCTTAATGACCTGTCTCTGTACTGTCTAACCCCTACCTGCTCCTTAATGACCTGTCTCTGTACTGTCTAACCCCTACCTGCTCCTTAATGACCTGTCTCTGTACTGTCTAACCCCTACCTGCTCCTTAATGACCTGTCTCTGTACTGTATAACCCCTACCTGCTCCTTAATGACCTGTCTCTGTACCGTCTAACCCCTACCTGCTCCTTAATGACCTGTCTCTGTACCGTCTAACCCCTACCTGCTCCTTAATAACCCGTCTCCGTACTGTCTTACCCCTACCTGCTCCTTAATGACCTGTCTCTGTACTGTCTAACCCCTACCTGCTCCTTAATGACCTGTCTTACCCCTACCTGCTCCTTAATGACCCGTCTCTGTACTGTCTAACCCCTACCTGCTCCTTAATGACCTGTCTAACCCCTACCTGCTCCTTAATGACCCGTCTCTGTACTGTCTAACCCCTACCTGCTCCTTAATGACCTGTCTCTGTACTGTCTAACCCCTACCTGCTCCTTAATGACCTGTCTCTGTACTGTCTAACCCCTACCTGCTCCTTAATGACCCGTCTCTGTACTGTCTAACCCCTACCTGCTCCTTAATGACTTGTCTCTGTACTGTCTAACCCCTACCTGCTCCTTAATGACCTGTCTAACCCCTACCTGCTCCTTAATGACCCGTCTCTGTACTGTCTTACCCCTACCTGCTCCTTAATGACCCGTCTCTGTACTGTCTAACCCCTACCTGCTCCTTAATGACCTGTCTTACCCCTACCTGCTCCTTAATGACCCGTCCGTGTACCGTCTAACCCCTACCTGCTCCTTAATGAGCCGTCTCTGTACCATCTAACCCCTACCTGCTCCATAATGACCTGTCTCTGTACCGTCTAACCCCTACCTGCTCCTTAATGACCCGTCCGTGTACCGTCTAACCCCTACCTGCTCCTTAATGAGCCGTCTCTGTACCATCTAACCCCTACCTGCTCCATAATGACCTGTCTCTGTACTGTCTAACCCCTACCTGCTCCTTAATGACCTGTCTCTGTACCGTCTAACCCTACCTGCTCCTTAATGACCTGTCTCTGTACTGTCTAACCCCTACCTGCTCCTTAATGACCTGTCTAACCCCTACCTGCTCCTTAATGACCTGTCTCTGTACTGTCTAACCCCTACTTGCTCCTTAATGACCCGTCCGTGTACCGTCTAACCACTACCTGCTCCTTAATGAGCCGTCTCTGTACCATCTAACCCCTACCTGCTCCATAATGACCTGTCTCTGTACCGTCTAACCCCTACCTGCTCCTTAATGACCTGTCTCTGTACCGTCTAACCCCTACCTGCTCCTTAATGACCTGTCTCTGTACCGTCTAACCCCTACCTGCTCTTTAATGACCTGTCTCTGTACTGTCTAACCCTACCTGCTCCTTAATGACCTGTCTCTGTACTGTCTAACCCCTACCTGCTCCTTAATGACCTGTCTAACCCCTACCTGCTCCTTAATGACCTGTCTCTGTACTGTCTAACCCCTACTTGCTCCTTAATGACCTGTCTCTGTACCGTCTAACCCCTACCTGCTCCTTAATGACCTGTCTCTGTACCGTCTAACCCCTACCTGCTCCTTAATGACCTGTCTCTGTACTGTCTAACCCTACCTGCTCCTTAATGACCTGTCTCTGTACTGTCTAACCCCTACCTGCTCCTTAATGACCTGTCTAACCCCTACCTGCTCCTTAATGACCTGTCTCTGTACTGTCTAACCCCTACCTGCTCCTTAATGACCTGTCTCTGTACTGTCTAACCCCTACCTGCTCCTTAATGAGCCGTCTCTGTACCGTCTAACCCCTACCTGCTCCTTAATGACCCGTCTCTGTACTGTCAAACCCCTACCTGCTCCTTAATGACCCGTCCGTGTACCGTCTAACCCCTACCTGCTCATTAATGACCTGTCTCTGTACTGTCTAACCCCTACCTGCTCCTTAATGAGCCGTCTCTGTACCGTCTAACCCCTACCTGCTCCTTAATGACCCGTCTCTGTACTGTCTAACACCTACCTGCTCCTTAATGACCCGTCTCTGTACTGTCTAACACCTACCGGCTCGTAAAGGACCTGTCTCTACGGTCTAACCCCTACCTGCTCCTTAATGACCTGTCTCTGTACTATCTAACCCCTACCTGCTCGTTAAGGAACTGTCTCTGTACGGTCTAACCCCTACCTGCTCCTTAATGACCTGTCTCTGTACTGTCTTACCCCTACCTGCTCTTTAAGGACCTGTCTCTGTACTGTCTTACCCATAGCTGCTCCTTAATGACCTGTCTCTGTACTGTCTAACCCCTACCTGCTCCTTAATGACCTGTCTAACCCCTACCTGCTCCTTAATGACCTGTCTCTGTACTGTCTAACCCCTACCTGCTCCTTAATGACCTGTCTCTGTACTGTCTAACCCCTACCTGCTCTTTAAGGACCTGTCTCTGTACTGTCTTACCCATAGCTGCTCCTTAATGACCTGTCTCTGTACTGTCTAACCCCTACCTGCTCCTTAATGACCTGTCTAACCCCTACCTGCTCCTTAATGACCTGTCTCTGTACTGTCTAACCCCTACCTGCTCCTTAATGACCCGTCTCTGTACTGTCTAACCCCTAGCTGCTCCTTAATGACCTGTCTCTGTACCGTCTAACATCTACCTGCTCGTTACGGACCTGTCTCTGTACAGTCTAACCCTCACCTGCTCCTTAATCCCATGAATCTGAATTCACTGCTGTTGCTTTAGATACAAGCTAATACGAGACAATATAGTTAAATGGAACCAATTCAACCAACCAAGTCAAGTCAAGTCAAGTTTATTGTCACTTCACAGTTTACACAAGTATAAAGCAGTGAGTGAAAATCTTATGTGCAATACCCGACGACAGACAGCCGTTATAAAAATAAGCAATATGTATATATAAATCAATGTAATAAAATATACATTGTTATATGCTATATATCCATCATATATATGCTCTATAGATCCATCCTTCCCTGGAAGGATGGATCCCCTGCTGTGATCTACCTCAAGCTTCCTTCCAATTGGGGTAGTATATAAGAGAATAAAAGAGACTGGATTTCCCATTAAGGATGTGATCTACAAGGTCAAGACGGCATTCAATGGCAAGTTCGACGGCGTGTGCAAACAGAAGGAGCAGGAGACGAGACTCGTTCGGGAGAAGAACAGATGCATGGGGGAGATCTTGGAGAGGCTGGGGGTCCACCAGGAGTTGTGGGAGCCCAGCCTAGGGGACAGCGAACGCCCGGAGAGGGCCTTCACTGTGGAGGACTCAGAGGTGGGTCCTCCTACTGAGGCGTGGGGTCCTTCATCCCGGAGATGGTCTCAGACAGACTGTATATTCTACTGAGTGACGGTTAAAGTCTTTTGTGTGTGTGTGTGTTTGTGTGTGTGTGTGCGTATGTATACGTATGAAAGCTAAAGGGATCAATGGGATACAAGAGATTAGCATCAAGCTAAAACAAACAAAACGTACGTGTTGAACGAAGATGGTGGTTTGGAGATACAAGATATTGATACAAGATGATACCCTCACCACCCTCCCCCCCTCTCCAGATAAAAGTAGAACAGCACCTCCCCCCAGAGCGAAAGAAGATGGAGGAGGAGAAGAAAGAACTGGAGGAACAAGCACGTTTGGCTGCCAAGGTATGCAGCTAGAAATATGTGCTTGTTGTCCTGCATGCCACCCTATGGTATTATATATTTATCTAACCCTTTTGAATTCCTCACTCTCCATGTGTTAAGAGTGTGGGTTTCTCTTAGGTCCTTGAGCGGTGTTTCATATAGGTGTCTGACGATACAAAGTCCCGTAGGGCTGCGATATTAGGGGCAGATGTTCAAATGTCATTAAGTCGATGCTTGTGGACGCAGATGCACACAAAAAAGAAGCTGGAATTGTGAGGAATTTTCAGACATAATTTTTGACGAATGATGAGAATCATGATGGGTTCTGGGTTGTGGTTGTCCCAGGAAGATAACTCCGAGACATGATGGGTTCTGGGTTGTGGTTGTCCCAGGAGGATAGCTCCAGAGACAGGGCGTTGGAGGACATGATGGGAGGAGCCATCAAAGTGAAGAAAGAAGACATCTTGAAGAAGGTGAACAAAACAACATCTATCATTGAGTTTCTGTGTTGGTAGAGTGTGATACAGTTCTGTGTGGAAGAGACTAACTCACTCCCCATTACAAAAAATATACTTCTGAAACGTATGTACATATTCCAGGATGCACAAAAAAAAAGCCCATTGGTTTACACTTCACTTCAATCAACAAAACAAACCCCAAAGACTACACACAACAAACTGTTGACTGAGTCAGAGTAAAAAAAGGGAACAAACAGAGGATATCCAAGTTCTGTGTTTTCCTGTAGGAAGTTCCTGAGCCAGAGTTTGTTGGGCGAAAAGCGGAGCAGCAGTGGAGCGACGAGGAGAAAATAATCTACAAAGACTATGAGAAGAAAGCCAAGGAGCTCAGCGAAGAGCAGGACAAACACAGGAAGGTATGGTAACCGATCCTACAGCTACCATCCAACCATGGTTAGAAGATACTGTATGTCTTCTATGTTTCTATTCCAGACGCTGGAAAGCGAAATAAAAAAAATGCAGGCATCCATAGTGGAGTCCACCCAAGGGTTTGATGAAATCCTGGCCAAACTGTTTGAGAGGAAAGTAAAATCTGATACAGTTATATACCAGGTGAGATAAAATACACATACACACAGGTAGAGCAAGGCATTAACACTGCCAGGGTTAGGGGTTTGATTCCAATATGCTTACAATGTATTCACTCACGATATGGTATGATGCTCTTGATCAAAGCGTCTCACAATGAGTGAACGTAAGACGTGGAAAATACTACGATGTTTAGTAAATGTGTAAATGTTTCTCTAGGAGGAGCTGAAGATAGCCCACCTGGTGTACTCCATGCTGGTCGAGGAGGAGATCCGACACCAGGAGAGAGATCTCGTCCTCACCATGGAGAGGAGGCGAGCAGACAAGGTAGGTATTTGGTAGAAAGTCCTTTTAGAACATTTACATACACTTCAAGAGCAAGAGCAAACTTGGCACGGCACACTAAACATTTGCCTTTTATTACCGCGATTAACCCTCTCATCCACGTGGACTTCAGGTGTAATGGCTGTTTATTTTCATGTGCAGAACCAAATGTGTGAAGAGCTGAAAAACGTGAGACAGAGCGTGGAGCTCTGCAGAGAGGCCTACGACATGGCTGTGGCTGAGGACAGAGTGAGTGGCATGACAGACACAATGAACACACAAAACCCATAATGTCAATGTTCTATGGGTGTATGTATAATTTGGTGAATTTCTCAGCTTCTGGACAAAGGCTTTAGGAAGCAGTTCTTAGACGTTCCGGCCCATGTGGTGGATCATCTCTATAAGCTGTACAAGCACAGACCCAGGTTCGTCACGCTTGGTAACTTCAATATTACTGAATGATTAGATCACAACACAGACAGTGTCAGATTTAGCCAACATGTCATTTTCTTTCTTACAGTCTTTTGGGGACTTGGAGGAGGGGACATGAATGATGTTTAATTTGTCATCCTAACCCTAACCTGATATTATAGGGTTGTAATCAGTTTTATAAAACAAGAGGAAGAAATTTACTGAGGCAGGTTCAGCAGGATCCGTCTCTAGTCTCAGAACATTTCTCCCCTTCCTCCCAGAGTCCAGAGGATGAGGGCCCAAGCGGACAGCAACTGTTTTAACCCCTTCAAAGATGGCCCCTGGCGGGGCGGGGCGGCTAGCGACGGCCTGGGGCACATGCTGCAGGCCATGGAGGAGCTGGACTCCCCAGAGAACTCTCCCTCAGCCCTGGAGCCGGCCGCCTGGGAGAGATTCAGCCTCGTCCGCAAGGCCAAAGTGGAAAGCGAACAACAGGTCCCGTTTTACCTCTTTATCTCTAAAATGACAGTGGTAATTTCTTGGAGTATTTGCCTTTAGATGTCATTATAATCCTTTGTCATTCCCAAGTCTTGTACGGCCTACATTTGGGACAGTCCGGCCCATGTACGTGTATGTGTATCTGTATGTCCTGCTGGTATAAAGTGCAGGGATATGTACCGACTAATAGTGAATGTGTACACACCACACTTGTGTGTGCTGAATGTTTTCTGGGTAATTAGGAGCATCTGCCGTTTGAAGGGTGACATAAAAATAAATAATTTGTTTAATTTGCATTCCTGGAACTGCAATGGATCAAAATAAGACAAAAAATGTGCCATGGTTGAGTCCTAGCCAACAGCCCAGATGAATCTGTACTGAGAGGAGCTTGCTGTGCCAGAGATCTCACCTGGTTGTTTCTTAACCTCAGGTAAAGGTGAAGGCCCTGACCCTGGCAGAGACGCAGGCTTTTCTTCAGAAAAGGAGCAACGAAGACGAGGCTACAAAACAACAGCTCAAAACCCTCATGGATGAACTCAATGGGTATGATTATATGCTGTTGATAAAAAACAGAATCTGTTCAGCTGTTTTCAAGAGCCTAACATTTTGGAAAGTGAAATATTAATGTAAGTTGAAAACATGTTTTAGACTAATCCTATAACCACCATGCAAAACAAAAGCTGTGTTTTAAAGCACAGCCTTAAGCATAATTTACCTTATATAAAACATGTCAAAAAGTACAGTAGGATAGTCTAAAGGTTAAGGTGTTTCAGTCACAGCTGAAGGTTGTGGGTTCAAACCCCTATGTCTAGTCTACCTGTAGGCATCCTTCAACAAGATGCCCCAACGCCCCTACCTGGTCCTAAATTACTAATAAGAACTGAGTTTGTATTTGTTTTACTGTAAAAGTTGCTAGTTGTAATGTATTTTCCTTTACTTTTAAAGTCCCCCATCTTAGTGATTGTGATAACCCATTAAAACCCTCCAGTTACATCCTAAGTGGGAGTGTCCACCCAGATGTAGTTCAGACCTAGTAGACACTCCCACTTGTGATGTCACTAGATGGTGGTCACATGACTTGTAATGGCTGATCACTCTTACCTGGTGGTAAAGTAGGGGCCTCTCACCTCTCTTGTCAGCTTGCGGGAGCACAAGGTTGGCTTCCAGCTGGACCTCCTGGTGCAGGTGCTGCTGAGGCAGGGCCAGGTGGAGGCCAGCCCCGCCCTCTTTATCGGCCACCACCGGGACTCCACCGTGATGCACCACCGGAGCGTGGTGGAGGACCTCAACAACACCATCCAGGTCTGAACACCACACCACACACACACACACACACACATACCCTTCAGAATATGCAACCCTCTGGGACTGCAAATCCACCACATAGATATTTAACTGACGGGCGACCGTTTATTTTTAAACAATGCATCGATGTGCTTTAAAACTTATCCTGACTATGGGGTTGTTGGTTCTGGGATCAAACTCCGTCGTACCTGTAGTTATCCTAGCCCCCGACTCCTATCTGCTACTTTACTTATGTATTCACTGTAAGTTACATTGGACAGAAGCATCAATCATTACACTCTCTAGCCAATATGACCAAACAGTAATCATCAGCACTTTTGAGTTGTCTCTGGTGAATGGACCTCCAGACGCTGGGGGAGCAGAAGATGGCCATCATGGTGGAGTGTAAGGACTTCCGCTGGACCACGGTCCAGCAGGAGTGGGAGCAGCAGAGGAACCGGATGCAGCTGGAGCACTACAACATGGACACCCCCAACCTGCACCTGTCAATGGATCAGCAGGAGGTCTCTTCATACACATCACACATAGGACCATGCATCGGTTTATTTTTTTACGCCTAATATTTAATTGGTTTATTCCTGTATTATTTAATTTGTTTATTAAAGTATTTGTGTTTATTATGTAATATTTTAGTTTTTATTCTGTATTTGTATTATTTTATATCATTATTATATTATATAATTGAGCAGAGCAAAAGATGCAATATATTTAATTATAGAAGATTTAATAAAGGTGTATTTTCTCCCTTTTCCCCACAGTATCTTGACAAGACGGATCCCAAAATGGTGGACCAGGACTCTACCCCGGAGAACCACACCTCTCTAGTAACAACCTTCCTAGACCAACTCCGGTGATTACGGTATCTAGTATCAGCAAGTCTTTATAACAGAAGGTTGTTAACGTGGTTCAACAGGGTCCCCAGGGGACGGTCAGACAGGTGAGCGTATGGCCAGCGGCCCTCAAAGCCGAGCAGAACACCGCATTGGACCGGGCGCTGGTCGAGATGGAGGTGGCTGTGTCCAAAAGGAGGCTCATCTATGAGGCCACAGGTACGGCATCAGTCAAATCGGTGAAAACTGAAGGGGCCTCGGTAGAGCGCATACCTCCGCCACACCAAAACGTCCCCTGGATACGGATTTGGATATGCACCAAACTAATCATCTTTGGCTCATAAGAAATCAAGTAAAACTTGTTTCGTCCAATTCCGTACATAACTTCAGTTATGTCTTGCTAACTGAAAAACAAACGGGGGCAAAACCATAGGCTCCAAGCACTGCCAGTAACTCCACTAACATTCATAAACGTCTTCTGCTCCATTTCTAAATGACCAAAACACTGCTGATTCCGCCCCATTATTAAGGTCTTGTTTCAGAAGATACGCCTGTTGATATTCCCAGGATCTTGCCGGGACTTGAACACTAGCACGCTATAAGACTGAACAAACATGTTTTCACATGCATACCAATGTTTGAACAACACTGCTCCTGTAACCGCTTCAATGGCGCAACAGATCCATCTCATGTCTGGGCTCTTCTTCTTCTCCTGAATAACGAACATGTGTGTAGCCGAGGAGGATGACCAGGAAAAGGAGCGGTCGGAGATCTACCGAGACATTGTTCAGCTGAAGACCGCAAAGCACCTGGCGAGGACCCAGGCCCGGGACCTGGCCTCGCTCCGGGACCAGCTGGAGGTTGCCCGCATGAAGAACTTCCCCGCCCTCAATTAGTTCCAAACAAGACGTGATGTACGACTCATGATGAACACATGACGTACTACAAATGAACACATGACGTACAACACATGAACACGTGATGTACAACACATGACATACTAAACATAATGAACACATGACGTACAACACATGAACACGTGATTTACTACACATGAACACATGACGAACACCAAAAGTACAACGCGTGATGAAAACATGATGTACTGCACATGAAAAGCTTTATTTGTTCAAACAGTAAAACAAAACACTGAAACAATTAAAGTCTTACTGTACTCGTTTTGATGTTCAAAATAAATATACAATACATATTCAATCTGTGAAGTCATCTTCCAAGCGGTCAAAGTGCAGTATCTTGTCCTCCAGACCAAAGAGGTCCATGAGGTCAGCTAGGCCGGCCTTCCGTCCTTCTACAGGAACGTCTGACTGGAGCTCGTAGAGCGCAGACTGGGAACAGCCTCGCCACTTGGCAATTAACGCTTGGAGATGTGTGAAATTGTTCTGGAAAGAGTCGGGACACATTTATCATTATTCATTTAGCAGATGATTTGTATCCAAAGTGACTTCCACTGAATGGTTAGAGGAGCCTTGCTCTAGCCTAGCCTCTAGCTGTGGATACTTGGGCTTGAACCCAGTACCTTTCCCCTTTGTCTGGGAATTGAACACCACAGGCTACACTCACCAAACTATCCTGCCCAACAAGGTGTGTGTGTTGTAAAATAAGGGTCAGGATAGTGTAGTGTTTAAAGTCTACACAGATCCTTCCTACACCAACCCCATCATCCTTGCCTGTTATGTCCCATCATCACCTGTATTTCAATTCACCATAAGTCTCTTTGGCTGAAAGTGTGCTAAATTAATACAATTATATGGCACTATACAAGACAGAGCCGGAGCACAGAGTCTACCTTGCTTCGGTACACCTTCACCATGTTCAGTCTGCGTACGACCTCCATCTTGCCCCTCAGCTCCCCCCTGAGCACGTCTCTCAGGGTCCCCACGTCCACCACCAGCGGTTCAGAAGCATGGCCTTCGTTGCAGTGAACATTCCCGCCGTCTCCAGATGGTTCGTTAGCGACGTCTCCCCGATCTGCCGGGACTTGTTGGCCATCGCTCTTCTGGCCCTTATCATCCTCATCGTCGACACAAAGCCTCTTCGCCACAGAGGAGGGTGTGGCGGCTAACGAGCGCCTGGACCTCTTCAGCCTCGCCTTCAGCGAGTCGCTGAGGTGTTGATGGGGCTTTAACGTGAGAGGCTGTACAACGTAAGGTAACAGGAGATAAGTTCTGGTTTTACAGCAGCAGCAACAGGACAATCGAACAAGAGAGTAGACGCATAAAAATGGATTAATTTGTTTCTATACCTTTAAAACACCAAATGAATACCTATGTACACTAAATAAATACCGATATACACTGTATACACAAAATATCTACCGATATAAACACTAAACAAATCATTTTATACACTAAATACCTATATACACACTTAATAAAATCGAATAAAATCAAATACACAAACACCTCCCAAACATTAGTTGGGAGGTTGTGTAGTTAGAAGAATAAAGAAATTGTAATAATTGGTGAACAATAACAAACAGACACTGAACACACAATGAATATGAGTTACCACGTGGCTGATGAATGGCACAAACAGATAAATCAACGTAATAAATGCTCATATCACATTTAATACCTAGACTGTCTTTTAACCTGTAAATTATATTACTATGCACTTTACTGCAACATTGGCACTCTGGTTAGACGCTAAATTATTTTCGCTGTACTGTACTTGTGCTGTGCAATGACAATACATTAGAATCTAACCGAATTTAATCGAATCTAATAAAGTGCTTACCTTTTCCCTTGAGCACTGAGTCGGGGTCTCAGGGAGACGAGGTGTGCGGTCTGCTTCACCGTCCATCTGTATAATTACTAACTTAACCGTACACTAACTTAACCTTATCCTTACTAACTTAACCTTATCCTTACTAACTTAACCTTCTTCTGACTACCTTAACCTTCTTCTGAATAGCTTAGCCCCATTATCACTAACTTGATAACCTTCTTCCAACAACCTTATCCTCACTAACTTAATAACCTTCTTATGACTGAACCTCAAGTGAACCTCATTATCATCACTAACTTTATAACCTAATTCTGAGTAACTTAACTGCTATGAACTACTTTACTAACCAGGCCGTTGTCGGTGTCACCAGTGAACCTCGTCTCGTCTTCAGACATGTTAAAAACTCGTCTTCAGACATGTTAAAACACGACGATATGATACACGCTTGACTAACCGTTTAAACTATCCAGATAAACTAACCGTTAACTAACTTAATAGTTAACTAACTCTCTTGTTGTTGATATTAATTAACATTATTTGGCTTTAGTTCCTTCTCCTTATTCCTTTCAAGAAACCCGCGGAAATCACGATCGCATTATCCGGTGAGGGGCATTGTGGGTGTTGGAGTTTAAGGTGCCTTATTTGTGCAGCCTACGGACATTTTAAACGATAAAATAATTATATATAATATATATAATTATATATATATTATATATATAATATATATATATTATATATATATATAAATAATTGTTTATTATATATAAATATATAATATATATTTTAGAATATATGATTATATTAAAAGTCAGAAAAGGGTATATAATCTATATTATGATGTAAATCATGAATTAATTAACTGATAATGGTACACTGAACATGAAGTCTGTATAATGACAACGGTTCATCGACACAAAACAACAGCTTAATTTAAACATTAACAAAGGACTGCTGACTCACTCGGTGTTTGTTTCTTTGGCGCCCAGCAGGAAGGTAGGGCGTCCTGCCTGAACTTGAACGGGGATTTGAACATTTTATACAGATGAATCTCACAGGTCTTTAAGGTGAGAAAACATGTCCGCTCTTTACTTTCTGAGTCATTTTCATCCCTTATTTTACAGTCCTGTGAGCTCTCTGGCGGCAGTATAGCTCAGGAGCTAGTTTGATCCCCCCGCTCCTCCTAGCAAAAACTTTCAAGGTTGAGCAAGACCCCCTAACCCTAACTGCTCCTGACCTGCTGGCTGTCTCCCTGCATGGCTGACTCCGCCGTCGGTGGTTGCATGTGTGTATGAATGGGTGAATGAATGTGTGTATGAATGGGTGAATGTGAGCATGACTTATAAAGCGCTTTGGATAACTGCTATATAAAAGATCCATTAAAAAGTGTATATATGAGGTATGACAGGCGGTACGTGTAGCGCTGACTAAATAAAATGTGATGGTTTAAATGTGTGTATGCGAACGCTACCAGGACAATCATACGAGCTTCTGTCAAATGTTTGGATTGTTAAGGCTTTCTCGATTCACATTTTTTAGCTAGAGCTAAAAGGGGCTTTTATTCAATAAACGTTATTAGTCCCTTAGAGAAAGAACTAGCACATGACACCACACCAAAAGCATGTCATCTGGGAGACAAACAGGCCCTCACAACTAGAGCACAACTAGAGCAAAATAAGACCACAAATATTGCACAGGATAAGTTGTCCAAATTGTTGGACAACAAATGACAATACAGACAGACACACAGACAGACAGATATATAGGTAGAGCGGTCGCCTCACAACCGAAAGGTCGCTGGTTTGATCCCCTGGCTCCTCCTAGCAAAAACTGTGGAGGTGTCCTTGAGCAAGACCCCCTAACCCTAACTGCTCCTGACCTGCTGGCTGTCTCCTTGATGGCTGACTCCGCTGTCAGTGTATGAATGGGTGAATGTGAGGCATGACTTGTAATGCGCTTTGGACAAAAGCGCTATAAAAGCCAGCATTCTTATTATTAGAAGGGAATACTCACAGATAGAGACAGATAGAGACAGACGGCAGACAGATTTAAAGGAAGAAGGGAATACTCACAGACAGACAGTCTGTCAGATTTGGGGAAATTAAAAAAGCCTGTATTAGCAAAAAAAAGGCAGACACTGATGTGTGATAAGGAGGGAGGAAGGCGAACCCTGTGTCAGACACTTTCAGTCAGTCGTAACGCCAATGGAATGTTCTGTTTCTCCCTGAGGAGAAGTCACACCGTGGTGTCAAAATCATCATCAGTCACCTTAAACTGTCTGACCCAGGGGCTTACAAGCTGGGGTCGTGACCCCAGAAGTGGGTCCCAGGCTCGGCCAGAAAATACATGTTTCATTTGATCATTAGCCTGTTCCAAGAGGCTTGCAGTAGCCTTGCAGACTAAGGACAATGTATTGCTTATTTAACGGCACTAAATATGAGGTGGGTCCTGGGCCAAAGTATAGCCTACTACCCAGAGGTTTGAGAAGGGCTGAACTCTGATGGTTTTACAGGCCACGTTGTACAGTGGTGTACTGGTCCTTCCCTTCAATTACAGCCTCACCATTTTCTATAAACTGAATTTAACGCTTCATACGGCGGGAGGGAATGGGGAGTAAGCATTCTATTGTTCCAAATGGCAGTTAAACAACTTGAATCTGGAAGTAGCCCACTAGCTAAAGTCTACCAAATTAAGTTCTCTGTTTTTAGCGCCATTGTTTGCTTTTTTGTGTTCAAGTTTAAGCATTTCCCCTCCACAGACTAGCAGCTCCTTAGTGCTGCGCAGCAACACGTTGTTTTCCACCAGTGTGTGTGAGTCACGGGTGGGTGTCTCATCGGGTGGGGTGAGGGAGGGGAGGGTGAGGGAGGGAGGGTGGGAGGGTGAGGGAGGGAGGGTGAGGGTTTGGGTTTGGCACTTTCTCTCCCGTGCACGTGGCTCGCGGCCAGTGGGGGAACTCGACTCAAATTGCACACACAAAAAGAGAGAGAGAGAGAGAGAGAGAGAGAGAGAGAGAGAGAGAGAGAGAGAGAGAGAGAGAGAGAGAGAGAGAGAGAGAGAGAGAGAGAGAGAGAGAGAGAGAGAGAGAGAGAGAGAGAGAGAGAGAGAGAGAGAGAGAGAGAGAGAGAGAGAGAGAGATGCGCACATACGCACACAATTTGACATAACTGTAGACCTCACAAGAAAGCCTCCAAACCATCCCTGTATCTCTGGCTGTATATGAGTTGTGGGCCAGTGACACTCAAACAAGTTGTGTGGTTCGGGTTAGATGATTTATTTCCCCCTTCACGCCAACGTGTGCGCCAGATGTGGAGCTACTCAAGAATACGTTTGTGTTTCAGATTGTGAAAACGTGTTTTTCTGTAGGTTGTGGGCCAGAGCGGCTGGTCGACGCGTCGGAATGCGAGACGTATGGAAAGTCTGACTAAAAGCGCTTAGAAACTTTGGTCCCAAACGAGCACAGGGTTGCAATTAGTCATGTAGAAGTCTAATCTACAAGTACACACAACTACGGGCTTTTGACTTTTCGACTACGTTGCCTCGCCTTATAAACCCCACCTGAATGTGTCCTCGCAGGTTAATAAGTCAACACGCACACACACACACGCACGCACACACACACGCACACACGCACACACGCACACACGCACACACGCACACACACACACACGCACACACACTCTCTTTAATCCGCAGCCCCGGGCCACGCTTTTCCTGCGTCTTTGCGCGCCGTCTGGAGACCTACTACCTGCGGGCCAACAGCGCAGGGGCGCGGCTGGGCGCGGTGCCAGCTTCTTCTCTGTTATGACTTGCATGAGAAAGTTTAGGGAGTGAGTGGACTCATCCAGAACTTCCAGAACATCCTTCATAGATACTTTCTGTGCGGCTGGTTCAGCGGATCGGTCGGCGTACATCTGGGCTCTCTGGATTTTAACACGTCGGCGGCGTAAACTTGACTTTGACAAGGTTGTTGTTTTGTGCGTCGATCTCGCTCAAGGTAGGGCTTTCGATTGTTGTGTATAACATTGTGATGATAATGATGATGTTGTGGCGATAGATTCCTCAATTATGTATTGTTTTCCCTGCTCGGACGACGTTGTGTCGTCTTTGTTCCCACCTGCGCTCGACTGTTTTTTTGGATTGTAAGTCATTTTTCTGCACTTTTGTGGAAGTGGTGTTTACTCCGGGGTCTCCTCCGGAGTAAAGACCGGGAGTGGTCTTTACTCCGGGGTCTCCTCCGGAGTAAAGACCAGCTCCTGGTCCTTCTAGTCTTTAACTTGACGTTGAGTTGGTGAGTATTGGACGCTTGTTAGGAAGGAAAGGCACTAGTGTCTTCTGGTGTTGAATGACGTTATTGTAAGACGATTTAGACAATAGGGTCTGCTAAATGACGAATGTAGGCTAATGTAATGTAATACGTAATACGTAAAAAACAGCATGTAGTTCCCTCGTCTTGGTGTAAACAAAGCGGACTGATTTCAAAAGGGACGACATATGATATTGTTCTGAAAACCCGTTGATGAAATTGTGCAGAAAAGTCGCAGAAGGAGAACATACAATGAGTCCTTAGAATTACAGATCAAGGAGGAGACATTTTCAAGTGCCTTTGGCCAACAGGGTGCGGTGAGAACAGCTCTTTGTGTCCTCAGCTGTTCAGGACTTCACTGGCTTCTGGTCTTTTGTTGCCAAGACTTTCAAAGAGACACAACGTTAACCCCAATTCTTTTGATATCTCTCACTGTCTTTCTCATGAATCATGAGCTATTATTGTTATCACCTAATCTTCACCTGATCTGGTGGTGTGGCTGAACACCAGCTTTAGATAAGATGGAACATGTGTTTGATACACATAATCATTAGCACAGAGAGCTGGTCTATTTTAGTCTTTAGATTACTGCAGGAATATAATTTTCTTACTGAGAAGAGAGTCTGGAAATCAGTTTTGTTTCTCATAAATAAGCAGCCTTTTAACCTCGATATGTTTATTTGAATGGAAACTATAAACATGTTAAATGTTCTTTCTCTCAGCTTGAACCAAATCAGTACAGGACCAATCAACAACGCAGTGCGTGTATTATGTATTTGTTACCATAATGATCTGATGGTATAATATATATATAATAATTCACATTATCCATCATCATCTCTCCAGAGAACACTGGATGGACGATTTAACAACAAGACAGAGAAACTTCTCAGACATATCGGGAGAACATGGTGAGATTCTTCAAGTCGTTGTTGTGAACAGTTCCTGCCAATCATTCAATAAGACACTATGGGGGATAATATATGCATTTGCATTTGCTTGCCACTATATTTAAATGAACTGCTTATCTGTACGATATGATGTCCTTACACTTACACCACTTACACATGACACGCAATATAATCCAAGTGTTTATATTGAAAGGGGTAGGAGGTTTATGAGGACCTAAAGCAAAGTGACCTAACTCCTCATTGCCTTGTATGGTTCACTGCTTCAACACAAAGCGCTAGAACACAAGATGGAGACCAGAGCCCAAATGTTCTCTTGGATATCCAATTCTTGTTCGGGGGAATTTAGTGACTGAGAACTAGTTAGTATATTGACTATATTGATAACTGTAAGTTATCATTTATAGTTAGTTAGTTATAGTATATTTTATAGTTATAATTAGTAGTCTCAGCATTTCACCAACATTTGGGATAACCTTTTTTTGCAAAAAGGCTTTTCTTGGTAATTACCGAGACCCAGGTCAGGGAGATACTTAATTATACATCTGTCACAGGCACAGAGGAGCATGTATATAATCATATATTTATATATATATATATATATATATATATATAAATATATAATCAGAGCTTGTTCTGCCTGACTCAGCGCTGTCCCATTGAATTTCAGATCTCAAGATTAGAAGAAGTTGGAAGTTCCCTTTACCAACCAGCCTGGTTCTGAACTCCCAGTGTTTTCATTATGTTGGATCATTTCATATCATTATCGACGGCATTATAATTCCTTTATGAAATTCACTCCCCTGTAAAATTTCATTCAGACCTGATTGAGCTAGTGGCCATGTGTGTTAAGGTGGGTGTGAGAGGCCTTGTGATGTGAGCCGTGAGTGTCCTACGTGATACTCGGAGGGGAAACAGAATGCAGAACTGAAAATAATAATGTTGCTATGGGGTCCAAAGATTCTAGAAGATTTCCAGCACCCATCGTACCCTACATGGTACGAGACTAGGAGGTGATTAAAGTGGATAAAGTGTTCAATATTGGTACACATTATAGTATTTAGCTGGGTCTTAGTGATAGGCCCGGCAGATAGACAGATAGACAGATAGACAGTGGTGTGTTCTTATAAGCTTTGGTACCAAACAAACACAGGGTTGCAATTAATCCTGTAGTTGGGTGACAAGTTACAGATTCAAGTTAAACCGACAAACTGACAAACCAAGAAACCCAAGTGAAGAAAAAAAGGAAAAGTATACTTGGTAAAGTGACTCATTCTCTCTCTCTCTTTTGTGTCTTTTTAAATCTATCAGTTCTGACGGAAACTATAATTTCCACGAGTCGACTGGCATCCCTGCCTCCGAGTGAGTTCCTTCATCCTTTTTCTATTTATGTTCACTTCTGTTTTAAATATAAACAGACTACTGGCTAAGGGTAATATGCGGTCTCTCTTTGTTTGGATGTGTGTCTCTGTTGCTAGAGGGAACCAGCGGATCAAATCACAGGAGCATGCTCAGCAGTGGAGGAGGAGGAGGAGGAGGAGGAGGAGGGCTGGAGAAGAATGTCTTAACCCAGAACAGCGGTGGAAGTTATTTCACTTCATGTGAGAGAGAAGTCCTATAAATCACCATGAGCAGTATGAGTGTGGGGTGAGGGTCTGACTGGTGGGAGATGCCGAGTGTTTCATTGTTTAAAAATGTTTTGCTCACACTGTGGAGGAGAGTTTAGTGGGGGCTGGCTGGCTTCCAAGTGAAACATTACATTTTAAATGTGAGCATTTGAAACATTTAAAACCATCAGTCACACTGCTTAAGCTCCAGCTGATATTCAAGATCACACTGCCGTTAAAAGTTTAAATTGTCATCAAATATTCTTAAAATGACATGTGGACACATGTACACATGTTTGTGTTTTACTAAAGAAAAACAACTAGGGTAAAAAGGGTCAAAAGAAAGTGCTAGAACCTACACTTAAAGCGGTGAGAAGCGCCAGCGGTTCTGCGGTTCTGGTTCTGACCGGTAGTAACCCCCCCAGCCTCGGTGGGAGTGAACGCCAGCAGTGCCTACAGCTCGTCCTCGGGGGTGTACCTCGGGGGGGACTCCTCTGGCGGCGGGGGAGGAGGTGCTCGCCGTAGCGGAGGAGGAGGAGGCGGTCGCTACGGTGACCCGGACGACTACGGCAGCGGAGGGACCAGCAGCGGCGGCTACGCGGTGACCTCCGTGTCCAAGGTCAGGTCCGGCTCGTCGGGCGGAGGAGGAGGTGGCGGGAGGAGGCTGCAGAGCGCGGGCTCGGCAGGGGGGCCATCGCCGGCCTTCCGGGACAGGAAGAACATGTCGGGCCGCTCCGGAGGCTATGAGGGTAGGATGGAGGATCGACAGAGAGAGAAAGATAAACATAAGCATGAGCATAATAATGAAGGGAAATCACCACAGGTCACAGGAGCCCACTTTACACCTCCCTCTCCTTCTCCTTCCGCTTTCTGTTTTTTCTCCTTCTTCTAGGAAGTTCCAGCGGCAACTCCTCACCAGAATTGTCCCGAAAGGACTATGGAAACTATTGTAGGTTTGGACAGAAAGATAACAGCGACTAGCGTCGGTCTTTATGTTGTGGCAACTTCTGGGTCAACACTGCTGTCTGTCTGTCTGTCTATCTGCCTGTCTGTCTGACTGTATGTTTGTGACGATGACTATGTATATGCCTGTGCTGACGTGTGTGTATGTGTGTGTTTGTGTGTGTTTGTTTTGTATATAGGTGCCAGTGGCCCGAGAGGGAGGAGCCAGAGCCGGGGTACGCTAGATTCACTTCACACACACACACACACACACACACACACACACACACACACACACACACACACACACACACACACAGGCTCGCACACACACACACACACACACACACACACACACACACACACACACACACACACACACACACACACACACACACATACAAATACACACACACACACACACACTCACTCTCTCCTTCCTGTGTTTAAGAACTAATAAAAGTTGGTTCCCCTTCTATTGTAGTCTCTAAGTTTTTATGAGTCTCATACATCTGGAGGTCTTTTCTTTGTGTCCATCTCATCATGTTTTTTTCCCCTCTCTTTTCTTTTGGTTTGCAGAGAGCGAGATCAGAGCCCGACTGCAGAGCGCCTCCCCCACAGCCTGCAGATGTGAGCCAGTTGTTGTGTCATGTTTCACACACATTACAAAATACGTGCTTATCCCCTACTGAGGACTAGTGGGGGTGTTGGTAGCAATAATATGCTTTGAGAGAGTCGACTATTAAGAGATACAAACAAACCAAAAAATAATTCCCCCCCCTGAATTCACACAGGTCCCATTCAAACTGTTATTGGAAGGTGTGCGTTTTTATTGGTTAGCGCTAGAATATGCTGGACTTGCTGGGTCGCCATCACGCAGGAATCCATCTCACCGGACTACATGTTATGCGCTTGTGGCCGAACCGACAGTGGGTCGAAACCAATCCTATTAGGAACTGCTGGCGGCTAGGGCGTGGTTTAGGTGTGACAACAGCGAGTAGCAACTGTTGGTTCGAAAACAACAATGATGGCTCCTAAAGAGGTTAGTGTAGATAGTATGTATGCTGGACTGGAGAGTGCTTTTCTTCATTGAAAGAAGAGCAAAGAACGGCACTGAAGGCTTTTCTAGATGGAAACAAGAGACTAGAGCACATACTTCTGCCACACCAAAAAGTCTCCTGGATCCGGATTCAGCCACACCACACCTAAAACACAGAACCCCTTTATCTAAACACACAGCCGGTGCACATAGTTAGGAGCTCCTTCAGCACCCACTGAGAAGTGGTTTGTGGGGACGTCAGCCTGCCCCCCTCTCCAAGCTAATGACATGGTGGTGGTACCCAGGGACGGAGCTGGACGATGTGAAGAGGCTGCTGAATGCTGGGAGATCCAGCAGCGTGAGTCCCACCCGGTCCTCCACCCACTCCACCACCCTGCCGGTCCCTAGGAAGGCGGTGGCTGAGGCCCGGATCACCAGCGAGTCCTCACAGTCGGGTACAGACAGAACCAGAACCAGTCTGGGATATTTATAGCTACAGACACTCTCAGAACCGGTCTCGGATATTTATAGTCATAGATACACAAGACCGAGTCTGGTTTTGCTTATTACACACACATATTCAACACATTCACACAAGAACACACACACACACGTAAACACACGTAAACAACTACACAAACGCCAACACACATTCTCATACCACACACACACACACACACACACACAACCACACACACACACACACACACACACACACACACAAGCCATCTAGTTTCAAACAAGGACAAACCTACACACCCGAGTGAAACATGACCTCGCACCTCTTTTCATTCTTCTGTTTTCCGTAGTTTCGACCCATTACGAAACCGGCCTCAGAGCGGGCCACCAGGACACCACACGGCAGGCGGGTGGGCTGAAAGTGGGCCAGTACAGCACCGACAAGACGGGCTCATACCACGTGAGCGTGAAGCCAGGCCGATACGACAGCTCTAAGTCCGGTCTGTACGACCGCACTGTCACCTCCGACCACTACGACTCGGGCATCATCCCCGGGCCGTACGGAAGACACGGCCAGCAGTACGAGATGACCACCATCAGGTCCTCCGTGGGCCAGGACTCCGGCTCTGTCAGGTCCGCGGGCTACGAGACCACCACGCTGGACGCCGCCACCCTGCCCATGTTCACCTGGTCCACCAACGCCCTGCTCACCTCCCCTGCCGCTGTCCCCGCCTCCGCCTCCCCCGCCTCACCCAACATGGCCGCCGCCACAGGCAGCAGCAGCAGCTACGTCCACCAGAGCAGCAGCACTAACAACATGGGAGGCACCTCCCCCATATCGGCAGCCTCCCCCTCCTCCCTCTCCGGTGAGCAGCCTTATTTCTGTTTACAGTCTGTTTTAGTCTGTTTACATCAATACATCAATACACAATATAAAATCAATCAACATACAGAAGAATGGAATAAAGGTCTGCACAATATCAATGTAATATTTAGGAATACTTTGATATTCTTGATAGTTTAACCGTAGTAGTTACTTGTGAATAGTTTGTCTTGTTATTTTAACTCTAGTCTGTGCGTCTGTGTGTGTGTGCAGTGTACGGCTTCCAGAACAATCTGGGCCCCACGTCGGGCAGTGTGCTAACCACCAGCGGAGCTAACGTCAGCGCTAGCACAGGGGGTAAGCTAGGCTCTTTTATTATACAATTATTATTTAGTGCCATTTATACAAATGCTTATGATATGTATCCCTGCCAGTGTCCTGATGTGCCTGTGTGTGTGTATGTATGTGTGTGTGTGTGTGTGTGTGTGTGTGTGTGTGTGTGTGTGTATTTGTGTGTGTGTGTGTGTGTGTGTGTGTGTGTGTGTGTGTGTGTGTGTGTGTGTGTGTGTGTGTGAGCCTGTGTGTGTGTGTGTGTGTGTGTGTGTGCGTGTATGAGCCTGTGTGTGTGTGTGTTTGTGTGTCTGTGTGTGTATGTGTATGTGTGTGTGTGTGTGTGTGTGTGTGTGTGTGTGCGCGTGTGTGTGCCTGTGCGCGTGCATGCGTGTGTTATCAGGGTATGGAGTACAGAAGAATGTCTCCAACGGTGGGGGTCTGATCAGCACTGGAGTCTCTGCAAGTATGTTTATAAACAGTTTAGATAACATCACGACATAACTCCCATTTTCCATTACACGCTAATTCAGTACTAATTGTAAAAATAGTAGCAACAATTAAATACTGCTAATTATAATAATAATCTTTCATCATAATGGTAACATCAATCATAAAAACTGTGATAACAATCATAATTCAGCAGAACACGTTTTGACACGACTTATCAATCCTTTACGACACACGTTGCACAGTACAGTTTTTACGGTATTGAACACTTTCGTACATGTTTTAGTTTATAATACTTATTTAATTTTATTTACTTATTTTGTACTTAATTATATATTTTTTAATTTCTTAATTTTGTTGAATTTAGTTCAACCAGTTTCTTTGTTTCTGATTGGTTGTTGTTGTTGCGCTCATTAGCCACCAGAGGGCAGACAGACGATCCGTACAAGAAGGACTTCAAGTACCTGATCCTGGACAAGGAGAACATGGTGGGGAACAAAGACACGGAGGTGCTGATCCTCGCCAAGGACAGCGGCAAGCAGTTCACCAGCGGAGGCATTCACTTAGGAGGCGGTCAGTCGCTTGCTGCCCCCTTGTGGACTCATTGAGATATACATTTCTTATTATTTTATGTAATTCATCTTTGATTTTTGATTTAAATAATACATTTTTTTCAGGCTCACTTTCCGGAGACTCCATGAAAAAGGAGAAGTTGGTGTCCAGCTACAGCGAAGGAGTTCAGCAGAAGCTAGAGACCAGCAATTACTGTTAGAAAAATCACCATATTATTAAAATATATATCTATTAATTGATTACAGCATTAAAAAGCTGAATAACAAACTGCTTTAACAGATGGGTCATCTGGAGTTCTAATGAAAGACAAGGCAACGTATGCAGGTAGGACCATATGAGGATTGGATTATATTATTAGGATTTCATTCTGTAATCGTGCATATAGCATACTTTATACTTTTTATATAGTTATATATTATTATGATTATTATTATAATATATATTAAATATGTTTTATATATTGTTATACCATAATATATAATAATAATCATAATAAAATGTTCTTTTGATATAAATCAGTCTTTTTAAAATGTTATTTCACCCTATGTGTTCCATATGGTCCAGAGCAGGCTGACCTCACCTTGTGTAAACATGAAGCATTAGGGTGATAACAGCCTCATAATAAGCCTCATAATAAGCCTCATAATAAGCCTCACAATAAGCGCGTTGAACCACCAGAGATCCGCCGGGACGACGGCTGTGGAGGAGGCGGAGCGGCGTTCTGCTGCTCCACCTCCTGCTGCTCCTGGTGGAAGTGGCTGCTGGGCCTCCTGCTCCTCAGCCTCCTGCTCCTCGGCCTGCTCTTCGGACTCATCGCCCTGGGTGAGTCGGGGGGGGGAAGTGGGTGAGTCTGGGGGGAGGGGGTGAGTGGGTGAGTCTGGGGGGAGTGGGTGAGTCGGGGGGGGGAAGTGGGTGAGTCTGGGGGGAGGGGGTGAGTGGGTGAGTCTGGGGGGAGTGGGTGAGTCGGGGGGGAAGTGGGTGAGTCTGGGGGGAGTGGGTGAGTCGGGGGGGGGAAGTGGGTGAGTCTGGGGGGAGTGGGTGAGTCGGCTGGGGGAGTGGGTGAGTCAGGGGGGGGGGGGGAGTGGGTGAGTCTGGGGGGAGTGGGTGAGTCGGCTGGGGGAGTGGGTGAGTCGGGGGGGAGTGGGTGAGCCAGGGGGGAATGGGTGAGTCAGGGGGGAGTGGGTGAGTCAGGGGGTGGAGTGGGTGAGTCAGGGGGTGGAGTGGGTGAGTCAGGGGGGAGTGGGTGAGTCAGGGGGGGGGGGGGGAGTGGGTGAGCCAGGGGGTGGAGTGGGTGAGTCGGGGGGGAGTGGGTGAGTCAGGGGGGAGTGGGTGAGTCAGGGGGGGGGGGGGAGTGGGTGAGTCAGGGGGGGAGTGGGTGAGTCAGGGGGGGGGGGGAGTTGGGTGAGTTAGGGGGGAGTGGGTGAGTCAGGGGGTGGAGTAGGTGAGTCGGGGGGGAGTGGGTGAATCTGGGGGGGGGAGTAGGTGAGTCGGGGGGGAGTGGGTGAGTCAGGGGGGGGAGTGGGTGAGTCTGGGGGGGGAGTGGGTGAGTCAGGGGGGAGTGGGTGAGTCTGGGGGGAGGGGGTGAGTGGGTGAGTCTGGGGGGAGTGGGTGAGTCGGCTGGGGGAGTGGGTGAGTCGGGGGGGGGAGTGGGTGAGTCAGGGGGGAGTGGGTGAGTCTGGGGGGAGGGGGTGAGTGGGTGAGTCTGGGGGGAGTGGGTGAGTCGGCTGGGGGAGTGGGTGAGTCGGGGGGGGGAAGTGGGTGAGTCTGGGGGGAGTGGGTGAGTCGGGGGGGGGAAGTGGGTGAGTCTGGGGGGAGTGGGTGAGTCGGCTGGGGGAGTGGGTGAGTCAAGGGGGGGGAGTGGGTGAGTCGGGGGGGGGAAGTGGGTGAGTCTGGGGGGAGTGGGTGAGTCGGCTGGGGAAGTGGGTGAGTCTGGGGGGAGTGGGTGAGTCGGCTGGGGGAGTGGGTGAGTCAAGGGGGGGGAGTGGGTGAGTCGGGGGGGGGAAGTGGGTGAGTCTGGGGGGAGTGGGTGAGTCGGCTGGGGGAGTGGGTGAGTCGGGGGGGGGAAGTGGGTGAGTCGGGGGGGGGAAGTGGGTGAGTCTGGGGGGAGTGGGTGAGTCGGGGGGGGGAAGTGGGTGAGTCTGGGGGGAGTGGGTGAGTCGGCTGGGGGAGTGGGTGAGTCAGGGGGGGGGGGGGGGAGTGGGTGAGTCAGGGGGGGGAGTGGGTGAGTCTGGGGGGGGAGTGGGTGAGTCAGGGGGGAGTGGGTGAGTCGGCTGGGGGAGGGGGTGAGTGGGTGAGTCTGGGGGGAGTGGGTGAGTCGGCTGGGGGAGTGGGTGAGTCGGGGGGGAGTGGGTGAGTCGGGGGGGGGAAGTGGGTGAGTCTGGGGGGAGTGGGTGAGTCGGCTGGGGGAGTGGGTGAGTCAAGGGGGGGGAGTGGGTGAGTCGGGGGGGGGAAGTGGGTGAGTCTGGGGGGAGTGGGTGAGTCGGCTGGGGGAGTGGGTGAGTCGGGGGGGAGTGGGTGAGCCAGGGGGGAATGGGTGAGTCAGGGGGGAGTGGGTGAGTCAGGGGGTGGAGTGGGTGAGTCAGGGGGGAGTGGGTGAGTCAAGGGGGGGGAGTGGGTGAGCCAGGGGGGAGTGGGTGAGTCTGGGGGGAGTGGGTGAGTCAGGGGGGGGGGGGGAGTGGGTAAGCCAGGGTGGAGTAGGTGAGTCAGGGGGGGGGAGTTGAGTCTGGGGGGAGTAGATGAGTCAGGGGGGGAAGGGTGAGTCGGGGGGGAAGGGTTGAGTCGGAGGGGAGCGGGTGAGTCGGGGGAGAGGGTGAGTAAGGGAGGGGGTGAATCTGAGGGGAGGGGATGAGTCGGGGTTTCACAGTGGAAACACAACCAGAAAGACGGACATATTCACACGACGCTAACAACTCAACAGCAAGAGTCCAGGGGTCACATGACCTGACTCATCTGCCGTCCATGGTGGTCTGGACCGGGTCCAGGGTCTCTCTCCATCTCACGCCAGACTCGCTGACACAGAAAGAGAGGTCCAGATGTAACACTGTGTTGACAGTCTGTCTGTAAGAGCTGTGAACGGGTTTATTTTAAGATGCACAAGTTGCCACCGAGTTGCTGAATGTTTGGTCAATCTGGAACATTCTCAGGTCATGTCAGGTCAGTTGTGTTCACAGTCCCCTAAGACCTCTAGTTTAGTTAAGTAACTGTTTTTTATCACTCAGGGATCAGCGTTTCCCAAGGACTTGAAATTAGTTTTCTATTTTAGGGATTGGGTATCTATTTAATTTCCAATTCATCAATTGCCCATTAATTCTGAATTCTGAGTAAACATTACTGTGATTTAATCCAAGTCTATATAATGACAAATAGGTTCACCCTGTTCTCTAGAAAAATAGGCTTTAAAAAGTTTGAAGAGGAATATCGAAATTAATTCATTATCTGCTACTCTCACCAAGATCAATGACTGCATTTATATAGCGTTTTTTACACACTTGACAAACCCCTGCTTTACCTATGAGGCACAGCAGGTCAAAGGTCAATACGCCCACTATGCTGACCTTTCTGTACTTTTCTGTTCCACAGCTGAAGACGTGCGGAGGCTGAAGAACCGGGTCTCCACCCTGGAGGCCTCAGCCTCAGTGGCGGCCGCTCACACCAGCCGCCTGACAGCTTCAGACAACAACATCCACCTGATCCACACTGGCGCCAGTAGCGCTGGAGGGGCTGGTGCTGTGGGTGGAGGGGCTGGTGCTGTGGGTGGAGGGGCTGGTGCTGTGGGTGGAGGGGCTGGTGCAGGTGGAGGGGCTGGTGCTGTGGGTGGAGGGGCTGGTGCAGGTGGAGGGGCTGGTGCTGTGGGTGGAGGGGCTGGTGCAGGTGGAGGGGTTGGTGCGGCGGGTGCTGGTGGAGTAGGAGGAGACACCAACATCCACAACGACATCACGCTGCTCACGGGTGGAGGAGGACGGGCGGGTGCTGGAGTTGGAGTCAGCGCTGGTCAGGCTGGTGGTGCCGGTTCTGTTGTTGGAACCGGTGTGAGCGGTGGAACCGGTTCTGCGGGTGGTAGTGCCGGCGGCGGTGGCACTAATATATACATCAGTGGTTACGGTGGCGGTTATGGTCACGGTGGTGGTACCGGTCATTCTGGTGGTAACAGTTATGGTGGTGGTTATGGTGGTGGTTATGGTGGTGGTACTGGTGGTGGTTATGGTGGTGGTACTGGTGGTGGTTATGGTGGTGGTACTGGTGTGAGTGGTGGTACTAGTAATGGTGGTACCACTGGCGGTAAGGGTACCGCTTATGGTGGTGATGGTACCGATGCAAGGATCGGCGTGGGTACAGGTGTGAATGTTGGTGCCGGGGCTGGTGGGGCAGGCACTGGGGGTGGTGTCAGCGGTGGAAGTGGTGGAGCTGGAGGAATGGGATATGGTCACGATTTCGCTCTGCAGCACACCGTCCAACAACTGCTAAGGGCTGAAATGCAGTCCCACTCCTTCAGAGGTGAGATATGATATACAATCCCCTCCTACACAGCCCTCACATGTCAAAGTCATGCAGGGATGCTACATATTGTAATAGTACTGCTGTTCCCATAACCCTGTGCCATGTTTACAGCTCTGATGCTGTCTTCATCCCGAGGACAGCCGGGGGCTAAAGGTAAACCTTCACCTCCTCATCACAACTACACTCGTCAAATTCAATCCGAAATCCAATTCATTTCCATGATACAACTTCAAATATCAATATTCTGAAATCAATAAATCAAGATCAAGATCAATATCAATATTTTTAACAGGTGACAGCGGATTTCCTGGAATCGCAGGTAAACAGACGACCATCACCGTGTCATTGTGTGCAGGCTCAGAATTTTTATCTAACCCTGACCTTTGATCTCAGGTGCTCCAGGTGCCATGGGTCACAGCGGCCCTGAGGGGCAAAAAGGACAGAAAGGAAGTGGAGGTAAGAGAGAGAGAGAGAGAGAGAGAGAGAGAGAGAGAGAGAGAGAGAGTGTGAGTACATACATTACATTTCAGTCATTTATATATATATTATAATTATTATTATTATTATTAATCTGTGATTAATCACAGAATTGTATTATGATTAATCAGATTAAATATGTTGATCTATTGACAGCACTTATATATATTAAACATATATGTTATATATATATATATTAGTGCTGTCAATAGATAAAAATATTTAATTACACAATAAAATTCTGTGATTAATCACAAGTTTAAAAGAAACATATTAACTTGTAGTTTTGTTTTTTGCGGGTGGCAAAACAAATGCAGGTATGGAAGAATAAAATGCTAAAATCAGATCAAGATTTTTATTATTTTATTTGTTACTTTTAATTAGTTTACTTTTCACTTTAGTTTTTCTGAGCAAAACGGTCTCAGGGGGTTCTTAGTATTGCCCAAAACATTGATAATAAGATTAATATTAAGCAGACAACTGCATAAATAATCCGTTACAAAATAATGTCTGCAACAAAGTGAACATAAACAGCTTGCCTGTCAATTGTTTGCAAAGAAACATCTCATGCAAATGAATGTTGCAACAAGTCGACCACTTTAAGAAACTGAATAACAAAGTGAATCCTTTTTCATTCTTAGCTGTAAAATTACATTGAAACAGTGTCAACTTTTGTGGCACACAAAACAGCTCCGCTGTCCAACTATTTGACGGCACTTTGCTAAAGCACCATCAAATCCACAGTCGCGGAGGGAGACAGCACCTCTGTATAATGTGCGCTATCCAGGGCATATGCTCAAAGGACGGTTCTTCATCATATTGCGAGCGCGATGTGTTAAAGTGAAATGTTCCGCCCAGCGCTCCTTGGTGCGTCTCATCATCCTGTTGGTTAACACGCTGCCTCTCATTACCAGGTGGAAACAGGAGCCATCTAAACCAGATACATTAATCTGAGTTAAAAAAAATAGTTAAAGTCTCGAGACTAATCAAATGCGTTAACTTTGACAGCCCTAGTATATGTATAATATAACATATATATATTATATTATTATTAATATTATTATTATATATATATATATATATATATAAATATATATATGTTATATAATATATATAATATTATATATATATATTATCTATATACTGATGTGTTTAATTTGTACCAAACAGGGGAGCATGGCTCAGAGGGGCCCCCGGGTGTCAGGGGCCGTGACGGGGCTACAGGCCCCAGGGGAGAATCCGGGGCCTCTGGCTTCGGAGAGAAAGCTGACCGAGGTGGGTGTTGTGTTTTTTTACTGCAATATTGTTTTTATTTGTACCCTCAGCCCCAACAAAAAGGGCCCCTCCTTCCAGTGTCCGGTAGGAGGGGGGAGGGTGCTGACAGACCAACCAACAAACAAAGAAATAAGTTAAATAATTAAAACATCCGTCATGATTGTGTCTGTTTGGTCTGACATTAAAAGAGGAATCGGTACGAAGTTTGTCAAAGAGTAACGTCTTCAAATACTCATAGGAGCCCTAGGCACTAGGAACCCTCCTTACCCCCTAGGGCTCCTACTGCACTAGGAGGTAAGGAGGGCTCCTAGTGCTCCTAGTGCCTAGTGCTCCTAGTGCACTAGGCACTAGGAGCACTAGGAGCCCTCCTTACCTCCTAGGGCTCCTAGTGCACTAGGAGGTAAGGAGGGCTCCAGACTTCACCTTTATGTTGTGTGTGCTCTCAGGTTATCCAGGAACACCCGGACCCCCTGGCTCTGTGGGACCCATTGGCCCATCTGGTCCTAAAGGTGAGGACACTGCTCGGATAACCACCATGATAAACTAGACCAGACCAACAGATAGCAGATAGGGATCGCTAGTTAGGTGATGAACGGTTCTATTGTTAGTAATAACATTAATAATAATAATATTAATAATAATAAGCTTAGTACTGGGGGCCCCGAGGGTGCGGGTAGCCGTTTGTGGAGTAATGATGATGACAATATTATAACAATATTCTACCATAATACGTTACTCATTTAGGTTACTGTTTACTAATATTTGGCAATTTATCTGTTTATTTTGTTTTTTTAAATAATTCATATTTTTCAATTTCTGTTGTGTGTAAAGAGTGATCGTGAAGATTGACACAATTTAATTTCTACTTGACAATAACAAGAAAGCATTCTGATTCAGATTCTGATAAGGTTATTAATACAACAGTCCCATTTTAAATGTTCATCTTTGCTATTATATTAATAATATTGGTTAATATACTATGATGCACAATACTCGCTGTTAACAGTAATGCAATAATGTTATACATTTCGATACATTTTTATGGCAAAGAAATGTGAAAGATAATGGTCCACTGTGTTGCAGGTTCTTCTGGTATTGCTGGGATACCAGGTGAGTTAGTTTGTTTATACCAGGTGAATTAGTTGAGTTTATACCAGGTGAGTTAGTTAGTTATACCAGGTGACTTAGTTTAGTTAATACCAGGTGAGTTAGTTTGTTTATACCAGGTGAATTAGTTGAGTTTATACCAGGTGAGTTAGTTAGTTATACCAGGTGAGTTAGTTTAGTTTATACCAGGTGAGTTAGTTAGTTATACCAGGTGAGTTAGTTTAGTTTATACCAGGTGAGTTAGTTTAGTTAATACCAGGTGACTTAGTTTAGTTTATACCAGGTGAGTTAATTTAGTTTATACCAGGTGACTTAGTTTAGTTTATACCAGGTGAGTTAGTTTACTTTATACCAGGTGTATTAGTTGACTTTATACCAGGTTATTTGTTTAGTTTATACCAGGTGATTTAGTTTACGTAATACCAGGTGACTTAGTTTGGTTTATTACCAGGTAAGTTAGTTACTTTACACCAGGTGACTTAATTTAGTTTATACCAGGTGACTTAGTTTAGTTAATACCAGGTGAATTTGTTTAGTTAATACCAGGTGAGTTAGTTAGTTTATACCAGCTGACTTAGTTAAGTTTATATCAGGTGAGTTTGTTTAGTTTATACCAGGTGAATTTGTGTAGTTTATACCAGGGGACTTAGTTTAGTTTATACCAGGGGACTTAGTTTAGTTTATACCAGGTGACTTAGTTTAGTTTATACCAGGGGACTTAGTTTAGTTTATACCAGGTGAATTAGTTGAGTTTATACCAGGTGTCTTAGTTTAGTTTATACCAGGGGACTTAGTTTAGTTTATACCAGGTGAATTAGTTGAGTTTATACCAGGTGTCTTAGTTTAGTTTATACCAGGTGAATTAGTTGAGTTTATACCAGGTCTCTTAGTTTAGTTTATACCAGGTGAATTAGTTGAGTTTATACCAGGTGTCTTAGTTTAGTTTATACCAGGTGAATTAGTTGAGTTTATACCAGGTGTCTTAGTTTAGTTTATACCAGGGGACTTAGTTTAGTTTATACCAGGGGACTTAGTTTAGTTTATACCAGGGGACTTAGTTTAGTTTATACCAGGGGACTTAGTTTAGTTTATACCAGGGGACTTAGTTTAGTTTATACCAGGTGAATTAGTTGAGTTTATACCAGGTGTCTTAGTTTAGTTTATAGCAGGTCACTTAGTTGAGTTCATACCAGGTGACTTTGTTAAGTTTATACCAGGTGAATTGGTTTAGTTCATAGCAGGTAACTTAGTGTAGTTTATAGCAGGTGACTTAGTTTAGTTTATACCAGGTGACTTAGTTTAGTTTAGATCAACCACCTTCAACGTTTACGCTTACTTTCCAGGGCAAAGCGGCCCTAGCGGCTTCCGAGGGGAAGTGGGACCACCCGGGCTTAAAGGTATGACAGGCCACACCCACAATTGATATATATATAAACATGCCGACTAATCGGCATGTCTCGGCTTAATGCGGCAAGTAGGTTACAATTAACAACTAGGCTTCTCATTGGCTGTTTAGGAGACAAAGGACTCATTGGATCTCAAGGAATCAAAGGTAAACGTCATAGCCAAACGGTTAACCATGTGTATTTTACTCATATTACGCTATTTATATCGGTTTATTTTGGTTAGTTTAGGTTTTAAATAATGTATATTTTCAATTGTTGTTATGTGTGTAAAGAGTAGCATTGAGGATTGATACACATTTTTGTTGGCCTGAAGTCAATAAAGCATTCAGATTCTGATTCTGACATTGGGAAATGTAAACATAGGCTAAATATGAAATACGGATATGGCTGCATGGTCTAATCGAGGCTCTCTGTTGTCTTCAGGGGACCAAGGTGAAAAGGGACAAGGAGGTGAGATGGGAAGTTTTTATGAATGATACGTCAACAAAAAAAACATGCTCAATGTTAACGTTAGCTTCTAGACTAGCGCTGTTGCGCATCACCTCACCGTGTCTCACCATGTGTCCCGTAGGCTACACTGGCTTATCAGGACTTCCGGGAAAGGACGGACAAAAGGGATCTAAAGGGGCAGCGGGTGAGTGACCAGTCAACTAGTCCCCAACTAAACAAACCAGTCCCCAACTGAGCAAACCAGTCCCCAACTGAGCAAACCAGTCCCCAACTGATCAAACCAGTCCCCAACTGATCAAACCAGTCCCCAACTGAGCAAACCTGTCCCCAACTGATAACTAGTCCCCAAATGATAAACACTAGTCCCCAACTAAACAAACCAGTCCCCAACTGAGCAAACCAGTCCCCAACTGATGATAACCAGTCCCCAACTGATGATAACCAGTCCCCAACTGATGATAACCAGTCCCCAACTAAACAAGTCCCCGTCCCCAACTGATCAAACCAGTCCCCAAATGATGAACACCAGTCCCCAACTAAACAAACCAGTCTGATCAAACCGGTCCAGAACTTAACAAACCAGTCCCCAAGTTAACAAACCAGTCCCCAAATGATGAACACCAGTCCCCAACTGATAAAAGCAGTCCCCAACTGATCAAACCAGTCCCCAAATGATGAACACCAGTCCCCAACTGATAAAACCAGTCCCCAACTGATAAAACCAGTCCCCAAATGATGAACACCAGTCCCCAACTGATGAACACCAGTCCACTTGTCAAGGGGTAGTGTTTGTAAGGACCCAGAACGCAGACCAACGACAGAGTGAAACGATAACGTGATGCTTTATTGTCTGGTACAACCGTCCTTAGGACGGTCGGGGACAGGCCAGGGGTCTGGATACCAAGAAGTCGATCAGCGGGGTAGCGGCAGGTAGTAGACAGGTGAGAAGTGAGGGACAGGTGAGGAGTCTGGATACCAGGAAGTCGATCAGCGGGGTACCGGCAGGTAGTAGACAGGTGAGAAGTGAGGGACATGCGAAGAGTCTGGATACCAGGTAGAGGGTAGCTTGGAACGGTTGCATCGAGAGTGAACAAAGTACGAACATGGTGTTAGGGGAAGCCATGGTATATATACACCCAGGTGAGGTGATTGTCATTAGCGGCAATCGCGGACAGGTGTGTCGGTGCGCAGCCAAGACCCGAGCCGTGGCCACGCCCCCTGTCACACACCGCAACCGTGACACCACTGATCAAACAAGTCCCCAACTGATCAAACCAGTCCCCAACTGATCAAACCAGTCCACAACTGATTAAACCAGTCCCCAACTAAACCAACCAGTCCCCAACTGATCAAACTAGTCCTCAACTGATCAAACCAAGTCCTCAACTGATAATTTCCATTCCTCAACTGATCTAACTAGTCCCCAACTAAACAAACCAGTCCTCAACTGATCATTACCATTCCTCAACTGATCTTTACCATTCCTCAACTGATCAAACAAGTCCTCAACTGGTCAGAACCAGTCCCCAACTGGTCAGAACCAGTCCTCAATTGGTCAGAACCAGTCCTCAATTGGTCAGAACCTGTCCTCAACTGGTCCCTCACACTTGCAATGACTGAAAACAGGTTCTGGGTTTGATGGCCAATGTATCCTAGATAGGTTGCTTTGGATAAAACTGCTTCTAAAAAAGGAAAATGTTAAACAGTATATTATTACTGATGATCGGATCTGATATACAACCTTCTGATACGTATGTCATTATCTCCATGAATGTGATTTTCAGTTGATAAAATATTAATATGACAGACTATATTTGAAGCCAGTGAACTTTCTCTGGATCGTATTGGTGTGTAGTGAACCATTACCTCCACCAGGGGGAGCCAGAGAAGTCCCGGCAGGTCAGACAGGCATTAGTATTGCAGGGAGGGACTATTGTTCTTATATATCGTAGATAGATCAGTTAAGAGCCATACAAATATATAAAAAGGACTAAACCTAATTATTTGGATTTTAATTTAGACATGGTGTATGTCCCTGTTAACTACTGAGCAAACATTCTCTTTGTAATTAAGGAGTTTCTGGACTTGATGGCAACAAAGGATCAGCAGGTATCCAAGACAACATTATTACATTCTTCAAATATTACAAAATTACCAACTTGCATATTATATTATATACTTATATTATCATATTCCTTATGTGAAAAGGTTGTTCAGTTAACATTAAAACCTCTCCGCTTGTAGCCTCTCCGCTTGTAGCCTCTTCGCTTGTAGCCTCTTTGCTTTTAGCCTCTTTGCTTGTAGTCTGCTACCTTGCTCTCTTGTTCACCCGTTTGTTCCCCATATCGCCCCCAGCCTCTTTTAAATTAAGTTTATTGTTAGCGTTAGGGCTAGGGGTTTTAAGAACTCTTGTTTGATTCCCAGGTGAGCAAGGACCTGCCGGCCCTCCTGGACTCAGAGGCCCACCAGGACCATCGGGAGAGGCCAGCAATCCAGGTAACATAGAATCACATCCTATAGAACGCACACTATAGTCTCACAGTGAATACACATAGAAAGAAATCTAACAAATAGAACAGGCTGTAAAGTCTCACATAGAATCACATCCGATAGAACACACTTAATAGTCCAACATAGAATCACATCCTATCCTATCCATGGCGGCAGTATAGCTCGGAGGTAGAGCGGTCGCCTCACAAGCGAAAGGTTGCTGGTTCGGTAATGAAACCGCAAAATGAAACCCACTAAATGAAACCTGCGATGCAGTCTGTGAGACGGCTGGTGGCACTCGTGCTCATAACTCTGGAAAATGGATGCATGGTTGGGCCGCGTTTACGCACTAATAATACCGTCGCTGTGGAACCGGGAGAGCCCAGTGAAAAGAAAAAAAAGTGGACAAGACCAAACACCGGCAGTTCAGTGACAAATACATTGTTTATGGATTGACTTCTCATCTGATGATCCACTGCAGCCACAGTGGTTTTTTTGCGGCGAAGTGCTGGCAAATAATTCAATGAAGCCAGCAGCCCACCTGCAGCGGCACCAGAGCTCCAAACACTCCGGGAATGTCGGTAAAACAGAGGACTTTTTCAAACAAACTGTCCGAATTCAAGTCATGTCAGACTACATTAAAGAAAGCAGCAAGTGTGTCGAGCAAAGCAATGGAGGCATCCTATGCTGTGGACTTACTTACTACCAAGTCAAAAAAAACACATTCAATTGCAGAAGATCAGATTCTCGATCATTTTGGCTGAAACTACGCTGGACCAGAAAGCAGCAGACGTGCTGAAAACCGTTCCATTATCGAACAACACAATCTGCCGCAGGATCGATGACATGTCCACTAATATTGTTGGACAGGTGGTGAATAAAATTAAAATAGCCAATCAGTTCGCTCTACAGTTGGATGAGATGAGGGATGTGAGCGGGGAGGTCAGCTCCTGGCCTTTGCGCGTTATGCTGAAGAGTCTGACATACATGAGCATATTTTGTTTTGCAAGAAGCTAACAGGACAGACGACTGGCGAAGAAATATTTCAGGTGATTGACAGCTTTTTCAAAGAGTGTAAATCCTGCAGTCACATCTGTACCGACGGCGCAGCTGTGATGACGGGGAAAATGCGTGGGTTGCATGGACGTGTGATGAAGGTAAACCCCGAAATTAAGTGGAATCACTGCATTATCCACCAGGAGGCTCTCACCAGTAAAAGGATGATCCCAGAGTTAAGTGCTGTCATGGATGACACAGTTAAGGTGATTAATTTCATTCAGTCCAGACCCACGAATCACCGACTATTTCAAACTCTGTGTCAAGACAGCGGGGCAAAGCATGGGCAGCTACTGCTTCACACAGACGTCCGCTGGTTGTCGTGTGGCAAAACACTATCCAGGCTGTTTGAACTTCGCACTGAGGTGTCTTCCAGATACAGCACTCTCATCCTCTCGCAGTGGTTTCTCAGGATGCAGGGTGGGTTGCACGGCTGGCATATCTTGCCGATGTCTTCTCCAAGCTTAATAAGCTTAACCTCTCACTTCAAGGCAAGGACTCGCATATCCTTAACATGTATGACAGAGTGAATGGATTCATAAATTAAGTCAACTTATGGGAGACAAAATGCGACAAAGGGGATATAAGCTGTTTCCAACTGCTTGATGGCTATCTTGCCACTACTGATGCTGAAAACAGATAATATAATTGTTCAAACGCATCAGTCCAAACTCAAAACTGAGTTTCAACCAGTACTTTAATGACATTGAAGCAAAGTCAGAACAGCTGGACTGGGTGAGGAACCCATTCAGAGTGACTGAGAGCAGCAGCAGACTTCCTGCCAGACTGCAGGAAAACCTGGTGGATTTGTTCTCTGATCGTGGGCAAAAGATGGCATATGCTGAAAAGTTTACATTTTTACATTTACATTTAGGGCATTTGGCAGACGCTTTTATCCAAAGCGACTTACAAGGTGTACATTTGTTGAAGCAGACAATAGCATAACACTGAGGTACGCGAACATAAAAATAGAGCAGTTCACAAGCCTTCATATTAACAAGATGAATAGCACAATTTGATGCTTGGTTGTCATCAGTGAAGGTCGAACAAGTCGCCTGGCAGAAGTTGAGCGGAGCGCTCTGGCTGGGATGTAGGGCTTGACCAACGGCTGGAGGTAGGCTGGGGCAGTTCCATTGACTGCCCTGAAGGTCAGCACCAGAGTCTTGAACTTGATGCGAGCATTTACCGGAAGCCAGTGGAGATCGCGGAAGAGAGGGGTCACGTGGGAGAATTTTGGTAGGTTGAATACCAGGCGTGCTGCTGCGTTCTGGATGCGTTGGAGGGGCTTGGTTGCAGAGGCGGGGAGTCCCGCCAGGAGAGAGTTGCAGTAGTCAAGGTGGGTGATGACGAGCGCTTGGACCAGGATCTGCGCCGCTTCACGTGTGAGGAAGGGCTGGATCCTGCGGATGTTGTAGAGGGCAATTCTGCAAGATCGGGCCACCGCTGACAGAGTGACTGTGTGATGTTGCAAAGAAAAATCCAGAGCTGTGGAAATGTGCATTGAATGAACTCTTGCCTTTTGGATCTACCTATATGTGTGAAGTTACCTTCTCGGCCCTGACTCACATCAAAACCAAGCAGAGGAACAGACTGAATGTGGAGAGCAGCCTAGTGACGGCTGTGGCCACACTGCCCCCAGAACTATCAAAGCTTATGATAAGCAAGCTCAAGTGTCTCATTAAAAGCTCTAGTGACTTAATAAAATATGTTGAATATATATATATATATATTATTGTATTATATTTTATTGTATTGTATTTTATCTTGTTTTGTTCTAGTGTGGTTGCTGTTCTTGTTGCTGCTGTTATTGTACTTCACTGTTTACACAGTTGATTCTACTGTTATTGTTGTTGTTTCTATTGCACTATTCTATTCTATGTTTAGTTGTGGGCGGAGCCTCATATGCATACATGCACCTGATTCATGTGCATATGACAATAAAACCTTTGAATCTTTGAAACTGCTAGAAGTGAGTATTATTTTCATTCACAATAAGTGTCAATTTAAATTTAATATAATAATTTAAACAAGTTTAAATACATTTTTATCAAGGGTAAGTTATAAAAGTGATTTTCATTTATTTAATGAGTAGTTTGGTTAAATACAATTACAAAAGGTTTAATATAAGAGAAAATGTAAGGCGAATCATCCAAATGAGTGAGGGGGTACTTCTAGAATGGCTACCAGCTCAAGGGGTACACAAGACACAAAAGGTTGGGAACCACTGCTATAGAACACACTCTAGTGAATACACTTAAAATCACATTCTATAGTATACACTTTACAGTCTTCTATTTTACATACTGCATCTGAATGTTTTTAATGTCAATGGTTATAGACTATATTGTCATGTTTATATTGTATTGTATTTTTAGGACTATTTATTATTCCTCATACGTATTTATATATACACACACAATACATTATTATTTATTCTTTATCTATCTTTATTTGTTTTCTATCTGTTTTAAGTAATCCCAATTGGCCAATGCGATGCCCCTGCATGTTGTACTAAATACATAGTGAACATTGTTGCTCAAGAGCCACAAAGATGGGAATTGGGAACCCCATCTGAAACATCTCTCTCCTCTCTCTGTAGGCACCCCCGGGCTCCAGGGACCACCGGGTAGGTGTTGGACCTGAACTAATAAACCTTCAAACTAGTTTTAAGTCATAAATTTAATTTAATATACTTTTTTTGCAGTATCACACTAAACACACTCTTTGTCCTTCTGCACTTCTGCAGGTATCCCAGGGAATCCAGGACACCCTGGGGCTAAGGGTAAGGGTTTGGGTTAGGGTTCTAAATGTATGTTATATATCTCCCACCCGCTTCCTGACTCCTCAGTGGTCATATAGAAAGGGTCAGGGTTAGGGTTAGGGTTAGGGTGTTAGACTCCTCAGTGGTCTTATAGAAATGGTTAGGGTTAGGGTGTTAGACTCCTCAGTGGTCTTATAGAAATCGGGCTGCGTGTGTTGTAGCTGCTCCCTTGTTGATTGCACACTTTAGGATGAAAGTGTAGTCTGCTAAATTACTCTAAATGACGCAGTGTTAACCCTTGAGCCTGTGTTTCAGGTCAAACCGGTGAAACAGGAAGAGTCTTCAACGCAGGTGAGAAGAGACCTGAGTGGAATGGATCAGATTTAGTGAGAGATTCAAAGATAGACCATCCTGAGAAGGATGCTCTTCTAGCAGTTAAGGGCTCCCGGCCCCAAAGATTCTGAGTTATGTCCAAACATTGTTCATTGGCATACACTACCCACGTTGAAATAATACCAAGCCGGTTCCCCTTTAATAACATGTCCTTGAAGTTCATTGTGATACAAAAAGATGCTCTTGTTACCTTGAAATGCTTGGTGGTCCTCATGTGGCGGTGATGTTTTCCCCAGGCGGCTCCAGCTCTGCGGGGATCCCCGGACCCCCTGGATCCTCCGGTCCTCCCGGACCGGCTGGGTCTCCTGGACTATCAGGTCTGATACTGTAGTCCTGGTCCTGGACATGGGACCAGGGCCAGAGATATCACTGAAAACAGACAAACAAACACAGACATGTAACCAAACAAAACACATTTAGCAGCACTCACATATATTCATATAATATTTTATAATAATATTAATGATATATATACATATATACACATATATACATATATATACATATATATATATATATATATATATATATACATTGTAACTAAATACATTAAGATATATTATTGACACTAAATACTAATAATTAGGATATATTATTGTTACGAACTATAGACTTCTATAGAGCTGATACATTATTGACAATTATACACACAATTATACAAGTTCATATTTGATGTGGTTTATTTGTTAATTGTTTGATTGTTTAGGTCCCATCGGCCCTGCTGGTCTTCCTGGTTCCCCTGGTATGTGGTCTCAAATTGATTATTTCTGACCCATTGATAACATAATTGACTACCTTGACTACCTAACTAACCCACTAACTAACCCACTAACTAACCCGCTAACCAACCCACTAACTAACCCGCGAACTAACCCACTAACTAACCCACTAACTAACCCACTAACTAACTAACCCACTAACTAACCCACTAACTAACCCGCTAACTAACCCACCAGACCAACAGCTACCACGTACACATCTGAACCATATCTAAATAATATATGAACACACAATACACCCCCAATCAAATATACACAATTAAAATGATTAATCTGAACACAGACATAACAGACGTTTCAACAACAGACCTAAGTTACATAATATGTGGCGGGATATAAGCTATGGATTCATTTAGGGTGTAAAGTGTAGTTTCTAACCTCCACCACTAGGTAGAGCCACAGATAACCTGGCAGGGGGCGACATTTCATCAATTCAATTCATTATCTTTTTTCCAAATCGACTTACAATACAATAACATTGAACAGGTAGGCAAGAGAACTTCTGGTCACCATAATAATATAATATATACATCCATATACACATATATAATAACATAATATAAAATACATTCCAATAAGGTCATTCAACAGGTAAACAAGAGAACTACTAGTCACCATAATATAATATATACATATATAATAACATAATATATAATACATTACAGTTCCTCCAAGAGCAGAACCAGTGCTCATGTCAAAGTACAATAAGTTAGATAGCTAGATTTGACACAATAAGTAAATCAAACAGGGACTTCAATGACAAAGCTAGCAGACACACAGAGATAATAAGCAAAAGATAATAAACAAGAACTAGACTGATGTGTATTCATGATCAACTTGATGGACTGTTCCTCCCCCATGTGTCTTGTGGTACTAAAAGGTCCTCGAGGAGACAAGGGAGACGCAGGGATATCAGTGAGAACCACAGAGACCCTGAGCTCATCCAGGGCTGAGAGTGAGTGGGGTGACACACATACACACACACACACACTCAGAGACGCACACACACACACACACACACACACACACAGACGCACACACACAGAGGAGTGCTGCATGTTTACACCAACACACACAGTACTGTGACGTAAAGGTCTCTAAAGTTCTGTGTCTCTGTGCTCCAGGACAGTATGGAAGTGGAGGAGTAGCAGGACCACCTGGTCCACCTGGAGCTCCTGGGTTACCGGGACATTCAGGTAACCAGATGTGGCCTTCAGGTTAGGCTGGGGAATCCAATCTGCTACCTTTGGGTCTGGGAGTAGGATCCTCCCCGAGCCACTAGGTTCATGGTGTTTACACAGTGAATGACAACACTGTATTATATATTAGCAAGCCTAATATATTAGCAGTGCCTTATTCATTGTCTTATCTTTGAATGTTGATTGCCGTTGTAAAGTGTCTAAAGCGCTCTATAAATGACATCTATTATCATCATGATGTGACCAGTGCTTGTATTGTTTCAAATACATTTTAACTAAATGAATGTTTATTTCAGGGGAATCAATAACAGGAGCCCAGGGTCCCCCGGGACCCCCTGGAGCATCAGGTAAGTGTCAGGTTCAACACCCCAGTCTATGGGTGAATGTCCCTAAGAACCATCTTGGTTCTAAACAAACCAAGAGGGGGACTAAGGCCAGTTTACCCTGTTATCCTTCATGGGACTGATGGAATTACACAACAGCCACGAGACGCTGATAACGATGGACAGATGAGGTATTAGGATGTTGGTTGTAGGACAGTAGGAGCTACGCAAGACCAGGTTTGGTTTTATAATACTAATGATATTTTATTGATGATTATTTAAGGTTATGGAAGACCTGGACCCAAAGGAGATAGAGGAGAACCCGGAAGCTCAGTGTCCAGCTCTGGTACAGATCAATAATGAATCAATCAATCGTTATGGACCACCGACCTCCATCGTCCGGCTTACAAATATGGGCATACTAAAACAACATATTTGAATTAAATGTATACTGCACATCGTATGGTGTATAGGGCCCCTGGTGACTTCTGGTCTCTTTACAGGATCGTACTTCCCAGGAGCCCCAGGGGCCCCAGGACCTTCAGGGCCCAAGGGGGCAACAGGTGAGGAGAAGGGCTACTTTTTGAATGAATTTGATCATCAGAGAAATTACAAATTTCACATCTGATGATTGATACTCAAACTATGGTGTTGTACTAGTTCTAGTTCTTAGGTGTAGTTCTAGTGCTAGTTGTAGTTCTTAGGTGTAGTTAAAGTTATAGTGCTTGTTGTAGTTCTTGGGTGTAGTTGTAGTTCTAGTGCTAGTTGTAGTATTTAGGTGTGTTTCTAGTTGTAGTGCTAGTTCTAGTTTTTAGATGTAGTTATAGTTATCGTGATAGTTGTAGTTCTTAGTTGTAGTGCTAGTTCTAGCACTTAGATGTAGCTCTAGTTATTTGGTGTAGTTCTAGTTATTTAGTGTAGTTCTAGTTTGTATGTGTTTTTCTAGTTCTGATATGTTACAGTAGTATAGTATAAATATAATAGTATGTTATAGTATTCTGTAGTTATAGTTCTAATGCTAGTTGTAGTTCTTAGGTGTAGTGATGGTGCTAGTTGTAGTTTGTAGGTGTAGTTCTAATGCTAGTTGTAGTTCTTGGGTGTACTTCTAGTTCTCGTGCTAGTTGTAGTATTTAAGTGTGTTTCTAGTCCTTGTGCTAATTGTAGTTCTTAGATGTAGTTATTGTTATAGTGCTAGTTGTAGTTCTTAGGTGTAGTGCTATTTCTAGTTCTAGTTTTTATATGTAGTTCTAGTTATTGGATGTAGTTCTAGTTCTTAGATGTAGTTCTAGTGCTAGTGTTAATTCTAGTTTAGTGTAGTTCTAGTTATAATTATCGGGTGTAGTTCTAGTTCTAGTTATTTGGTGTAGTTCTAGTTCTAGTTCTTGGGTGTAGTTCTAGTTCTAGTGCTAGTTGTAGTATTTAGGTGTGTTTCTAGTTTGAGTGCTAGTTGTAGTTCTAGTGCTAGTTGTAGTTCTTAGGTGTAGTGCTAGTTCTAGTTCTAGTTTTTAGATTTAGTTGTATTTCTTAGATGTAGTTGTAGTTCTTAGATGTAGTTCTAGTTTTAGTGTTAATTCTAATGTTCTAGTTATAGTTCCTGGGTGTAGTTCTAGTTCTTAGGTGTAGTTCTAGTTCTAGTTCGTAGATGAAGTTCTAGTTCTAGTTCTTAGATGTAGTTCTAGTTCTTAGGTGTAGTTTTAGTTCTAGTGCTAGTTCTAGTTATTAGGTTATGTTCTAGTTCTTGGATGTAGTTATATTTTTAGTGCTTGTTCTAGATCTTAGGTGTAGTTCTAGTTCTTAGATGTAGTTCTAGTGCTAATTCTAGTTCTAAGGTGTAGTTCTAGTTCTAGTTCTTGGGTGTAGTTCTAGTTTTTTGGTGTAGTTCTAGTTCTTTGGTGTAGTTCTAGTTCTTAGGTGTAGTTCTAGTTCTTAGGTGTAGTTGTAGTTCTAGTTATTTGGTGTCATTCTAGTTCTAGTGCTAGTTCTAGTTCTTAGTTCTAGTTATTGTGCTAATATTAGTTCTTAGGTGTAGTTATAGTTATTGGGTGTAGTTCTAAGATGTAGTTCTAGTGCTAATTCTAGTTCTAAGGTGTAGTTCTAGTTCTTGGGTGTAGTTCTAGTTGTTAGATGTAGTTCTAGTTATTTGGTGTAGTTCTTAGATGTAGTTCTAGTTCTAGTTATTTGGTGTAGTTCTAGTTCTTAGGTGTAGATATAGTTCTAGTTTTTAGATGTAGTTATAGTTCTTAGGTGTAGTTATAGTTATTTGGTGTAGTTCTAGTTCTTAGATGTAGTTCTAGTTCTAGTTATTTGGTGTAGTTCTAGTTCTTAGGTGTAGTTATAGTTCTAGTATTTAGATGTAGTTGTAGTTCTTAGGTGTAGTTATAGTTCTTAAGTGTAGTTCTAGTTCTTACGTGTTTTTCTAGTTCTTAGATGTAGTTCTAGTTAAAGTGATAGTTCTAGTTATTAGGTGTAGTTCTAGTTATTTGGTGTTGTTATAGTTATAGTGCTAGTTCTAGTTCTTAGGTGTAGTGCTAGTTATAGTTATAGTTCTAAGATGTAGTTCTAGTTCTTTAGTGTAGTTCTAATGTATGTGTTTTTCTAGTTCTTAGTTAGTTATAGTTCTAGCTAGTTATAGTTCTAGTGCTAGTTGTAGTTCTTAGGTGTAGTTAAAGTTATAGTGCGTGTTGTAGTTCTTGGGTGTAGTTCTAGTTCTAGTGCTAGTTCTAGTTCTAGTTTTTAGATGTAGTTTTAGTTCTTAAATGTAATTGTAGTTCTTAGATGTAGTTGTAGTCCTAGGTGTAGTTCTAGTTATTAGGTGCCATTGTAGTTCTTGAATGTAGTTATATTTTTAGTGCTTGTTCTAGATCTTTTTCAAGATTCAAGAGACTTTATTTATCCCGAGGGAAATTAAGGTGCAACAGTTGAAACAAGGGGAATAAATGCACACAAAATATACTAATACCTAAAAACGAAATAACAACAAACTAATCTAAACTAAACTAGTATATACAAAATATAACTAAATTAAATTGAAATGAAATCTAAATTAGGTGTTGTTCTAGTTCTTTCTAAGATGTAGTTCTAGTGCTAATTCTAGTTCTATGGTGTAGTTCTAGTTCTAGTTATTGGGTGTAGTTCTAGTTCTTAGATTTAGTTATAGTTATAGTTATTTGGTGTCGTTCTAGTGCTAGTTCTTAGATGTAGTTCTAGTTCTTGTGCTAATATTAGTTCTTAGGTGTAGTTCTAGTTCTTGGGTGTAGTTCTAGTTCTAGTTTTTGGTGTAGTTCTAGTTATTAGATGTAGTTATAGTTCTAATTATTAGGTGTAGTTCTAGTGCTAGTTCTAGTTCTCAAATCCTAAGATTTGTCAGAGTGGTTCTTGGTCAATCAAAGATAGGAGGGGGACATGTGCCCCTCTCAGGCCTCCCGTAATCAAGCCCCTAATTCTGCCCAAATGATCACAAAGTCATGTTGTTCTTTCAGGTTCTCCTGGACAGACGGGATACCAAGGTGAACATCTTCTGAATCATTTAACCCCTGACTGTAACAAGTTGACTTGTTCAACAAGCAGCAGACGTTAAAAGCAGCCGTTTAAACCCAACTTTGTGACCGTAATAATAATACAGGTGGTTTAACTGACGTTTAACGGATGGTGTCGTCTGGTTTCAGGTGAAAGGGGAGAGCCGGGGCAGCCCGGGAGAGGTACGTTCAGAAGATATGAGAAAAACAACATTTAGCAAAGATCTATTTAAAAATGAGTGTGTGTGACACTAGTACACACACACATACTCGTTATTGACTTCTCGTATGACAAGCAGTAGACTGTAGGTGTGGGCGGAGCTATGATGACCATGTGATCCACACCACAACAGAAGAATCTCTCCTGATCATCCAATCACGCTAGTCTTACATAATTACATTGTGTCATTATCATATTCCATAACATGTTGTTGGTCTTCCACAGCGTCATCCTACAGTGGGGGTCAGGGCCTCCCGGGGCCCCCCGGGCCCCAGGGTCCTCAGGGGCCCATGGGACACAAAGGTAAGCCTGAGCACAAACACCTAAAAGACAACATGTGTGTGTCTTTTTTTTTATATCTCAATGTACTTCAACACACATCATATGTTATCATTGTACATATGATGCTGTACATGATGATACGTGTTTGTCGTTTTCTTAAGATGACATTTTTTTCTATTGTGACTTTCCTCATACTTTTAATTTATTGTATGCTTCTATGACCACCAAATATCCACTTGAGTATACATTCAGTACTTATATGTATGTCTCTCTGTCCGTCCATTTTTCTCTCTCGGCCTGTCCCTCTGTCTGTCTGTCTCTATCTGTCTGTCTGTCTCTCTGCCTGTCTGTCTGTCTACCAAAGGGGACACTGGATCACCTGGTGTTCCTGGCATCGCTGGCTCCTCAAGAGGTACCAGCAGACCGACGCTCTCAACTACTGATCCCACATAAGACACAATCCTCGTAGAACACGCTCCACCTGCTCCACCTGCCTCTATTTTAGAGTTTTATTTTTTCCATCAGGCAGCTATTTGGCCACCTCTGGACCCCCAGGACCACCGGGTCCTCCGGGCACTCCGGGCGCTCCTGGTCATCCAGGGTCCTCATCCTCCAGTGAGATGCAGCAGTACATCAGAGACTACCTCAGTAAGAACAACCCCCCCACCCCACCATTATGTTACTGAGCCAGAGATCCAACACTGAGGTTGTTTCCATTCTCGGTTTGGATAAACAGGCAGCCAAGATAAACAGTAAACAGTAAATGGACTGCATTTATCATTATTATTATTTATTTATTTAGCACTTTTACCCAAAGCACTTTACACATATTGCCTCACATTCACCTATTCCTACACCAACGGTGGTGTCATCCAGCTGGTCAGGAGCAGTAAGAGTTAGGTGTCTTGCTCAGGGACACCTCAACACTTGGCTAGGAGAAGGAGCCGGGGAATCGAACTGGCAACCTTCGGGTTGCCAGACAAGCCGCTCTACCTCGTGAGCAACATTGACACCCATCGGCTATTTCGTGGGATTCAAACTTTAGTTTCATCCCCTGATGAACAAATTGTGTGAGTCAAACACACAGTTCTTTGTTTTGGTTGAGGTACAACAAAATAAGTGTTCTACCTCACTGTTCTCAATGGGATCGCTAGAACGTACGACCCAGTAACATGTAGCAAGTGTCAGGTCACAACTGGACCACCCAGATAAGGTACCTGGTGAGGTTTATGATACTGCAGTGGAACACAGCCTGTGTGACTCCTCTCCTGCAGGTAGGAGCAGACAGTCCAGCCTCCCCGGCCCGCCTGGCCCTCCGGGGCCCCCCGGGGCACCAGGATCCTACTCCGGGTCCCTAGAGGATCTGTCCTCCCGGATCATCGTCTACTTGCAGCGTGAGTCAAATCCTCATTTTACAGAAGGGCTCCTCATGTCTTCTTAACCCGGCCAGATGTAGGATTGTTAAACGTTTTGGTTTCTAGGTTTGTCCATCTAACCGTTGTGCGTCCCACTGGTGATGTCACAAGGTAGTAGGTACAAGGTAGGTTAGTACATGACATAACATTACAGTCATTAAGTAGTCGCTTTCATCCAAAGTGACTTACAATAGTGCCTTCAACAAAGTTAGGTAAGAGAAAACTTGTCACCAGAAGTCAAAAGTGCAATTCATTCCTAACAAGTCTCCAAGCCAGTGCTCAGGTAAAAGTACAATCAGTTCAGGCAAAAGTATAATCATTTGGCAAACAATAAAACAATATCTAACTAACACGCAAACAATCTACTTAGAAAGACGCTAGTACGCTAGTAATGGCTCATCTAACTCACATCTGTTGGTGGTTCAAACAGGCCTAGCCCAAGTCATTCAATATAATTGAGTTTAGAACCAAGAGTAGTAGTAGTAGTAGTAGTTATACTATAAAGAAAGAAGTACTAACAACGTTTTTTTCTTGACATTTTTCAGGTTCTGGGTCTGGTTTCAGCGTAGGGGCCCAGGGGCCCCCTGGACCCCCAGGCCCCTCGGGGTCGGGATCCATCTCCATAAGCGCACTCATCGCTATGCTACAGAGTAAGTCCACTGTGACTCCTAAGCACCAGAGCTGAACATTAGCAACTAACCAACGCCTTCCGAGGGGCCGTTAAAGACGCTAACAATGACAATTGAAACCAACCCGGAAACAGAGGCACAGCTAATGTTAGCATGTTAGGATAGCTTTTCGCATAGTTTGCTGGCCGTGAGCCCAACTACGAAGACAGAATGTTAGCACCGAAAGCATTGTGTAACACGTCTGTCTGAACACATCTGTCTTTAGGAGAAGAGGTCAGGAGATACGTGACGGGTCCCCAAGGGCTTCCAGGAGCTCCAGGTTCCCCAGGACTCCCAGGGACCCCAGGGACCTCATCGGGGGGTGTCAGTGTGGCCAGCTACAATGTCCAGGAGATCGCCACTTACGTGTTCCGGATCATGAACGGTAAGACCGGTGTCTCCTCCTGCTCCTGGTCCTCCTGTTCCTGGTCCTCCTGTTCCTTCTCCTCCTCCTGCTCCTGGTCCTCCTGTTCCTGGTCCTTCTGTTCCTTCTCCTCCTCCTGCTCCTGGTCCTCCTGTTCCTTCTCCTCCTCCTCCAGAGATGATGGTTGATGGAGGGTCTGTAGTCTGTACCTTCTCAAACGATTTGATCTCATGTACAAGAGGCAGATATATTTGAATAATAATAATAATAATAATAATAATAATTCATTGTATTTTAGGCGCCTTTCATGACACCCAAGGACACCGTACAATTTGTTAAATAAAGAGGCAACAGAACATGATAAAAACACAAACAGAAATTCACGGAGGAGACATTGAAGTAGTACATAAATGATGAGGACAGGTTATCCTGGTGACCAGATGGTGGGGAGCACTACAGTGAGTAGGCTGATTTGAACAGGCGGGTTTTTAGTTGGGATTTGAATCTGGTAATAGTGTCAGACTGTCGGATGTGTGGGGGAGGGAGTTCCAGAGTCTGGGAGCAGTGCAGCTAAAAGCCCGATCACCCATGGTGACGAGGCGTGGGGTGGGGTGGGGGACGATTTGCAGACCAGCAGTGGAGGGAGCGGTGTACTCCTGAAGAAGGTCAGCCAGATAGGGGGGGGGGGTTATGTAGGGCTTTGTAAGTGAGCAGTAGGTTTTTGAAGTTTATACGGGATTGAACAGGGATGATGCAGTTGGATGAGGATGGGGGTGATGTGTTCAGAGGACTTGTTGCGGGTTTGAAGTTTATTGATGAGTTTGGTGGGAATGCCTGAGAGGATGGCATTACAGTAGTCGATGCGGGATGTGACGAATGCGTGGACCAGGACTTCAGTGTTTGATTGAGACAGGGATGGGCGGAGTCTGGAGATGTTGTGTATGTGGAAGAAAGCAGTCTGGGTGATGTTATTTATGTGAGGTGCAAATGAGAGGGAGCTGTCCAGGATCAAGGCTCTTGACTTGGCCGGAGAAGGGAATGGAGTAACCATCAATGATGAACTTGGAGGCAGGGGAGGATGGAGTTTTGGAGGGGGTGGTTTTGCTGCTGTTGAGTAATATATAGAAATCAGTGGCGTCGCGACAACCCCCCCCCCCGTTGGACTTCACGACCTGCGGGGGAGCCCCGAAATATTGCGCAACGCCACTGATAGAAATACATATATATATATATATAGAATAATATATCAACTGATATTAGTATTATTACCTGATAATCCGTTACCTGATACCGTTATGTTTTCACCCATTTTGTTTGTTTGTTTGTTTGTAAGCAAGATAACACAAAAAGTTATGTAGTTATGTACGGAATGTGACAAAACTTGGTGGTTACATTAGTTACTTAAGGCCTAAGGAACAGTTGAGGATTTTGGCGCAGATCCGGGTCCAGGGGACTTTTTGGTGTGGTGGAGGTATGCTCTCCTGAGGGCTCTAGTTATTAATATAATTATTAATCGATTTAATAATTACATTGGAAGAAGCTGAGGAATAAGCTTTTTTTTTAAATACAAAGCAATATTTCACCAATTGTGCATGTTTGGCTTAAAATCCAAATTTAAATGTTTTGGCGTAGTTTGACCCGAGCCGTTTAAGAGAATAAAACACTGTGTTGTTAACCAGCCTGTCCTCCTCTGTGTGTTTCAGAGAGAGGGATGAACAACGGGGGAGGACAACCAGGGCCCCCGGGGCCCCGAGGGCCCCCCGGCCCCCCCGGTCCAGGCCTCGGCTCCTCCACCGGCTCCTTTACCACCATCGCTAACATCGACTACTCTGCTCTTGCCAGAAGTAAGTCTGCCCTTCATAACCCTAAACCTTCATAACCCTAACCCTTCATAACCCTAACACTAACCCTTCATAACCCTAACCCTCCATAACCCTAACCCTTCATAACCCTAACCCTTCATAACTCTTACCTTAACCCTTCATAACCCTAACCCTTCATAACCCTAACCTTAACCCTTCATAACCCTAACCCTTCTTAACTGTAACCCTTCTTAACCCTAACCCTTAACTGTCCCCCCTAACTTAATTAAATGGATCAACTCACTCGTCTTCATCTTCCTAAGACCCAGACTTCCGGGCTCTACTGAGCCGCACCGGAGGACAGCCCGGACAGCCTGGACCACCGGGCTTCCCGGGGCCCACCGGAGCCCCTGGCCCTGCGGGGCCCCCGGGCTCCTCCTCCTACTCTTCCTCCTCCAGGGGCCATGGTGGCTACAGCATGGAGGACATCCAGAAGTACCTGCAGGGTGAGCAGGACAGCTGGAATGTGATGAGACCTTCGTTATCTGTCGGAGAAATTGAAAAGAGATTTTAAACCATACAAGTTAAAAATATATATATGTTAATAGAAGAAAATGTGTATATATATATATATATATATACACACACAGTAAGTAGTAAAGTACAGGCGTAATAGAATACAATAACATAGCTGATAAGCTGCGTGTATATTTTGTACAAAAAGCTGAATACACTTTTATCCAAAGTGACTTGGCTGTGGACATTGGGGATCAAACCCTTACCCTAAGGAATAATAATAATTATAATCTAATATTAAATAATATTAATAATATTAAAAAATAATCCACCCATTGTCTACCGCTTATCCGGGTCGCAGCTTGAGCAGGGGACTCCAAACTTCCCTCTCCCTGGCAACATGGACCAGCTCTGACTGGGGGATCCCGAGGCGTTCCCAGGCCAGTGTGGAGATGTAATCACCCCACCTGTACCTCGGTCTGCCCCGTGGTCTCCTCCCACCTGTATCCCGGTCTGCCCCGTGGTCTCTTCCCACCTGTACCTCGGTCTGCCCCGTGGTCTCTTCCTCCCACATGTACCTCGGTCTGCCCCGTGGTCTCTTCCCACCTGTTCCCCGGTCTGCCCCGTGGTCTCTTCCCACCTGGACCTCGGTCTGCCCCGTGGTCTCCTCCCACCTGTACCTCGGTCTGCCCCGTGGTCTCTTCCCACCTGTACCTCGGTCTGCCCCGTGGTCTCTTCCCACCTGTACCTTGGTCTGCCCCATGGTCTCTTCCCAGCTGGATGTGCCTGGAAAACCTCCCTCGGGAGGCGACCAGGAAGCATCCTTACTAGATGCCCGAACCACCTCAACTGGCTCCTTTCTACGCAAAGGAGCAGCGGCTCTACTCCGATTATATCACAAGTGACCGAGCTTCTCACCCTATACCTAAGGGAGATGATCTTCTCACCATTTGCTTTGCCTTCTGGCTCAGCTCTCTTTTGGTCACAATGGTGCTGTAAAGGGCACCCAATACCGCTCCCGCTGCACCTATTCTCCGGTCAATCTCACGCTCCATCCTCCCCTCACTCGAGAACAAGACCCCAAGATACTTGCACTCCTTCACTTGGGGTAAGAACTCACTCCCTACTTGGAGTAGAAAATCCACCGGTTTCCTGCTGAGAAAAATGGCCTCAGATTTAGAGGTGCTGATCCTCATCCAATTGGCCATTGCCAAACACCCCCTGGTCCCCCTTTTGGAACAGGGGTACCCCCCACCCCCCATTTGCCACTCCTCAGAAACTGTCCCAGACTTCCACACAATGTTGAAAAGAAGTCATCCATGACACCCCCTCAACTCCCAAAGCCTTCCGCATTTCTGGCCAGATCTCATCAACCCCCGAGGCTTTGCCACTGTGGAGTTGTTTGACTACCGCAGTGACTTCCTTCCGGGAGATTGATGTTTTCCGTCCATCAACCTCGAGCTCTGCCTCTACCGTAGAGGGTGGGTTAGTTGGGTTAAGGAGTTCCTCAAAGTGCTCTTTCCACTGCCCGATTACCTTCCCAGTTGAGGTCAGCAGTGTCCCACCCTTACTGTAAACAGCTTGGATGGATCCACGCTTCCCCCTCCTAAGGCGCCGGACAGTTTGCCAGAACGGCTTTGGTGCCGACTGAAAGTCCTCCATTGCTTCTCCGAATTCCTCCCACACCTGCTGCTTTGCTTCCGCTACGGCTGAGGCTGCAGTCTTCTTGGCCTGTCGATACCTTGCAACTGAGTCCGGAGTATCTTGGCCTAACATAGCTTGGAAGGCCTCCTTCTTCAGTCGGACCGCTTCCCTGACCACGTGTCCACCACGAAGTCCGAGGGTTGCCGCCCCTTGAGGCACCAATGACCTTGAGGCCACAGCTCCAACCACAGCTTTAGCAATAGAAGCTTTGAACACTGACCAATCTGGTTCAATGTCCCCAGCCTCCCCAGAGATGCCGGAGTTGAAGGTCTCCCAGACAGGAGCATCAAACAGAAGTTTCCAGTCCACCGGCACTAGACGTTTGGGCTTACTAGGTCTGTCCAGAGGCTTCCCTCGCCATCTGACCCAACTCACCACCAGATGGTGATCGGTTGACAGCTCTGCCCCTCTATTCACCTGAGTGTCCAAAACATGCGGCCTTACGTCAGATGACACGAAAACAAAATCAATCATTGACCGTCGGCCTAAGGTACTCTGGTACCATGTACACTTATGAGCATCGTTATGTTTGAACATGGTGTTTGTTATGGCCAATCCATGACTAGCACAGAAATCCAATAACAAAACCCTACTTAGATCAGGTAGGCCATTCATCCCCATCACGCCCCGCCAAGTTTTCCCATCATTTCCCACCAGTGTGCTCTGAAGTCTCCTAGAAGGTCTATGGAGTCCCCTATAGGAGCCCCATGCAGGACTCCATCCAGGGTGTCCAAGAAAGCTGAATTCTCCGAACTGTTGTTTGGCGCATAGGCACAAACAACAGTCAGAGTTTTCCCCCCAAAGGCATAGGAAGGCGACCCTCTCGTCCACCGGGGTAAACTCCAAATTAGCGGCACTCAGCCGGGGACTTGTGAGTATCCCCACACCCACCCGGCGCCTCACACCCTGAGCAACTCCAGAGAAGGACAGCCCCTATCCAGGAGTTTAGTTCCAGAGCCAATGCTGTGTGTATAGGTTAGCCCCACCAGATCTAACTGGTAGTGCTCCACCTCCCGCACAAGCTCAGGCTCCTTCCCCTCCATAGAGGTGAAATTCCACGTCCCAAAAGCCAGTCACTGTTGGCTGGGTTTGGTCTGTCGAGGCCCGCTGCCTTCACTGCCACCTGACTGGCAGTGCACCCGACCCCAGCGGTTCTTCCCGTAGAAAGTGGGTCCGCAGGAAGGAGAAGTGTCCAAGTTACTTGTTCGGGCTATGCCCGACCGGGCTCCGTGGCTATCCCGGCCACCAGGCGCTCCCTGACGGGCCCTCCTTCCGGGCCTGACTCCGTAAAGGGGCCCCGGGCTTCCTCTGGGCAGGATAACCTCATTTATTGTTGGTTGCTTATCCATTGAAGTCTTTGAACCATTCTTAGTCTGGTCCCCCACTGAGACCAATCTGCCATGGGAGACCCTACCAGGAGCACTAGGCTCCAGACAACACAGCTCTCAGGTTCACAGGGACACCCAAACCTCTCCACCACCATAAGGTGATGGTTCCCGGAGAGTAAACATTATTATTATTATTTTAAAATAATAATAATAATTATAATAATTGTATTTGTAAGTAGAAGAAGGAACAATAAACATTAATAATAATAATAATAATGCCGGCTTTTATATAGCGCTTTTATCCAAAGCGCTTTACAAGTCCTCACATTACCCATTCATACACCGACGGCGGAGTCAGCCATCAAGGAGACAGCCAGCACGTCAGGAGCAGTTAGGGTTAGGGGGTCTTGCTCAAGGACACCTCGACAGTTTTTTTGCTAGGAGGAGCCGGGGGATCGAACCAGCGACCTTTCGTTTGTGAGGTGACTGCCGCCCTTTAAAACATATTAGTTGAATCAAATGAAAGACCTGGAGACAGCAGGTTTAACACATCTGGGAAATGTTCATACCCGGTCACTTTAACCATCTTGGTTTTGATTGGCCGACCCGAGACATGTGACTTCCTCTCTCTCTCTTTTAGGCTCTGGGTTCAGAGGCCTCCAGGGGCTGCCCGGTCCTCCAGGCCCCCAGGGACCCTCAGGTGGGTCCCAGGACAGAGTGTCCTACGTTGGAAGCTACCAGCCTCAGAGAGAGGCCATCCGTCTAGAACTACATGAGTACCTCAGCAGTGAGTCCCCCCACTTTATCCATCTCCAAACACCATCTCCCAGCATGAAAAGCGCCATCAGTAATCGTCCTTTAGTGCTCAGTATGTGTGTGTGTGTGTGTGTGTGAATTGTGCAACACAAGTCAAATGTATTATTTATATATAATATAATATATTTAATTAATGAGCAGGTAGGGGTACAGGTAGACAGTGGACATTCTTCCTCTACATTTTATATTTTCATATTTCTATATATTTTCATATTTCTATATATTTTCAATATTTCTATATCGAATTAATATTTAAATATTTATATATATTTAAATATTTCTTTAGTCTCTTTATCATTTATTTGTTTCATATTTCTAAATATTTTCAGATTTCTTTATCTTTTCAGTATTTTCATATTTCTGGATTTCTTCTACTTACATTTTTTCTTCATATTATTTTCTTCATCACTCTTCTTTCCTCTTCTAGCCGACAGCATACGGAGGGCCATCATGGGACCCCCGGGGCCTCCCGGACCACAGGGCCCCAGAGGCTACCAGGGAGAGCGTGGGGAGCCCAGCCACGTCCAGGGCTCCGTCCACAGCCAGAGGGGGAGCCAGGGAGACCCACGCCAAGACGCATCCGTCGGTCGGCTAAACGTTGACGTCAGCCAGCTGGCAGAGACCCTTGACTACTCCCGGGTCGCCTCTCGGGTCACAGACTACATCAGGAGTGAGTCACAGACATGAGGAAGTGACTCGCAGTTAGTTTAATGGTGGCATAATAGCTCAGTCTGTTAGGACTGGGCTTAGGAATCGGTAGGTCACCGGTTCAAGGACTCAATCCTCCAGATTTAGATTTTCAGACAGAGTTAAGGACCACATCATGTTGATGTGAGTGATAACTGCTCTATCACCCACCAATCTACAGTAAACAGAGAGAAATGTTCCCCACACACTATCACTGTGGACAGATGAAACTATCCAATTAGAGACCAAGGGATGACAAGGCGGCCATATTGGCATATATCTAGTGATGAGTGGTACAGAGACACAGGGGTTGGCACCCTACTCTAGTGATGAGTGGTACAGAGACACCGGGGTTAGCACCTTACTCTAGTGTTGAGTGGTACAGAGCCAGGACACCGGGGTTAGCACCCTACTCTAGTGATGAGTGGCATAGAGCCAGGACACCGGGGTTAGCACCCTACTCTAGTGATGAGTGGCATAGAGCCAGGACACCGGGGTTAGCACCCTACCCTAGTGATGAGTGGTACAGAGCCAGGACACCGGGGTTGGCACCCTACTCTAGTGATGAGTGGCATAGAGCCAGGACACCGGGGTTAGCACCCTACTCTAGTGATGAGTGGCATAGAGCCAGGACTCCGGGGTTAGCACCCTACTCTAGTGATGAGTGGTACAGAGCCAGGACACCGGGGTTAGCACCCTACTCTAGTGATGAGTGGTACAGAGCCAGGACACCGGGGTTGGCACCCTACTCTAGTGATGAGTGGCATAGAGCCAGGACACCGGGGTTAGCACCCTACTCTAGTGATGAGTGGTACAGAGCCAGGACACCGGGGTTAGCACCCTACTCTAGTGATGAGTGGTACAGAGCCAGGACACTGGGGGCAGTGCCAGGCATTTTCTGATTCACTTTTTTCTGACGCCAGACCAGGGAATGCTGCAAGAGTACGGCACGGTGAAGACCACCGTGAGGGCCGTTCCGGGGCCTCCAGGGCCCTCAGGCCCTCCCGGACCTCCCGGGTACAGCCGGGTGATCGGAGCATACGGCAACATCACCGCCGACCTCATGGACTTCTTTAGGAGTAAGACCGGGGGTTCTGGTGTTGTACCTCGTTTCACCTGTTTGAACAAAATATAAGTTACATCTGAATTTGGGTTTATTAACAACGATTCCTGTACTTCCTGCAGCCTACGGTACTGTTCCAGGCCCCATGGGGGGACCCGGTCCCAACGGAGACCGAGGATACCCGGGACCCAGAGGAGAAAGAGGTACGCTGGAAGTGGCCAAACACATTTGTGTGTGTGTGTGTGTGTGTGTGTGGGACAAAGCCCTGGACTCTAATGTCTTTAATGTCCTGAGGGTCTCATCTGGTGTGTTTATGTTTACAGGTGAGATCGGACACCCAGGGGCCCCGGGAGTACCAGGGCTGCACACCATCCACACCTCCCACCGCGTGCAGAAGAGAGACACAGGTACCCTTACTGACAACTACTGACCACCACTACACTACTGACCACCAGCACACTACTGACCACCACTACTGACCACCAGCCCACTACTGACCACCACTACTGACCACCAGCCCACTACTGACCACCAGCCCACTACTGACCACCACTACTGACCACCAGCCCACTACTGACCACCACTACAGACCACCAGCCCACTACTGACCACCAGCCCACTACTGACCACCACTACTGACCACCAGCCCACTACTGACCACCAGCACACTACTGACCACCAGCAAACTTATAACCTGCTTTGCATCTCATGTCTAAATCGCCCCAAAAAAGGGTGTCACAACAGTAACCATGCCAACAGGGTGTGGTCACCCTGTTGGCATGGTTACTGTTGTGACACCCCAAAAAATTCTCAACCCACAGAGAGAGCAGTGGGCTAACTCTTTAGCTTGACGTAAAGCGCACCAGTAAATGGAGGCCTTGTCCCGAATGGAACCCTAAGGCCTAAGCACCTCGTTTGGGGAGTTGTTTAGCACCTTGTGCAAGGGGCCATGGCTATAAATGAATCGGGACTTGAATGACGTCATTCGGTCTGGAATCCTTGAGGCGTTCCTCGGTCAGTGAAGAGACGCACGCTCGTTCTCCGACCACAGTTTTATCAAATGGAAAGTCATGTGGTTGGTCCCGTTTTCAACAATAAACACTAGCAAATATTAACCTCACTCAAACACATGAGGCTTAATATAACTAGCTCGGTAGATAGTAAGATAGTCCCTAAGATAGTCCCTTAGAACATTGTTAGATAACATAGACTAAATTAAATGCAAACTTACATTAAAAAAATAGCGTGACCAATTTCCTAAGCATAATACATAAATACATCTTTAATATATGTTTTATGTAGAAGAGGTAGTGAAAACTATTTAGATTTTATTGTTTTTTGCTTAAACTTAAAGATAAGGAAACCAGACTCCTAGATGGTGCTGTTGAGTGCCCCTTGTGGGACACCCTAAACCCTCGAAGGGTGGGTTAACTGAGACTAACCCTAACCCTTCTTCTCCTCCCCAGACGGAGCCCTGGTGGGCCACCGCAGACAGCGCCGCCACAGGGCCGGTGGGGCCTAGCCACACACACACACAAACGCTTGTGTAGTCAAGTTGTGACATACAGACAACAAAATGCAGTTTATATATATAAAATAATGGCTTGAATTGAGCTGGTCTGTGTTCTTAAGATGCAGTCCTTGTGTTAGCTGGTGATTAGAAGGCTTTAGGTGGGGATTGTTGGATTTTTATATGCAGATCAGTCTATATCTTCAAGCGATAATGACCATACCATGATATTTTGCACTATGTACATCTTCCTGCCTGTGTTTTAGTTAATCATCCGTTCAGTATTTAGTTTTAAGATGTGTACTTCATAATTACCGACAACATAACTACATTATATTCAAGACAACTAGTTCAGAGTATTTCACAACATAACATGAAAGAAATATAACTTCCATGCCTCAGATTCCCTCAAGGCAAAGCACTTATTTAGACAGAGCAGGAGAAAGCCAAGTGAATGAAGCTGGTTCTAAAACCGGCTTCATGGGGATGAGGCTCCTGTGTGTCCACTGATCACCTGTGGGATGGTTCAACATCACTTGAAGGTCCTGGAGTTTGAAATGGTCCACTTTCAGAAAAAAATACAATTCCCTTTGTTGCATATACAGGTAATATTGTCCATCTGATTTTAGATTCTATTTTTTAAGTCAATGAGGATTTGCCTTTGGTCAGTTTTTTTAATGTTCACTTTAGAGAAGGATACATGGAATACAAGGGCCTTTGCGTAATAACAATTATTAAAACTTAGAACTGATTGGAATGTATATTTTTTTATATGACAGAGGACTGAATTGTATTTTGTAAGTGATAGGAACAAAATGTTATAAGTTATAAGAAAAATTAAAAATTGAATAAAGTGTTCCCAGGTTATATTTTAAAAGATTCTGGTGTTTTTGGTCACGTTTGCAAACGATGATCCAGTTTCTTAAACACTTAAATAAATCTATTTTTGGAATGGTGAGTCATGGTATATAATTGATATTGTGTAAAATAATGTGGTTTGTTTACAACACATATTTACACATATATACACGGTCGATATTTTATTTACAACAAAATGTCCACTTATAAAGACCCCTAAAATACATTTTGATCTGACCTCTGTGGTTCCTCAGCGGTGGAAGGTCCACCACCAACACACTTCCATACACACAACACATCAGCTTCTGAGACGTCCCGATGGAAGGCCAGCATTCAAACAACTAACCCAGAAAACAAACAGCATTCCTGGAGCGCTGGGGAATACCAGCGGTGTTCTTAAGAGCCTGGTGTCCATAGGGTGTGACCGGAACAAGTTCAATCTCATTAACAAAACCATGTTAATAGCGTTTCAGCTGTGATCTGTTTGGAGGCATATGTTGGTCGCTTAAAACAAACTAAAATAACCCGTGTAAACAGAGCACAAGCGCAACATTGCTAGCTTCACAAAACGTGGTCCATAAACGGCCCTCTGTGCAGGTTCTTTGCGGGAAGCCGAAGTCAAAAGACAACAAAAATAACGGTCCAAACAACTGAAAGATCGGAGCTCAGGAAAAAAACACCTTGACCGTCCAAAAACAAAAATATATATTTGATGTGCTGCGTGTACACAACAGGGCTGCATAGTCTAACATAGTTCAAATAAAGTAACAAAGTACATTGTTCACAAGAACTCCACAATACAAGCCATCACTTATTATAGTGATTGTGTGATATGCAAAATGAAAATTAAATGTGTATTCAATCGGCATTTGCTTGATAAAACATAGCCCTATTTAGACACACACACACACAACAGGAAATGTCCTATAGTGTAGTAAAACAAACAATTTAATCAGTTAAGTTGAAATAAGGCAGGAAGCATTAACGCCACATGTGGGAATGTCAGCTGGATATGAAAGTTGAACTCATGTCTCGAACTCCATAGGCTGCGCTTACAAATCAATGGATCAATAAATCAAACATAATAATAAAAAGGGATTGTCCTCTGTACGATATCCCAGCACCAGGAACCCAGTGGCACAATGAGTTTGCATGTGAGTGATTGCATGTGTGTGAGTGCTTTAATATGTGGGTGAGTGAGAGATTTTATGTGTGATTGAATGTGTGTGTGTGAGAAATTGTGTGAGAGAGCGAGAGCGAGAGAGAGAGCATGTGTGAGAGAGTGGTCAAGCATGTCCCACTGGCAAATGGTGATCAAATAAAACAAGGAGTGCAGCGCATCATGTGTAATCATCATCGTCATAAAAGAGGAAAATGCAAGGTTCTCCGAAGCGCCACCAGGGGGAGCCTGTGAGCCGTGTTCTGTTGACTAGGAGCCAGAGTTGTGCATGTTGGGGATGGGGTAGAACTTTGACACCCGGCTCTGGGTGGTGGGGTTAAGGCACTCGGACTCCCCGCTCATCCGGAAGAACACCTCCTGCTCCTGCAGCTTGCGGGTGAACTCCTCCTCCAGGGCCTGCAGGTGGCAGCAGAGACATTACATTACATTAATTTAGCAGACGTTTCTGTCCAAAGCGACTTACAATAATAACATAGAACAGAGAACTTACTTCTAGTCACCATAATAAGATAATATATACATATACACACATATATATATAATAACATAATATATAATACATTACAATAAGATCATTCAACAGGTAGACCAGAGAACTACCAGTGACCATAATAATATAATATATACATGTGTAGGCTGTGCAGTGGTAAACCTAAAAGACGTTCTCTGAAGCACGAGTCGCCCCTCATGGACTGTTGGAGCCCAGTGCGGGACACTCATGGTTACACGTACATTTACACATACATATAATAACTAAATATATAATACACTACATTTCCTTCCTAACAACAATAACTTGGTTAGTATGGCGAGTTGAACTACATTTGTAGTTGTATATTGGTCACAGTCTAATGGACACATCCTGTCCTCCGTCACCTTCTTCCTGGGCCTCAGCCTCTCCCTCCACTCCCTGACCTCCAGGCCGTGCTCCTCGTCCAGCTCCTTCAGCTTCTGGGTCTCGTGTTCAATCAGCAGGTGACACTTCTCGTTCTGATGGAGCGACAACACCACCCGTTAACCACATCCACCTTCATCACCACACCACCCGTTAACCACATCCACCTTCATCACCACACCACCCGTTAACCACATCCACCTTCATCACCACACCACCCGTTAACCACATCCACCTTCATCACCACACCACCCGTTAACCACATCCACCTTCATCACAACACCACCCGTTAACCACATCCACCTTCATCACCAACACCACCCGTTAACCACATCCACCTTCATCACAACACCACCCGTTAACCACATCCACCTTCATCACCACACCACCCGTTAACCACATCCACCTTCATCACAACACCACCCGTTAACCACATCCACCTTCATCACCACACCACCCGTTAACCACACATCCACCTTCATCACCACACCACCCGTTAACCACATCCACCTTCATCACAACACCACCCGTTAACCACACATCCACCTTCATCACCACACCACCCGTTAACCACATCCACCTTCATCACCACACCACCCGTTAACCACATCCACCTTCATCACAACACCACCCGTTAACCACATCCACCTTCATCACCACACCACCCGTTAACCACATCCACCTTCATCACAACACCACCCGTTAACCACATCCACCTTCATCACCACACCACCCGTTAACCACATCCACCTTCATCACCACACCACCCGTTAACCACATCCACCTTCATCACAACACCACCCGTTAACCACATCCACCTTCATCACCACACCACCCGTTAACCACATCCACCTTCATCACCACACCACCCGTAACCACATCCACCTTCATCACAACACCACCCGTTAACCACACATCCACCTTCATCACCACACCACCCGTTAACCACATCCACCTTCATCACCACACCACCCGTTAACCACATCCACCTTCACACCACACCACCCGTTAACCACATCCACCTTCATCACAACACCACCCGTTAACCACACATCCACCTTCATCACCACACCACCCGTTAACCACATCCACCTTCATCACAACACCACCCGTTAACCACCATCCACCTTCATCACCACACCACCCGTTAACCACATCCACCTTCATCACAACACCACCCGTTAACCACACATCCACCTTCATCACCACACCACCCGTTAACCACATCCACCTTCATCACACACACCACCCGTTAACCACATCCACCTTCATCACCACACCACCCGTTAACCACATCCACCTTCATCACAACACCACCCGTTAACCACACATCCACCTTCATCACCACACCACCCGTTAACCACACATCCACCTTCATCACACACACCACCCGTTAACCACATCCACCTTCATCACCACACCACCCGTTAACCACACATCCACCTTCATCACAACACCACCCGTTAACCACATCCACCTTCATCACCACACCACCCGTTAACCACATCCACCTTCATCACCACACCACCCGTTAACCACACATCCACCTTCATCACAACACCACCCGTTAACCACATCCACCTTCATCACAACACCACCCGTTAACCACACATCCACCTTCATCACCACACCACCCGTTAACCACATCCACCTTCATCACCACACCACCCGTTAACCACACATCCACCTTCATCACCACACCACCCGTTAACCACATCCACCTTCATCACCACACCACCCGTTAACCACACATCCACCTTCATCACAACACCACCCGTTAACCACATCCACCTTCATCACCACACCACCCGTTAACCACACATCCACCTTCATCACCACACCACCCGTAACCACATCCACCTTCATCACCACACCACCCGTTAACCACATCCACCTTCATCACCACACCACCCGTTAACCACATCCACCTTCATCACCACACCACCCGTTAACCACATCCACCTTCATCACCACACCACCCGTTAACCACATCCACCTTCATCACCACACCACCCGTTAACCACATCCACCTTCATCACCACACCACCCGTTAACCACATCCACCTTCATCACCACACCACCCGTTTGTGCTCTGACCTGAAGCTGCTGCAGCTCCCTGATGTTGGAGTCACACTGCAGCTGCAGGTCTCTCATCTGATTGTCGTGTTTCTGGTGCTGGTTCAGCTTCTCGCTCTTCTGCCTCCGCTCCTCCTGAGCCGCAAACTGGAGGGAGACACACACGGCCAGGGCTCACCCACACTAGCACGCTAGGCCAGTTAGCTCTATCTAGGAGGGACAGCGTTCACTACGTACTAGGGGGAGTACTCTGGTCTGGTGTGGGTGAGGGGGACATCTGAAGGGGGAGGACATGAGACACAACAAGACGTCTAGAGAGTCCATCGTGGGTCCAACCCAGCTCTTCATCCGACTGAGTCCCTTTAACCCAAAGGTCCTAGCGGACCCCTCACCTGTCTGGTGTTAGGCCCCTCCCCTAGTGCACCTCTCACCTGTCTGGTATTAGGCCCCTCCCCTAGCAGACCCCTCACCTGTCTGGTGTTGGGGCCCCTCCCCTAGCGGACCCCTCACCTGTCTGGTGTTGGGGCCCCTCCCCTAGCGGACCCCTCACCTGTCTGGTGTTAGGCCCCTCCCCTAGCGGACCCCTCACCTGTCTGGTATTAGGCCCCTCCCCTAGTGCACCCCTCACCTGTCTGGTGTTAGGCCCCTCCCCTAGCGGACCCCCCACCTGTCTGGTGTTAGGCCCCTCCCCTAGCGCACCTCTCACCTGTCTGGTATTAGGCCCCTCCCCTAGCAGACCCCTCACCTGTCTGGTATTAGGCCCCTCCCCTAGCAGACCCCTCACCGGTCTGGTATTAGGCCCCTCCCCTAGCAGACCCCTCACCTGTTTGATGCGCTCCCTCTCCTGCTCGGGGGTTCCTGTGGAGGCCGTGATGCGAAGGCTCTTCTTGAACATGGCCATGCGTGTCTTGGCTTCGCTGCGCTGGATCTTGGGCAGCCGGCCCCGCTCCTGCGTCTGCCGGCTCTTGATCTCCTCCACCAGCCTCTGGTTGTAGCGCTGCATCTGCTCCATCTCCTGCGGGAGACGATGGAGACATGGTGAGTTAGATGACTTAGCGTCCTTCAAAACACTTATTCATCCGGTGGCCCTCTTGGTTCTGAACGTGGTGGTCCAACTTCAATTTTATTGGTCACATGTGCAGTTCCACATGTATGAAGGGTGGGGTGGAAAGCTGTGGTGACCCAAGAGAACCAGCTGACATCAACACCAAGTAGGAATCCTCACCTTCTCGTGTCTTTTCAGCAGCTGGTGTCTCTGCATGAAGTACTGGTCCTTTAGCTGCTGCTTGAGCTGCTGATGTTTCTCCTGAAGGTGGCGCTCCTCCAGCTCCCACATGGCCGCCTCCCGAGCTGCAGAAGAAGAAGATGAGTGGAGTAGATGAGCCTCCCTCTGATGAGTGGAGTAGACAGATGGTGACATCACCCTGCTGTGTCCTCTCAGGTGACTCATCTCCATGTCACATAGTAAGGATGGCCAACACACTCATCTCTCAGCATCCACTCTAGACCACATGTGTCCTCTAACACAGTGGTCCTCACCTGGTCCTCAGGACCACATGTCCTCTAACACAGTGGTCCTCACCTGGTCCTCAGAACCACATGTGTCCTCTAACACAGTGGTCCTCTAACACAGTGGTCCTCTAACACAGTGGTCCTCAGGACCACATGTGGTTCTGTGACCCTCTAAATGCCGGGTCGTGGCCCACCAGTTGAGAACCACTAACCATCCGTCTACTGCTCTGGGTCACAAAGTAAACACATAAGCATCTGGGCACCATGAACTATTCAGGCACCTCCTTCTTGTACCTCTCATGAGCTGCTGCTTGTGGTTGAGGCAGTCTCGCTCAATGGTGGCGATCTCCATCTTGTGCTGCTGGATGATCTTCTTCAGCGCGCCATCCAGCTCCTGCTGCTGCTTCTGGAGGAACTCTTGCTCCTGGAGGAGCCACGGGGAGGAGGAGTGAAGGAACGAAGGGGAGCTCAAAAACATAGCAAGGAGGACACAAACGAAAGGTGAAGGTATAGACAAGAAGAGGGTGAAGGAAGGAAAGGAATCTCAGAGAGAGAGAGAGAGAGAGAGAGAGAGAGAGAGAGAGAGAGAGAGAGAGAGAGAGAGAGAGAGAGAGAGAGAGCTGATACTATTTCAAAGAGAGACAAGACAGACTAAAAGAGAAGCAGAAGAAAAGTAATAACTAAGTTCTAAAACACTTCAAAAAGAAACACCACAGGCATTGGTGCAACAAGCTAAACCATTTACCAATATGTATACATGTGTATGTATATACACATAGACATGATCTGGTGAGGCAGAGAGGGAACAGGGAAGGGAGAGAGGGACAGACAGTCAGAGAGAGGGAGAGACAGAGAGAGAGAGAGAGACAGACGGAGAGAGAGAGACAGACGGAGAGAGACACACCCACTGCACTGAACCTGAGAACAACACTGCAAACACCCAACAACTCAGCGCCATGCTTACATGTGCAGCCATCGACCTCTGACCTGAGGAAACTACGCACATCTAAGTATGGGCCGGATGTGGGGGGGAGGGAGAGTGGGAGAGCTGAGGGAGAGAGGGAGGGAGGAAGAGGGGGGGGGGGACTTACATCCTGCATTTGAGCGCTGAAGAGCGCACATGAGGACAACTGAAAAGAGCGAATCATAACCTGGGCCACTGCCTGCGGAGGGGAACACACACACACAGACACCCTAATAACTGTTGTCTCTATAGGAATATTAGGGAGAAGAAGCTAGATGGCGGCCTATATGAAGACTTTGGAAATGAATGACTTCAACCGCTACGTTAGCCGCCTTCCAGAGAGACAAAAGAGAGGAAAATAAAGAAAGACGAGGAAAGACACAGATTTGAAATAAGCACATAAAAGTAACATAACAAAAATAAATTATAAAAGAGAAGGACATTAGAGTAGGTCTGAATTATTCTTCTGCTTCTTCAGACGTTATCAAGTACTGGTGACCAGAGAGGGACTGACTGGACAGTTAATGTGAAGGTTATGATAGATAGATAAATAAATAAATAAAAGAGAGAGAGAGAGAGAGAGAGAGAGAGAGAGAGAGAGAGAGAGAGAGAGAGAGAGAGAGAGAGAGAGAGAGAGAGAGAGAGAGAGAGAGAGAGAGAGAGAGAGAGAGAGAGAGAGAGAGAGAGAGAGAGAGAGAGAGAGAGAGAGAGAGAGAGAGAGAGAGAGAGAGAGAGAGAGGAGAGAGAGAGAGAGAGAGAGAGAGAGAGAGAGAGAGAGAGAGAGAGAGAGAGAGAGAGAGAGAGAGAGAGAGAGAGAGAGAGAGAGAGAGAGAGAGAGAGCGAGAGAGCGAGAGAGAGAGAGAGATGGTTTACCTCTGCACTCTTAACCAGCGACAGGTCCTCCTTTAAGCGTTTCAAAAGCTCCCTTCTCGAGTGTCTGGGCGACTGGCACACTTCCTGCTTCACCTACAGCGTTATATGATTTAACTGAGCCAACAACACGCACCACCACGCTTTATAAGAGCCAGGACGCGGAAATCCCACCAGAAGCCTTTTATGAAATACCACTGAAAACCCGATTGGACGGCAGAGAGTGAGATGAATCGGGGAGAGAGTGAGACAAATCGGGAAAGAGTGAGATGAATCGGGGAGAGAGTGAGATGAATCGGGGAGACAAGGAGATGAATCGGGGAGACAAGGAAATGAATCGGGGAGAGAGTGAGATGAATCGGGGAGACAAGGAGATGAATCGGGGAGAGAGTGAGATGAATCGGGGAGACAAGGAGATGAATCGGGGAGAGAGTGAGATGAATCGGGGAGACAAGGAGATGAATCGGGGAGACAAGGAGATGAATCGGGGAGACAAGGAGATGAATCAGGGAGAGAGTGAGATGAATCGGGGAGAGAAGGAGATGAATCGGGGAGAGAAGGAGATGAATCGGGAGAGAGTGAGATGAATCGGGGAGAGAAGGAGATGAATCGGGGAGAGAGTGAGATGAATCGGGGAGAGAAGGAGATGAATCGGGAGAGAGTGAGATGAATCGGGGAGAGAAGGAGATGAATCGGGGAGAGAGTGAGATGAATCAGGGTGAATCGGATTAGTGTACAGCCTGGTTTCCACAGGTTGGGAGGGGAGATCATGTTAAACAAGATCATGTTATACAAGATCTTGTATCTTGTAAATGTTTGAATGTCATACGATGTCAAGCTTGAACGTTGGAATTTATGTTTATTTGTATTGTGTATAGTATTTTATATATATATATATATATATATATTGTGTTTTAGAAATTCATACTGCGGGAGGGAATGGGGAGGTTTGTATGTAAAAAATCTGGAATCTTGAAAACTAGTAGATATTTTGTACATAAGCAGAAGAGGTTGGTTTCAAACCCTATAGCCACTACACTACCCTGCCGGCCCCACGATGTAGTGTGAGGATAACTCATATGAGCAGATTGCTCTCTACACCAACACAACCACAGTCTGAATCCAAACAAAGACTCACCGATCACAAAGCCACCACACGCACGCACGCACGCACGCACGCACGCACGCACGCACGCACGCACGCACGCACGCACGCACGCACGCACGCACGCACGCACGCACGCACGCACGCACGCACGCACGCACGCACGCACGCACGCACGCCGCACGCACGCACGCACGCACGCACGCACGCACGCACGCACGCACGCACGCACGCACGCACGCACGCACGCACGCACGCACGCACGCACGCACGCACGCACGCACGCGCGCGCGACAGTTAGTTCGCCCAACTATAAAAAATGAAACATCACAAGACATCGAGGGTCAGTGAGGTCCTAATCTGCTTGCTTTGTCTGAAGAGCAGACAAGAAAAAGTATTAATATTAACACAACTTCTGCTCCACCTGCCACACTACCCACTGATCTGCTCCACCTGCCCCACAACCCACTGATCTGCTCCACCTCCTCCACCTGCCCCACAACACACTGATCTGCTCCACCTCCTCCACCTGCCCCACAACCCACTGATCTGCTCCACCTCCTCCACCTGCCCCACAACCCACTGATCTGCTCCACCTGCCCCACAACCCAGTGATCTGCTCCACCTCCTCCACCTGCCCCACAACCCACTGATCTGCTCCACCTGCCACACTACCCACTGATCTGCTCCACCTGCCCCACAACCCACTGATCTGCTCCACCTCCTCCACCTGCCCCACAACACACTGATCTGCTCCACCTCCTCCACCTGCCCCACAACCCACTGATCTGCTCCACCTCCTCCACCTGCCCCACAACCCACTGATCTGCTCCACCTGCCCCACAACCCAGTGATCTGCTCCACCTCCTCCACCTGCCCCACAACCCACTGATCTGCTCCACCTGCCACACTACCCACTGATCTGCTCCACCTGCCCCACAACCCACTGATCTGCTCCACCTCCTCCACCTGCCCCACAACCCAGTGATCTGCTCCACCTCCTCCACACTGCCCCACAACCCACTGATCTGCTCCACCCCCCCCACAACCCACTGATCTGGTCCACCTCCTCCACCCACCCCTCAACTCAGTGACCTGCTCCACCTCCTCCACCCCCCCCACAACCCACTGATCTGCTCCACCTGCCACACTACCCACTGATCTGCTCCACCTCCTCCACCTGCCCCACAACCCACTGATCTGCTCCATCTCCTCCACCTGCCCCACAACCCACTGATCTGCTCCACCTCCTCCACCTGCCCCACAACCCACTGATCTGGTCCACCTCCTCCACCCTCCCCTCAACCCACTGATCTGGTCCACCTCCTCCACCCTCCCCTCAACCCACAGATCTGCTCCACCTCCTCCACCCCCCCACAACCCACAGATCTGCTCCACCTGCACACCTCCTACAAGGATTAAAAGTGTTTTGACAGGCTCCGCCCACCATGGTTCTGTACAACTACACATACCCATTTAGTTAAGATGGTACACATACACAGGTAGGGGTTAGGGCACCTTGCCCAAGGACTCTAGGCAGATATCGGGGGTTGAACCTAGAACCTTTGGGCCTCCACAAGACTACCCTGTCCTCCTGCACTATTACTGCATATAGAATCACTATATAATAACATCCATATAACCATGTTTAGGTAGAGCCTATGTACTCTGTGGTGTTTAATGAATAGTGAATCCATCTCAGGGTTTCCCACACAGACTTTACTTGGGCGGGCCGCACAGATATATTAAATGGCCGCCCAAGTATCTGGGGTAATTGTATCTGTCCGAGAGCACTACGACATCCACAATCGATTAACTAGTACCAACTAGTCACTCTACTTCTCCTGTTCGCTCTGCAATTAGCATCGGTACACCGGCATAAAAGTTCACGATACGATTGCCTGGAGTCGAGATATAGAGATTCTAATATCTTTGTATCGGTAAAATCTGATTCATTTTGGGACCCCAAAAAAGCTTCCGGGCGGGATTTCCAATTCGCTAAAGATGTCCGGGATTCGGCTTTTGCTTCCTCCAGTCGCATTACACTCTATACATTAGACACTGATAAACCATGCTCACTGCACTGGTCTCTATCACACAGGACCATCCTGTTGATAAACACCATGCTCACTGCACTGCTCTCTATCACACAGGACCATCCTGTTGATAAACACCATGCTCACTGCACTGCTCTATCACACAGGACCATCCTGTTGATAAACACCATGCTCACTGCACTGCTCTCTATCACACAGGACCATCCTGTTGATAAACACCATGCTCACTGCACTGCTCTATCACACAGGACCATCCTGTTGATAAACACCATGCTCACTGCACTGCTCTCTATCACACAGGACCATCCTGTTGATAAACACCATGCTCACTGCACTGCTCTCTATCACACAGGACCATCCTGTTGATAAACACCATGCTCACTGCACTGCTCTCTATCACACAGGACCATCCTGTTGATAAACACCATGCTCACTGCACTGCTCTCTATCACACAGGACCATCCTGTTGATAAACACCATGCTCACTGCACTGCTCTTTATCCATCAAGACCATCCTGTTGATAAACACCATGCTCACGGCAGTGCTCTTTATCCATCAAGACCATCCTGTTGATAAACACCATGCTCACGGCAGTGCTCTTTATCCATCAAGACCATCCTGTTGATAAACACCATGCTCACTGCACTGCTCTCCATCTATCACACAGGACCATCCTGTTGATAAACACCATGCTCACTGCACTGCTCTCCATCTATCACACAGGACCATCCTGTTGATAAACACCATGCTCACGGCAGTGCTCTTTATCCATCAAGACCATCCTGTTGATAAACACCATGCTCACTGCACTGCTCTCCATCTATCACACAGGACCATCCTGTTGATAAACACCATGCTCACTGCACTGCTCTCTATCACACAGGACCATCCTGTTGATAAACACCATGCTCACTGCACTGCTCTCTATCACACAGGACCATCCTGTTGATAAACACCATGCTCACTGCACTGCTCTCCATCTATCACACAGGACCATCCTGTTGATAAACACCATGCTCACTGCACTGCTCTCTATCCATCAGGACCATCCTGTTGATAAACACCATGCTCACTGCACTGCTCTCTATCACACAGGACCATCCTGTTGATAAACACCATGCTCACTGCACTGCTCTCTATCACACAGGACCATCCTGTTGATAAACACCATGCTCACTGCACTGCTCTCCATCTATCACACAGGACCATCCTGTTGATAAACACCATGCTCACTGCACTGCTCTCTATCCATCAGGACCATCCTGTTGATAAACACCATGCTCACTGCACTGCTCTCTATCCATCAGGACCATCCTGTTGATAAACACCATGCTCACTGCACTGCTCTCTATCCATCAGGACCATCCTGTTGATAAACACCATGCTCACTGCACTGCTCTCCATCTATCACACAGGACCATCCTGTTGATAAACACCATGCTCACGGCAGTGCTCTTTATCCATCAAGACCATCCTGTTGATAAACACCATGCTCACTGCACTGCTCTCTATCACACAGGACCATCCTGTTGATAAACACCATGCTCACTGCACTGCTCTCTATCACACAGGACCATCCTGTTGATAAACACCATGCTCACTGCACTGCTCTCCATCTATCACACAGGACCATCCTGTTGATAAACACCATGCTCACTGCACTGCTCTCTATCCATCAGGACCATCCTGTTGATAAACACCATGCTCACTGCACTGCTCTCTATCACACAGGACCATCCTGTTGATAAACACCATGCTCACTGCACTGCTCTCTATCACACAGGACCATCCTGTTGATAAACACCATGCTCACTGCACTGCTCTCCATCTATCACACAGGACCATCCTGTTGATAAACACCATGCTCACTGCACTGCTCTCTATCCATCAGGACCATCCTGTTGATAAACACCATGCTCACTGCACTGCTCTCTATCCATCAGGACCATCCTGTTGATAAACACCATGCTCACTGCACTGCTCTCTATCCATCAGGACCATCCTGTTGATAAACACCATGCTCACTGCACTGCTCTCCATCTATCACACAGGACCATCCTGTTGATAAACACCATGCTCACTGCACTGCTCTCTATCACACAGGACCATCCTGTTGATAAACACCATGCTCACTGCACTGCTCTCTATCACACAGGACCATCCTGTTGATAAACACCATGCTCACTGCACTGCTCTCTATCACACAGGACCATCCTGTTGATAAACACCATGCTCACTGCACTGCTCTCTATCACACAGGACCATCCTGTTGATAAACACCATGCTCACTGCACTGCTCTCTATCACACAGGACCATCCTGTTGATAAACACCATGCTCACTGCACTGCTCTTTATCCATCAAGACCATCCTGTTGATAAACACCATGCTCACTGCACTGCTCTCTATCACACAGGACCATCCTGTTGATAAACACCATGCTCACTGCACTGCTCTCTATCACACAGGACCATCCTGTTGATAAACACCATGCTCACTGCACTGCTCTCCATCTATCACACAGGACCATCCTGTTGATAAACACCATGCTCACTGCACTGCTCTCTATCCATCAGGACCATCCTGTTGATAAACACCATGCTCACTGCACTGCTCTCTATCCATCAGGACCATCCTGTTGATAAACACCATGCTCACTGCACTGCTCTCCATCTATCACACAGGACCATCCTGTTGATAAACACCATGCTCACTGCACTGCTCTCCATCTATCACACAGGACCATCCTGTTGATAAACACCATGCTCACTGCACTGCTCTCTATCCATCAGGACCATCCTGTTGATAAACACCATGCTCACTGCACTGCTCTCTATCCATCAGGACCATCCTGTTGATAAACACCATGCTCACTGCACTGCTCTCTATCCATCAGGACCATCCTGTTGATAAACACCATGCTCACTGCACTGCTCTCTATCCATCAGGACCATCCTGTTGATAAACACCATGCTCACTGCACTGCTCTCTATCCATCAGGACCATCCTGTTGATAAACACCATGCTCACTGCACTGCTCTCTATCCATCAGGACCATCCTGTTGATAAACACCATGCTCACTGCACTGCTCTCCATCTATCACACAGGACCATCCTGTTGATAAACACCATGCTCACTGCACTGCTCTCCATCTATCACACAGGACCATCCTGTTGATAAACACCATGCTCACTGCACTGCTCTCTATCCATCAGGACCATCCTGTTGATAAACACCATGCTCACTGCACTGCTCTCTATCCATCAGGACCATCCTGTTGATAAACACCATGCTCACTGCACTGCTCTCTATCCATCAGGACCATCCTGTTGATAAACACCATGCTCACTGCACTGCTCTCTATCCATCAGGACCATCCTGTTGATAAACACCATGCTCACTGCACTGCTCTCTATCCATCAGGACCATCCTGTTGATAAACACCATGCTCACTGCACTGCTCTCCATCTATCACACAGGACCATCCTGTTGATAAACACCATGCTCACTGCACTGCTCTCCATCTATCACACAGGACCATCCTGTTGATAAACACCATGCTCACTGCACTGCTCTCTATCCATCAGGACCATCCTGTTGATAAACACCATGCTCACTGCACTGCTCTCTATCTATCACACAGGACCATCCTGTTGATAAACACCATGCTCACTGCACTGCTCTCTATCCATCAGGACCATCCTGTTGATAAACACCATGCTCACTGCACTGCTCTCTATCCATCAGGACCATCCTGTTGATAAACACCATGCTCACTGCACTGCTCTCTATCCATCAGGACCATCCTGTTGATAAACACCATGCTCACTGCACTGCTCTCTATCCATCAGGACCATCCTGTTGATAAACACCATGCTCACTGCACTGCTCTCTATCCATCAGGACCATCCTGTTGATAAACACCATGCTCACTGCACTGCTCTCTATCACACAGGACCATCCTGTTGATAAACACCATGCTCACTGCACTGCTCTCTATCACACAGGACCATCCTGTTGATAAACACCAGGCTCACTGCACTGCTCTCTATCCATCAGGACCATCCTGTTGATAAACACCAGGCTCACTGCACTGCTCTCTATCCATCAGGACCATCCTGTTGATAAACACCATGCTCACTGCACTGCTCTCTATCCATCAGGACCATCCTGTTGATAAACACCAGGCTACGCCCCCAGGCCACACCAGCTACCACCACAAGTTTATTTCAGATCACTGAAATATAATATTTCATATTATATATAATAAAAAATATTTAAAAAAAACGGTAATTTAAAAACCTGCCGGTCAAAATGTCCAGTAATAATGCTCATACAAAACTTAGATCCTGGACATTTGAGTTTTGACAGCTTTATTACTGCCCCCTCCCCCCCGAAAGGGTGCACTCGTTGGTGGTGCCCGTGTCAAGCGACCAGCAGAGAGGGGCTTCTCCCTCAGAATGGTTTGAAAACATCAGTGCGGAGTCGTCTGGAGGAGGAGAGAGTGATGCGACTTATGCGTATTGCAAGCTGCAAAGACACATTAGACACCTTTGATTTCAGCTCGGCTCAGAGGACTTTGCCGCAGTGAAATTAAGGAGAAAGCAAAAAGTTGCCTGGTAGCCTACAGGGTAAATGTGATGCCATGTAGCCTATGTTAAAACGGACTACAGATGTTACAGGTGTTTTGAAATAGCCTAGATTTTTGCGGCTAACGAGGTTTTGCTCAATCGTTCTTGTTCGTTTTGTTGTTCATTAAATAGTCACATTTATTTGAGGTCTTTGTCATTCTTTCGTCAATCTAGGTGTACATTATAGTTGCGTTTGTAATATAGACTGTTTTTGAAACATGACCGGTAAGTTTCGAATTTGTCCGGTAAAATAAAATCTGTCCGGACACTTGACCGGCATGAAAAAAATCCTACGCATGGGTCTTTTGAGGACACCTAAACAACCTAGAGTATAACTTGGTCTTTAGTGTGTACTTTCTACTACTGCCCCCCAAAACTCCATATCCCATGATCCCCCAGTCCAAGCCATGCGGAGACACCACCACCCCTACCACCACAACCACCACCACCACCACCACCAGCGCTCCTTTACCTCCTTCTTGCGGTTCTTCATCATGTTCTGGAACTTGGACAGCTCCTTATCCTGGTCGGCCTTGATGCGCTTGGCCTCGTCACGCAGCCGGTTGGTGTGGTCCTGCTCCAGGCGCTCGATGGTCTGCTTCTGCTTCCGTTCCAGGTTCTCCACCTCCTGGTCATACTGCCGCTTCTTACCCTGCAGGGAGGGGGGCGGAGAGAAACATGGAGGAAAGAGAGAGAGAGGAGAGACAGAAGAGAGAGATCGACCGAGACAGAGATGAGAGGAGAGGAGAGAGTCCGACAGACAGAGACCGAGAGAGGGGAGAGGGAGGGAGAAAGAGAGAGATGTCAGGGTAAACAAACACTGAGAGGAGGTCTATATGTCAGGAGAATGTGTATATTATTTTTATTTAACCTTTATTTAACCAGGAAGAATACTCTGAGATAACATATCCTTTCCAAGAACACAAAAAAATATTTAAGTGTTAAAATATAAAAAACAGCGATGGATAAAATGTATTCTTTATCCATGATTGGCATGGACATGGATATTAAAAGCATCCGGTAAACAGAAACATAATGTATGTATCACAACATCTAGCCTGTGACTCACGGTGGTCTCCTGCTCAAAGCGCCGGTAGATCTGCTCTCTCTGCTGCTGCAGCTTGTTGGTGAGCTGCAGTTGGGCCCGCTTCTCCTCCTTCTGGAGCAGACGCAGCTCCCGCAGCTCCTGGCGCCTGGACACACACACACACACACACACACACACACACACACACACACACACACACACACACACACACAATTATTCTTAAAGACACAAGACACCATGCACTTTATATAATATCCTAAATAAAAGTACCTTCTAATCAATTCAATCTTTATTTGTTTTAATGGATTAATTATTTATTTGTGTACTGTCAATTACTATTATCGATCAATGAAAGAGTGATTATTATCAATGTGTAAGGAAGCGGAGGGTAAGCTAAGGTGAATATGAATTGTATTGGTTGATGTCCTCACAGCAGTATTATATCAATACTACATACTAATATTCGTTGGTCAAATGTGTCTTGAATATTTTTCAAGTCACTTCAAAAATAACAGCAAGCAAATAAACTCTTGAGCTTATTTTCTTCCTTCACATTAGATGAATATTGAACTCCCTACGTTATTATGTATGTGTATATAATATTATTATGGTAACTAGAAGTTCTGTTGTCTACCTGTTGAATGACCTTATTGTAATGTATTATATATTATGTTATTATATATGTGTATATGTATGTATATATTATATTATGTTATTATATATGTGTATATATTATATTATTATGATGACAACAATAAGTTATCTTATTGTAATGTAATGTATTATATATTATGTTACTATATATGTGTATATGTATGTATATATCATATTATGTTATTATATGTGTATATGTATGTATATATTATATTATATATGTGTATATGCATGTATATATCATATTATGTTATTATATATGTGTATATGTATGTATATATTATATTATATATGTGTATATGCATGTATATATTATATTATGTTATTATATATGTGTATATGTATGTTTATATTATATTACTATGGCTTGTTATGAAGGAAATGGACTTGGACTTGTGGTGACTAGTAGTTCTCTTGCCTACGACGTGATTGGTGGAAACAAAAGGGGAAGACAGTGAACCACCCAGATCTGAGCTGGTCTGCGTTAGATCATTGTTCTACAGCGTGACCTGTGATCTGTGACACGGTGACATACCGGAGAAACCTCATCTCCTCGCTCTTGGCGTCGTTGTCCGTGACGATCTTGGACGTGGTGACGCTCACCTCCACACCGTCCACCATGAACTTACGAGTCTTCTTCATGGTCTTGTTCTGCCGCTTCGTGTCCTGAAGGAACGAAGATAATGGAATATGTAACAAAGCACTCATATGACCTGCATGGCCTTTTAACCTCATCACCCGGTAACCCCATCACCCGGTAACCCCATCACCCGGTAACCCCCATCACCCGGTAACCCCATCACCCGGTAACCCCATCACCCGGTAACCCCATCAACCCTAACATCCATGTGTAGTGAGTAGTGGGTCCTTGGTGGCTGCGAATCATCACTCATTCTGTACAAACACAAGGCTCCATTGTTTATCAAGATTCAACAAGAAATGTATAAATGTGTCAAATGTATCGGCAAATATCTACAGCTTACAAGCCGCCCATCTCCCAAGACTGTTCATTCCCATGACCCCTGGGTGGGTGAAAAAATTGGTAATATTAATTCTTGTAACTCTGGGAAACGACCCGACCACAGCTCATTAGAAGAATATTATTGTTTTAATGAGCTGTGGTCGTTCTCAGACCAAGAAGTGGAACAACCATAAGCTAAATGAATATACCGATGCTTACCGACGCTTCAAAAAAGATGTATTTCTGAGAGTCCTGTACCTGTACAGAGATGGATCCTCCCTCTTTGCTCTTGGACAGGAAGCTGGAGATGGACAGGTTGATGTCCACGCTGCTGCTGTCGGCCACCGAGCTGCTCCCAGAGTCCTTCCCCCCAGTGTCTGTCGAGGGGCTGCCCCGCTCCGACCGCTTGCTCTCCGTCTCACGGTCCTGTACGGAGACAGCGTCTTGGAAGGCGCCATCTCCTCCTCCTCCTCCTTGTTCTCCTCCTCCTTCTTCTTTGGTAACCGCCGTCCTCTCTTCCCCATCCCGGTCGGCCGGAACAAGCGTGGAGGCGTGCGATGGCTCGGGGCCGTTCGAGGTGGTTTTGGCTTCTTGTTCTTCGTCCATTTGGCTTTTAAACTCTCCTGCTTCCGGTTCTTCGTTGTCCTCTTTGGTGTCTGTCTCCTGCGATGCCTGGACAGGGATCTCTTCTGACAACACCTCGTCTGTTACGCCATTTGCATCGATGCCGCTGGACTCTCCGTTTGGTTCTTCGTGTTGCTGTGGTTCCGTGTCCTCTGCAGTTTCCTTTGCAGGGACTTTGTTCTCTTCCTCCGGGACAGGAGCTGGTCGGTCTGTGTTCTCTGCAGCCTCCGTGTTTCCTGCGGGCGGAGGGCCAGCATTTGGTTCTATTACCTCTCCGGTCTCCTGACCGCTTGGTTCTGGAGCCGGTTCACTCTCCTTCTCCTCCCTCTCTTCCTCCCCGGTCTCTTGGCTCACCGTCACCGTTTCTTCTTCGTCAGGCGGTGATGGCGGTCGGGTCGCCGTGACACCCTCTACGGTCCCGGCCTCCGAAGGCTCCACCAAGCCCGGGACCGGGGCCACCACAGCGAGAAGGTCTTCTCCTTGGCCGGCGTCTGCCATCCCGGAGAGCATGTTCTGCTCCTCGACCTCGCTAGTGCCCAGCCCCTCGTCCGACAGCTTCTCGGCAACGGAGGACGGGGATTCCGTCCGCTCGGCCACAGACTCCAGCGGCGAGGTTGCCGGGGGAGGGACCTTCTCGTCCTCTGAGCTGGCCACGCTGGCGTCCGACGGCTGCCGCTTGTGACCGGTGGCCCGCTGCTCCGAGATGGAGATGAGAAATATGGTAGTCACACAGCAGAAGGGTGCAATAACAATAAACCAGCCTCGCCAGCCCCTGAAGTACTCCATCACCCCATCACTGATCCTCATACGTACCAGAGGCACCTCGGCCTCCTCGTCATCCTCCTCTTCCTTCTCTTCCTTCCCTTCCTCGATCTCCTCTGTGACCTCCGCTTTGGCCTCTGCGATTAGCTCCCGAAGAGGCCGGTTGTCTGCCACACTGGACACGAAAGGGTGCTGCAGACACACAGGTGGCCGGGAGAGTCATGTGTAAAAATAGACGAGTCAGAGACACACTTTGATAGAGAATGCTTTGGTCCCACCGCAGCTGCCGGGGAAGTTAGATATTAACTTCCCGGTGTGAGATAAGAGAAAAAGGGGGAGGGGGGGAAAGAGAGCCAGTGAGAACAGAGAGAGAGAGAGACAGTGAGAACATAGAGAATGAGAGAGAGAGAGAGACAGTGAGAACATAGAGAGAGAGAGACAGTGAGAACAGAGTGAGAGAGAGAGAGAGAGTGAGAGTGAGAGTGAGAGTGAGAGAGTGAGAGAGAGAGAGAGACAGTGAGAACAGAGTGAGAGTGAGAGAGAGAGAGAGAGTGAGAGAGAGAGAGAGAGAGAGAGAGAGTGAGAGAGTGAGAGAGAGAGAGAGAGAGCTCACCTGTAGCAGCTGGGCCGTGCCCCACCTGTGGTCCACATTCTTATCCAACGCCTTCTTCAGAAAGTCGCGGAACTCCGGAGACCTGCAGAGTCAACAAGAACGGGTATTAACTCTTCAAGTAGAATGTTTAGTACTTAAATAACAATATCTAACTCCACGCTGAAATTATGAACTTGTAGGCTTAAGATGTTGCTGCTCAGCATTTCACCTGTTTGCGTGAATTTTCTTTCATTAAATATCAAAATGGCTAAATTGATGTAAAAAAAATTAAATAAATCTTTAGGAACTACCAAGTGCTATTCTCGGCTCACAAATCCTTCCATTTGGAATTAATACAAAAATGTCATCCACCCAACAGACCAAAACATCAACGTCCTCCACCCACCAGACCAAAACATCAACGTCCTCCACCCAACAGACCAAAACATCAACGTTCTCCACCCAACAGACCAAAACATCAACGTTCTCCACCCAACAGACCAAAACATCAACGTTCTCCACCCAACAGACCAAAACATCAACGTCCTCCACCCAACAGACCAAAACATCAACGTCCTCCACCCAACAGACCAAAACATCAACGTCCTCCACCCAACAGACCAAAACATCAACGTCCTCCACCCAACAGACCAAAACATCAACGTCCTCCACCCAACAGACCAAAACATCAACGTCCTCCACCCAACAGACCAAAACATCAACGTCCTCCACCCAACAGACCAAAACATCAACGTTCTCCACCCAACAGACCAAAACATCAACGTTCTCCACCCAACAGACCAAAACATCACCGTTCTCCACCCAACAGACCAAAACATCAACGTCCTCCACCCAACAGACCAAAACATCAACGTTCTCCACCCAACAGACCAAAACATCAACGTTCTCCACCCAACAGACCAAAACATCAACGTTCTCCACCCAACAGACCAAAACATCAACGTCCTCCACCCAACAGACCAAAACATCAACGTTCTCCACCCAACAGACCAAAACATCAACGTCCTCCACCCAACAGACCAAAACATCAACGTTCTCCACCCAACAGACCAAAACATCACCGTTCTCCACCCAACAGACCAAAACATCAACGTTCTCCACCCAACAGACCAAAACATCACCGTTCTCCACCCAACAGACCAAACATCGATATCCCATCAACAGACTAAGACATCCAAGTTCTCCACCCAACAGACCAAAACATCTACGTCCTCTACCCAACAGACCAAAACAGCCACGTCCTCCACCCAACAGACCAAAACAGCCACGTCCTCCACCCAACAGATTATACCTCACCATCGTGACGGCTGCATGAGCGTGGGGGGCTCTGACTTGGCTATCTTAAGCAGGACCCTCATGGGGTTCATCTCGTGGTTGGGGGGTTCGATCTGGGCCAGCTCGATCAGGGTGACCCCCAGGGACCAGATGTCGGCCTTGAAGTCGTAAGGCCGGTCCTTGGACGTCTCACACATCACCACCTCGGGGGCCATCCTGCCCGGGCGGGGGAAAGGGGGAGCAGCCCATGAACGGCTTGTTAGGTTATTTATTCATTTATTTCACCAATCTTTAGCCAAGTTCATTGAGAACTAATTACAGACACAAAGTCAGTTAAAGTAGGATGAAAAGTTCAGTGAAAATATAATATAAATGCGTAAAAATAGGGTTTTAATATACAATCCAAAACAGAAACATGAATGAAGCATGAGCTGTAGCAGCAGCATGAAGGTGATAATGCTCCACTCAGCAGGGGGTTGGACGGGGACAGCTTTTGGGTTAAGTTCGGAGGGTTAAGAAGAGGCCAGCCAGCCAAGGACCAGGCATCTCCTATTTGTCATTTAATTCCACATGTTTAATATCTCCGAATAGCAGTGACACTATAACAACAACATTCTTCAGGGGAATCCTTGAGAGGGTGAAGAGACAGGAAGACACTGCTCCCTCCGTGGCTGAAATCCATCATGTCTCATGCGATGGTGGGGGTGGCTCTCTTCCTCGCTCACCAATAGGGTGTCCCGATGAACGAATCTCTCCTCTGTATCGTCTTGGTGTTTTGAGCCGAGACCCCAAAGTCAGCTTTAAAAAACAAAAACAAAAGACAAAAAGTTTATATTTGAACAACAAGTTCTCCCCTTCTCAAAGAGGTGAAGCATCTCAACAGTCGACTGACAGCTAGAGGAAGTGGTCAGGACCAAGCACCTGAAAAATCAGCTCACTTTCTTCTCTCAAATGCTGTCAGAAGTGGATAACATCCGCCAGACTACTAAATGTATCAGGTTTTGATGTGCAAGGATATCTAGCATTGGGGTCCAGGTGGCAGTTAACATGATGGCAGACATGACCATTCGACAGGTCAAAAAAAGACTTATTAAAACTATTGCTTTGCTGAGAGACACTATGGCAGGTAGAAATACAAAATTCTAAAAGTGAATTGGACCCTGCTTGCTATGCAAGTTAAAAGGATGATAAAGAGTGGGAAATAGTGAGTCTTCTCTTACCCAGTTTCACATCCCCACTGATGGAAAGGAGGATGTTGCCAGCCTTCAGGTCTCGGTGGATCACCTTGTTGTCGTGAAGGTAGGCCAGGGCCTCCAGCGTCTGCCTGCACACCACCCGGATCTGAGGCTCTGTCAGGGGCCTCTCCAGCTCTGAAGACCAATGAGAATAAACATGAAAACATACTATAATAATAATATATACAGTATATCCGTTTGTACATTTACATTTATACAAATCATATTTACCTATATTAAATTATTTAACTATATTTGACAAATAAGACCCACAAATATATTACATATATAATATATATATATAACATATATTTATTTATATCATAAATAATGCAAGAATATGAATCCCAAGCCTTTCTAAAACAGTAGGGTTCTTCCATTTTATAAATCTAACACTAACATTACAGGATGACCTGATAGTCACCGTATGAGTATACATCATGAGTTATACATCTCCACATCATGAGTAATACATCTCTACATCATGAGTATACATCATGAGTTATAAATCCCTACATCATAAGTTATACATCTCTACAAGAGTATACATCATGAGTTATACATCTCCACATCATGAGTTATACATCTCCACATCATGAGTTATACATCTCTACATCATGAGTATAGATCATGAGTTATACATCTCCACATCATGAGTTATACATCTCTACATCATGAGTATAGATCATGAGTTATACATCTCCACATCATGAGTTATACATCTGTACATCATGAGTATACATCATGAGTTATACATCCCTACATCATGAGTTCGCAGCTCTATATCATGAATTATACATCTCCACATCATGAGTATACATCATGAGTTATATATCATGAGTTATACATCCCTACATCATGAGTTATACATCTCCACATCATGAGTTATACATCTCCACATCATGAGTAATACATCTCTACATCATGAGTATACATCATGAGTTATAAATCCCTACATCATAAGTTATACATCTCTACAAGAGTATACATCATGAGTTATACATCTCCACATCATGAGTTACATATCTCCACATCATGAGTTGAACATCTCTACATCATGAGTAATACATCTCTACATCATGAGTAATACATCTCTACATCATGAGTTATACATCGTTATACCATGAGTATACTTTGTGAGTTATACATCTCCACATCAACAGTATTCACCACAGCATGTCGTTAGTCTGTGCTTAATAGAGAAGGTGTTCGCTTTGCACACAATAAACAATAACAGAGCAAGGCGGAGAAGGTTGTGGTCAGAGTGGACGAACCGCTAACTCAAACGTGAGATCCTAATTACACACTTTGGCCGCGGGGAACCGGTCACACTGGTGCCGGCTTTGCAATGGAAAGAAAGCGACGAGCGCCACAGTGGGGAAAAAAAGCTCTGAAGTAAGGAGTGACTTACCGAGCATGATGGCATCCACGGCACCGCCGGCACAGAACTCTATCAGAATCTGGAACAACACCAGAATACTTTAGATAAGGGATCAGGAAGGTAAATAAACATTGAACTCACAATACCTTCCATCTAGATAATCATACTGCACTTTATACAAAACACTTGGTAGTGTGTCTGTATCCAGGGTTCCAACAGTTCCAACTGTTCTCTGGTCAAATAGCACCAGTTATTTGACCAGAGCCGTGAGACCTCTACGGAGATCAGAGATCTCTACGGCATTTAGCACCAGTTCTCTAGGGCTGTTGTTCCAACTGTTGTTCTCTGGTCATGTAGCACCAGTTCTCTAGGGCTGTTGTTCCAACTGTTGTTCTCTGGTCATGTAGCACCAGTTCTCTAGGGCTGTTGTTCCAACTGTTGTTCTCTGGTCATGTAGCACCAGTTCTCTAGGGCTGTTGTTCCAACTGTTGTTCTCTGGTCATGGAGCACCAGTTCTCTAGGGCTGTTGTTCCAACTGTTGTTCTCTGGTCATGTAGCACCAGTTCTCTAGGGCTGTTGTTCCAACTGTTGTTCTCTGGTCATGTAGCACCAGTTTATTATCAAGGACAGTTTCAATCTACAGGCAGGTGTGCCTACTGAACTGCTAGGAGTGCTGCTACTATCATAACATTGTCATCCATATTACATTACACTATCATACTTTTGCTGGACTTTCTGGACTCATAACAGCTACTGTAATGTTCTGCACTGTACTGCACTGCACATGATGCTGCTGCACTACTGGCACTTTACAATGCTTTTTAAAAATGTTGCACAATTTAACATACATACATATACACATACACATACATATATATATATATATATATATATCATCCATCAGTCACTTTATTGTTATTTTTATTGTGTACAGTATTTGTATAGTATTGTGTTTTACTAAATTCATACAGTGGGAGGGAATGGGAGTAAGCATTCCATTGTTCTTATAAATCTTGAATCTTGGAGAAAAGGTAAGCAGTAGAAGCAGGTGCGGTCCTTTTGGATATGACACATTTCACACATAAAGTGTGTGTTCAGGCACAAACGGAAGTCGTATATTGAGTCATTGTGGTTATTTCATTATACGTTCTACTGCAGAGTACTTCCTTGTTTCAGTACCACCAGACACTCTATACTATACTAATAATACGTCTGAACTGTAATCAGGGCAACAGTTGACCTAGGCTACACACACTGTATATCTTTATAGTTATTTTTCAAAAAGCTGTGAAGAATGCATGAAATCATGATGGTGGTTATCCATTACATTCCAGTCATTTAGCAGACGCTTTTATCCAAAGGGTCTTACAATAGTGTGTTTCAACAAAGGAAGGTAAGAGAACAACTCGTCACCAGAAGTCAAAAGTGCGTTTAATTTCTAACAAGTCTCCAATAACTGAACCAGTGCTCAGGTAGAAGTACAATAATTCAGGCAAAAGTGTAAGGGACAATAAGTTGGCAAACAATATACAACAATACACAATATCTACCTATCTATAATATGTAATCTACTTTGATAATTGACTTAGCGCTACGAGGAAGGATCCGGGAAGTGTGTCCTGAAGAGATGGGTTTATGTGACCTCCGTGGGGAGTTTGTTCCTCCACTAGGGGCCACAGGACGGAGAAGAGCCGTGACCGTAGATCAGCCACACGGGCCCCTAAGTGAGGGGGCAAGCAGACGGCCCGAAGAAGCCGAGCGAAGTGGACGGGTTGGGATGTAGGCCTTGACCATGGCCTGGAGGTAGGATGGAGCAGTACCTTTTACTGCCTTGTAGGCTAGCAACCATAGGGACCATAAAACAAATGACTAATGGCCTGGTGCTAAGAGAGGAGACGATGGTACTGACCAGCGTCTCTTCTAGTCTATTAGCATCGCTAGCGCATTAGTGGAGAGCCTGAGTTATTGGCCGGGATAATAGAAGGAAATGAATCGGACCCTACAACACTCAAACAATAGCGTCCATTCACTACTTAGACTGGACCAGATTCTCCAGAGATCATCTCATGATTTTTTCTTTTTCACATGCAATAATAATTACCCAAACAAACTGAAATAAAAATATTAACCGTCTCCGTTAACATCTAATCCAAGTATTACTTGCTTTACTTTGGACCAAGTCGATCCACTCCCACTTCAACAGGCGGGCCGCTACATGTCCGCCGGGGCCCCTGGATGTAAGGGACCCGAGGGGCCGACCTCACAGGGGTCTGAATTATTCACAGGCACTTTCTCCGGCCACCTCTCATCAATCCATTATCTTTCTCTCCATGGATATGAGCAGCAGGGGGACCACAGAGGGACGGCCACCTGACACCGCCCGCTAGATAGATAGCTAGCTAGCAGACTCATCTCCAGACTGGCCCTGTGTTGGCTTTGAAAGGTCTTACAGTGGGTTATGGAATAATGCAGGTAGGAGTCTTCCCAAGTTGTCTGCGATCAATAAAGTTTTATCTTATCACATGTAGAGCCATGGACCGGACGGTGAAGGGTGAATACAAATCAAAAGAAAAAATGTCACTTTCATTTTGCCAAAGTATGTCAACATTTCTGCATATCAGCCATGCTACAGAAACATCTACTTCACTTAATTTCCTGTCCACTCAATTTGCTCGGGTGTCTGGTGACAACTGGTCCGTACTGCAGGCTTGACCATTCAAACAATAACATGTTGACCACGTCCCCAATAAGAAGAACGCTAACACACAGCGGGCTGGATAGCCAAGTAGCGGCCAGCCGGAAGGTCCTGGGTTCGACCCAAGATGCCCTAACTACACCTAACCTGCTGCTAGTTGACCTCCATCCAAATACCCCCAACCTGCTCCTTAATGATGCTGTGAATTATGCCCATGCTGTGGATAAAAGCGTCTGCAGAATGACTAAATAATCAAATAGTTAAACGATCCAATCAAATCCTGAAGGACCAAATCAACCAACGTTTAGTCCCGCCCTAACAACCTGTTTGATTTGGAATCCATGCTCTTCACATTAAGAGCATGTATGCCCTTCACATTAAGAGTACTGTATGCCCTTCACATTAAGAGTACTGTATGTCCTTTACATTAAGAGTACTGTATGTCCTTCACATTAAGAGCATGTATGCCCTTCACATTAAGAGCATGTATGCCCTTCACATTAAGAGTACTGTATGTCCTTCACATTAAGAGTACTGTATGCCCTTCATAGGGCGGCAGTCTAGCTCAGGAGGTAGAGCGGTCGCCTCACAACCGGAAGGTTGCTGGTTCGATCCCCGGCTCCTCCTAGCAAAAACTGTCGAGGTGTCCTTGAGGAAGACCCTAACCCTAACTGCTCCCCGGGCGCTGTATGAATAGCTGCCCACTGCTCCTAATACTAGGATGGGTTAAATGCAGAGAACACGTTTCACTGTATGTCTTCATGTATGTGACCAATAAAGAGGATTCAATCCTCACGATTTGTTTGTTGTTAAGAACACTGTATGCCCTTCACATTAAGAGCATGTATGCCCTTCATATTAAGAGCATGTATGTCCTTCACATTAAGAGTACTGTATGTCCTTCACATTAAGAGTACTGTATGTCCTTCACATTAAGAGTACTGTATGTCCTTCACATTAAGAGTACTGTATGTCCTTCACATTAAGAGTACTGTATGCCCTTCACAATAAGAGCATGTATGTCCTTCACATTAAGAGTACTGTATGCCCTTCACATTAAGAACACTGTATGCCCTTCACATTAAGAGCATGTATGCCCTTCATATTAAGAGCATGTATGTCCTTCACATTAAGAGCATGTATGTCCTTCACATTAAGAGTACTGTATGCCCTTCACAATAAGAGCATGTATGTCCTTCACATTAAGAGTACTGTATGTCCTTCACATTAAGAGTACTGTATGCCCTTCACAATAAGAGCATGTATGTCCTTCACATTAAGAGTACTGTATGTCCTTCACATTAAGAGTACTGTATGCCCTTCACAATAAGAGCATGTATGTCCTTCACATTAAGAGTACTGTATTTCCTTCACATTAAGCGTACGGTACAGTGATGACTTCTAACAAGAGAAGGGTTAGGGTTTAGAATCCAGACGATCCAGCAATATTGTACAGTCCTATGATCCTCCTCCAAGATCTTAAAGATCTTAAAACAACTAGTTGGACCAACTTCAACTGCTTACAATTTTTGTGTATTCCTGGAAATGCAGTAATTGTCTGTTTTAATAAATACAGCCTTTCCACAATTCCTGGTCGTTGCCCATAAAACCGTTTCCATTCAAACATCGACATCTGCTGAGAATCTCTCAGGTTCAATCTAAGAACAAATGCAACAAACATAAAGCACCGTTCAAGAGCACAAGTCACAAAGTGCTTAGCAACTGTTCAAAACAGTCAAGAAAACAATAAATAAGTTGACACACAAAATCAACCAGCTCCTCACATGTCACACAATGATCAGACAGCTGTGTAAGCGTTAACATACTACACACATCAACATCATCATATTTCTCTCCTGACATGAAGCCATGCACCTAAAGATCCTCAAAACAGCATGTGTGCATTGGTGGGTGGAGAGCGTTTACCCAGAGCTTCCCCTCGTAGTAGAAGGCGTCCAGCAGCTTAACGATGTGGAAGTGGTCACAGGAGGCCAGGATGTCGATCTCCACCATGTAGTCCTCCAGCTCCTCCTCCGTCTTGGTGTCTATCACCTTGGCAGCGGCCAGGGTCCCGTTCTGCTTGTTCTGGGCCTGGAGGACATCCCCACAGAAATGATCGTTATATTCAGAGGAAGACATCTTTAAAAGTAGCTCAGTAAAAACGATTTTAAAAAGCATACGACCACTTAAAAGCATAAAAGAATAAAAAAAAAATTGGATTTGGTTATATTTATATAAGGTCATTCAACAGGTAGACAAGATAACTACTAGTCACCATAATAATATAATATATACATACATTAGGGTGCATCATGCGTCTGTGAAATCAAAATTTAAAACTCAACATATAAAACTTTCTGCATTTTGTTCACACATAAAAATTACTTTTGCAAAGTTTTGGGAAAAGTCATTGAGATTTAGAGGTGGAACACAGCATGTGAAAAACATGAAAATAGGCCGTTTTAGGTGTTTTCCTAGTAGTAAGGGAAACATAAGAAAATCTAGGAACTAAATCGTTAACAAAAAATTATTTCACCAATGTATTTGTAAAGGTGTGTTTTAACATTTCTAAAAATATTGAAATTCAACTCATGCAGGAAATCTCTAAAAATTAATGCTCAAAATAAGGTAATCGATTTTTCGAAAATATCCAAAATGTTAAATTTGGCCTTAAGTAACTTGTGAGAGGTCAAACTAGGGATTTTCCATGATTCCGAGTTGATTGCAAACATTTATTTTTCACCAAAACCACTCCTTGGTGGAGAAAGGCCACGCCACTTTTACATAAAAAATGTAAAGTAGCTTTATTCGTTTATTTCAATTCCTTGCATAATACCAATCCACTATGTCAAATGCTTCAGGTGTCAATGTCTGAGTCTTCTGCAGATTCAACACAATCATAAATACAATTCTTGCCCTTGACACCATTCTTCTTGCAGCTGCATCGCTTTGCTGCAAGCTGTAATTACAATTACAGCTTGTGAACTGGAGAAGCTCTTCAGGATCCATGGGGTCTAGTGTTGAAACTGTCTCATTGCCTGAACACCATATGCACATCCATAGTCACTGGGGTCCAGAGACATGCTCTGTAGAATGATCCAGTCCCATTTGTAGGGGGGGAAAAAATGTAGAAAATCTAGAAATAGTTTTTGAGAACATTTATTTTCAATAGAACAACCTTTATTTATTTAAGAATAAAAATAACATTTAAATAGTTTTTAGGATGTCTCAAGAATCCTAGAGTCCTAGTCAGTGCCAAAGCGGAGCTGTGGGGCTTCAAGTGCGCACTGCTCGCCAACTGATACCTTGGTGCTGAAGAGTGCCAGGGGCAGCATCTCATCTGTCAGGTACCATAGGTGCAGCTCCAGTGCCTTGATCGCTGATGCTGCAATACCCTCGGCAACAGACTTGTACACGTACAGCAAGTGGTAGAGTGTGAGGTCATTCCATGCAGCATCTAAGGCCATGTCGCAGGTCAGTCACCACGTTGCGTAGATGTGAATAATGAAGTTGGCAAACGCCTGAATCTTCAGCACCTGCTGCCATGTAGTGATGGTACCTCAAGAAGCAACACAATGTGCTGCTCCATCAAGGCCAGCTTGAAAGTGTCCAGCAGCTTGGCCATCCACAGCGCCTTGTGCAGTGCTCCCGGCCGTTGAAAGGTAACTGGAGTGTGTGCTGCAGCATCTGCACCCAAATACACAAGACACAGCTGCACAAACTTGTAGTCGAGCACTCCGGCAGTGCACTCAATGAGTTCAGCACGATACTTGCCCAGGAACGGTGGTTCGGCCTCGTCAGGAATGTAGCGTGACAATGGGCTGCTGTCCTTATGTGGCATGTAATGGAAAATCATATGTTGTCCCTTCTATCACTCTGTTTATTGACCTCAGGGTTCTAGTAGAGAATGCAAATGTAGTTGTGCAAATGTAAATGTAATTGTCCTGAGTGGTCTTGTCTTGTCCTTATCCAGGTCGACCAACTGTAATGTTTATCTCACAGCGGGGGACAGTGGCTTTTGCAGCCTACAGCTGTTGAAGGAGGGTTGGCATACAACCATTGAGCTAGATCAAAGGCTAAAGCGCTCCTGACCTCAACACCTCTGGCTTCCCCTTTGGCACGGGAGTTCTTCTCTTCCTGCACTAGGTGGGGACAGAGGGTGGTGGACCCAGGTGGTCAAGATTTGCATAATTGAAGTGAAAGACAGTGTCTTAGGGGCAGTCCTAAGAAGGGATAAATACTGAGTGTTGCCAGCATTGCATGGGACTTCACTATCCTCACCTCATAGGATTCGGGGCTTCCGACAAAGCTTTGTCTGTTTGTCTGTCTGTTGTCTAATTGTCTGTCCATTTGTCTGTTTAGCCACGTTTCTACTTGTTCATTGTGTTCCATGATTTGCTTGATAAATCTTCAAACTAAAAGAGTTCATGTGTGACAGTTCTTATTGATTGATAATAAGTAAACTTGCTGTCCCAGTTCAGGGTGCACATGGGCGGTGGTGTCCACTGCTCGTGCAGTTCCTCACTGATGGTCTCCAGTGTGTAGCGGCGCACTCGGTCTGCTGTTGCGTAGGATGTGGAGACCTTTGCCGAATTGTCACCAGACTCCTCGATCGGGCCGTGGGTGAAGGCAGCCTGCTGCATTAGTGTGATCTTCAACCATGTAGCCAGTGACACAAGACTTGGCCTGCTGAGGATGTCTGATGGAATGAAGGCTGTGGTGCCAGTCTTCTTACGCTTGCGGGTTGGTGTGTTCTCCGCTGATGGAGCAGCTGTATCATCGGCGTTGCGATCCTTATCACTGTGGCTTTCCAACACCGCCATGCTGGATGGCGCAGTCACTTCCTGCTGCTCTTTGGTGAGCTATGCCTGCTGGGCTGCTTCGTGCTCCTGTCGCCGCTTCCCCTTGGATTGCAGCTTGGTATCGAAACCTACAAATGTGGCCACTCTCGGTCGCCCTTCATGCAGGCCAGGAAAGCAATGTCCATGGATTGCGGATCAGCTGCTCAGCGTTTGGAGACCACAGTGGAGTGCAGCCGCTGCTCCATTGCATCCACCGGTTGAGCTGTAGCCTCACTGGAGTGCCTAGCCTGCGGAATAGGCCGTGACATGCTGCCACATGGGTTTTTTTTCTTTTTTTTCTTTGTCACAAGGCTTGTTTCTTCTTCTTCTTGAAACCAAACATTGAAATGATTTTTTTCATGTATCTGCCGGTCCGTGGCACAAAAAAGGTTGGGAACCCCTGGTCTAGATCACCATGTATCGCAAACATATATTTTTGTATTTATATATTAAAAATATTTTGCATTTATTTAACACTTTGGGCACCCAGACACTCAGTATGCTGAAATTGTTTATTTTGATGCACCCTAACATACATATACACATATATAATAACATAATATATAATACATTACAATAAGGTCATTCAACAGGTAGACAAGATAACTACTATTCACCATAATAATAAAGTATATAAATACATATACACATATATAATGACCATCCGCTTATCAGAGTCGGGTCGGGTCGGTAGCAGTTTCAGACTCCAAACTTCCCTCTCCCTGGCAACATGAAACCAGCTCTGACTGGGGGATCCCGAGGCATTCCCAAGCTGGATGTGCCTGGAAAACCTCCCTCGGGAGGCGACCAGGAAGCATCCTTACTAGATGCCCTGACCACCTCAACTGGCTCCTTCCTACGCGAAGGAGCAGCAACTCTACTCTGAGTCTCTCACCAGTGACTGAGTATTCGCGATCTCGTCCTTTCCGTCATTACCCATTGTTCATGACCATAGGTGAGGGTAGGAACGAAGACTGATCAGTAGATCGAGAGCTTTGCCTTCTGGCTCAGCTCTCTTTTGGTTACAACGGTGCGGTAAAGGGCACCCAATACCACTCCTGCTGCACCTATTCACCGGTCCATCTCACGCTCAATCCTTTTGAATGGCTCAAAGAGATTGAATGGCCCTTAGTAGTGACCCCTGCACCCCATACTCCTGCAGCACCCCCCACAGTATTTCCCGGGGGACCAGGTCATATGCCTTCTCCAAATCCACAAAGCACATATTATAGACGTCATATGCCATAGGTTGGGCTGGGGTGGGCATACTTCCAAGCCCCCTCCAAGTTCTTTGCAAGAGTGAAAAGCTGGTCCGTTGTTCCATGACCAGGGCAGAATCTGCATTGTTCCTCTTCAATCTGAGGTTCGACTATCGGCCAAACCCTCCTTTCCAGCACCTTGGAGTAGACTTTCCCAGGGAGGCAGAGTAATGTGATACCCCTGTAATTGGCACACACCCCCCCTGGTCCCACTTTTTGAACAGGGGTACCACCACCCCCGTTTGCCACTCCTCAGGCACTGTCACAGACTTCAACGCAATGTTGAAAAGACATGTCATCCACGACAGCCCCTCAACTCCCAAAGCCTTTAGCATTTCTGGACGGATCTCACCAACCACCGGGGCTTTGCCACTGTGGAGATGTTTGACTACCGCAGTGACTTCCTCCCGGGAGATTGATATGTGCCGTCCATCAACCTCAAGCTCTTCCTCTACCGTAGAGGGTGGGTTAGTTGGGTTATGAATAAGTGACCTTCACAGTCTTGTTGAGCCCCTACAGACTTTATAAACAGCATTTAGAAAGCCATTTGGGACAAAAAGGTGATCAGCACTTCAGAGTGAAGAGCAATAAGGTGTGTTCATCATTAAATCATTCAGTTCTATGCAGACATGCGTTATGTCATAGTCATATGTGCTAATTCTGTAGAATATACTAACAATGTCCAGTCATTAAGTGGGCAGAATAGAAACGTGTGTAGCTGAATTGTGTGACAGAGGCAAATACATTGCATTTGAGCAAGCATCTCTCTCTCTCTCTCTCTCGCTCTTCCTTCCTTTCATTCTTGCTCTAGTACTGCTCGTGACAAATGTTATGGTCAAGGGAACAAGAGCAGAAAGGGTAAAACAGAGACATGTTTCAACCACTGAAACCACAGTTGGGTTAAGCAGCACAACATATGAGACATTATATGTGAGGGTTAGTTAATACATAAAACATATCCCACTGTACTCTGTATCCTCTGTTACTATGAACTAGCTGTGCATTTATATCATCCTTATGGCGTTCATGAAAATACATTTTTAGTACCAACTGGCAGATTGTGGCAATACATTCTTGGGGTTAGTGTTGACTAAAGTACCAAGTGACTTTTGTATACAATCTAATTGCAAGACAATAGGGGTGTTAAATCTTGAGAATTACATTTTCATTGCTACATTCAAAAATTAATTGTATTAATAAAATAAATGAGAAAAGAGTTGAAGCAACATGAAACCCCAACAGAAAAGGTTAGCTATGACGTCAACATGATTAGGATGAAGGACGAGAGTCAGTATTGACAATATGCAGGCTAGCGTCATCTGTATTCAGGAGACAAAGCATACATGGGCAGAGTCCTTCCTGCCAGTCAATATTTGTACTACACAAAGTAGTTTGTGAACCAGCTGGTTATGTGAATAGGGCCATATTGTTAATGGCTTGTGTTCGCAGTGGCACCAACCGTCACTAACGTTTTGGGGTGGCTAAGGCCTCACACCTACTTCAACGGCGGTGGACACCTTGCCCTGCTAAGACATGTGAGCACGTTGGTTTGTGAGGACATGGGTTTGCTCTTGGAGGCTTGTTATGAAGGACTTATGATGAGCACTTGGTGCTTCTGGTTGTAGTTGTCTTGTCTACCCATTAAATTACCTTATTGTAGATGACTTTGGACAAAAGCATCTGCTGAATGACTGTAATGTATTGTTTGTGAGGACGTGGTGTGCCTGGGAGTGGCCCTCTCCCAGCTCTAAAGGCTGATTCACACACAACAATAACATGGTAACATCACGCATGTCACGCAGCAGCTGATACAAAAGCCTACTTCAAGTCTGTAATAATAGCAAAACTGGACACACACACACACACACACACACACACACACACACACACACACACACACACACACACACACACACACACACACACACACACACACACACACACACACACACACACACACACACACACACACACACACACACACACACACACACACACACACACACACACACACACACACACACACACACACACACACACGATAAGTAGAACAAAAGGTAATTCTTACTGCTGATAAACCCATTCTTAAATCACTTCACATCCAGTACACTACACCACATTGGGAATTGCAAATGATAGCTGAAAGATAAGTTAAATTAATATTAGTAAAACTGTATTTTATTAAATGTAAAAAACGAATTAACAATGTGTTAATGTGTTGTCCGATTCGTTAATTAGTGTGATGTGAAATAAACAGCATGGCAGTGGGACAGTTTTCTCATCTGGAACTCTGTATCAAAACATTATCTCAGAAGTCTGTAATTAAATGTTCCTTGTGCGTCTCCTACACCTGAAGATTCAGATACAGAACACAAACAGCAACAGAGCGGGCGCCAACATAATGCTTGCATCTGGTCGACTGAACGACCATTTGACTTGGCTGTTTACAAGTCCCATTATTTACATCTCCATTTACATTGAGCTACTGGTCAGACAATGTTATCCAAAGTGACTTAAGGCTGAGAAGAACCAAAGATTACAAATCCATATCTGAGCCACTAGGAACATATAAGTGCCGGTCAACCAATAGAGTCCGGATAGAACAACCTGCGTCATACTTATTGACTAATTACTACGAATAGTCAGCAGTATATTGCTTCTGAATAACTGTCCCTAAATCCTCTTGCTGATTCCTAGCCGTACGGTGGTGTAAATGTTGCATATATCCTTTACCAACCCGTTGTTACAGTGACACATTATTGGTATTGTTGTCCCAGCCCCTGAGGACTAAGAAACGTGTTCCGCCCCGGCTGGTGTGGTTTGAAACATGAACTTGAGGGCTATCCACACTCACACTACTGGAGCCACACCTTACAACTGTTGAACATGAACCAGGGCCAACTTTTACCTCAATGTCTCAGCAAAGTCACATCACCAGCCAACATGAAATTAATGTCAATGACAAACACATCGCATAACGCTGCTAATCTATAATCAATATGGATCATCGGTTTGGAGCCCATGTGTTAGAAGTATACAAGAGACTCTAGGCTGTACATTACACTTGATACATATTGGGGTGTTTCCACACGTGTTCAGCTGGTTACAGCCCGAGGTGTGGAGCTCAGCCGGGAGTGAGATAACAGATAGTGAGTGGAGAGTGAGATATCAACACATGAGCAGGGAGTGAGTTCCGAAAGTGAGGTATCAACATATAGCGAAATAGCAACATATAGTGAAATATCAACATATAGTGAGCAGGGAGTGAGACATCAACAGATAGTGAGGAGGCAGTGAGACATTAACAGATAGTGAGACATCAACAAATGGTGAGGAGGCAGTGAGACATCAACAGATAGTGAGACATCAACACATGGTGAGCAGAGAGTGATCAACAGATACACAGCGGGATGTTGGCCATAGAGGAGAAGAAGAGATGGAGGAGGAAGAGGAAAGGTGGAGGCCATCATGGTCACCCTTACCTTGAACACTTTCCCGAACGCACCGTCTCCCAGCTCCCCGATGATGTCCCAGATCTCCTCTGGGTCCAGGTCCCGGTGCACATGTTCGTACTGCTTCTTCTTCTTGTCGGGGCCCAGTTTAAACATCTTACGAAAATTGAAAAACGACATTTTTCTTCTTGTTCGTTGTGTCTTGTCCGTTAGAAGTAGAGATCCTCCACACGTCTTAGTGTCCACCGGGGATACGCTTCAAATAACGGGAAGGAACCAGGTCCATTCAAATAATATATATACGAGTATATTTATGTATACATAAGAATATATCAGACTGTTTTAATGTCGTATTTGCCTCTATATCGTCGGAGTCGTAACATCGTAACGAGCCCTAAAACAACACAAACTAACCGTTTAGTGAACGACTAGCGGTTAAAACAACAACATCCACAACCACCACCACACCAAACCCCACACGGGTCCTCCTACATCGGTGACCGGGCCAAGAGACGCGGTTCCCGGTGTGTAGGGATGTGACCGGCCGGTGTGTCGGTGGTCCGTTTGATCGGTAGAAGTTCGGTCGCGTTTCTCGGTTAGTCTCCTGCGACTCTTCTTCAGAGACGTGCCAGTCAGCCCGCAGCGCTACTGCGCATGCGTCGCTCATGCTCCTGTGCGGCGCTACTGCGCATGCGTCGCTCATGCTCCTGTGCGGCGCTACTGCGCATGCGTCACTCAAGCCCTAGTGCGGATCAGCAAAACAAATTGAGTGACGTTTTCCCCAATGGTCTTTGAGACCGACTACTTTAGCATTTTTTAGGTGTGGCTATGTTTGATGTTTGATGTTTAAAGTTTCTGTTTAAAATAATATGCATTGGTTTGTATTGATTTATATGAAATGGTGACTCATTTTATGGAAACAACAAAGACTGGAAGGAGACCATATATTTCTAGAATATTTTGCCATTTTTTGTGTCTACGTTGAATCTTTCAAAAGTTATTGCGCTGTTTAATATTTATAAATTTGTATTGATTTAGATTATATGTTGACACACTTTACGGCCATTTGTGGCGCTACTGCGCATGCATGCGTTACTTTGTTTCCTGTCGTCACGATACAACAACAAACAACAAACAACGATGAACAAAAATAACGTTTTTCAACAATCATCTTTGAGACTTAATAAGTAACAAATAGCCATTTATTTCCTTTACTTTATTTCAGTTATTCGTTAAACATGTGTATTCTGTATGTTGTGTCCCCCCTCCTACCCTCCAGCTACACTAAAATATGTGTAGCGAAATGAGCTGAAGGACAGAAGTATAGTGAACACAAGTTTATTGCCCTTAGCCGTCAGCTAACAAGCTAGTTTCCATACACACACACTTCCCTCTAACACGGAACAACAACCCCTAAAACTCCGCCCAACCGGAACCACTCCCCTCGGGCCCACCCCCAATCCCCAAACGAGGTCAGCCTTTAGCTGCGGGAACTTATTTTTATTTATTTTTTAGGAAGAGTAGGGTGGACCACCTTCTCTTCCTCGTGAGACCAGGGCGCATTCTTGCCCTCTAACCCTGTGTTCTCCCCTCTACCTAGTACCCCTCAAAACCCCACCAAAACCCGTAAAGTTCCGAAACCTCTCTGGCGGTCGCTGGTGCCTGGTAGACCGAGTTCCCGACGGAACCGGCGGGCCCGCCCAGTCGGATGGGAAACTCTGGGAAGGGTGGGGTGGAGATGGCTGGGAAGGAGCCTCCAGGGCCCCCACGGCCCGCAGGGACGCCCCCCCCCCCTCGGTAAGGGGCCAGTCTGTCCCGGTGGAGTGCTACCTTCCGCCCTCGGACCGGCAGCTGTACCCGGTAGACTACCTCCCCCAACCTCTCCAGGGCGCAACACGGCCCCATCCAGGGGCTGTCCAGCTTCGGGCAATGGCCCTTTTTCCGCTGGGGGTTGTAAACCCACACCAGCTCCCCAGCCTCAAAGTGACGCCCTTTTGCCCGCACGTCATAGGTTAGCCTCACTCCGGCCTGGAGCTGCTGGTCGCGGGTAAATGCGTGGGCCAACTCCAGGTGATCCTGAAGTCTGCTGGCATACTCGGGGCCAGGGGCCGGAGGCAGGGTGTCAGGGGGTCCACCAAACGCCAACTCGGCCGGGGTGCGAAGCTCCCTGCCCAGCATGAGCAGAGCGGGCGTGCAGGAGGTGCTTTCTTGCACCGCCGATCTGCACGACATGAGAACCAAGGGTAGATGGTCGTCCCAATCTCTCTGGTGTGATGACGTGAGGATGGCCAGCTGCTGCCCCGGGGTGCGGTTGGTGCGGCTCTTCACCAACCCGTCACTCTGCGGTCGCAAGGGGGTGGTACGGGTTTTTCTGGATTCCCAGGCGCTCGCACATAGCGGTAAACACCCGGGACTCGAAATTCCTTCCCTGGTCACTGTGTAGGGTCTCTGGTACCCCGAAACGGCAGAACATGCCCTCCACCATACACCTCTGGCCATTTGGTGAACCGACAGGACGAAATGGTTCCCCTGATCCGAACTAGGTAGAGGTCCCACCACATCCACGGCCACCCTTTCCATGGGGGCTCCCACCGCAAATTGTTGGAGTGGGGCGTGCGAGCGTCCTGGGGGGCCTTTGTGGGCAGTGCAGGGGTTGCAGCGGCAGCAGAAGTCTTCTACGTCCCTCCTGCACTTCCCCCAGTAGAAGCCCTGGCGAAGGCGACCAAGGGTCTTGGTGACCCCAAAGTGACTCGACCCGGCTGCTCCATGCATGGCTCCGAGTACTCCTGCCCGCAAGCCCTTGGGGACCACCGTCTGCCACATCTCCTCCCCGGATGCTGGCTCGGTCCAGGCCCTCTGTAGGACCCCTTGGCCTAGGCACAGAGCCCCAAACTTGGACCACAGTCCCTTGGTGTTTGCCGACATCTGGGCCACCGTCTCCCACGGAGGCCGCTGCTGCGCCTCCACCCACTGCCGCACCAGCTGTAGGTCTGGGTCCTGCTCCTGTTGTTGCCTCCACTCGGCCCGGCCTGCAATCTGTAGCCCCCTGCAGAGCACCTCCCCATGATGGGTGGAGTGCCCTGCCTCCTCCTCGTCCCACAGCTCTCTCTCTCTCACCTCCCTTCGGTCACAGTACCGGCAACCCTCCACAGAACATGGCCGCCGAGAGAGGGCGTCGGCGTTGGTGTGGCGGGTGCCCGCCATATGCTCCACGGTGAAGTTGAAGGCCTGGAGCTACCTGACCCTCCGATTCCTTAAAGGTCATGAGCCATTTGAGGGCGGCATGGTCTGTCCACAACCGGAAAGAGGACCCGCACGGGTAGTACTTGAAGTGGCGTATGGACAACACCAGTGCCAGGAGCTCCCTGCGGGTAATGCAGTAATCTCTCAGCCTTGTTGAACGCCCTACTGAAGTTGGCTAGTAGACCCACTCTCCCTCAGGCCCCTCTTGCGAGAGCACGGCCCCCACCCCCACGGCACTAGTGTCTGTGTCCAAGAGAAAGGGCAGGGATGGGTTTGCTGGGACCAGTACCGGTGCCTGGCACAAGGCTCATTGCAGGCTGCTAAAGGCCTCCTGGCATGGCTCAAAGTCTCTGTCTTTCTGCAGCAGACAGAACTACGGTGCTGCCAGGCAGGCGAAACCCCGTACATAACGCTGGTAGTAGTAGTAGGAGGCCAGGCCCAAGAAGCTCTTCAGCTGTGTCTGGATACGGGGGATGGGCCAGTCTGCTACTGCTCGCACCTTGTCCTTCAGGGTACTGATGCCCTCCGCACCCACTGTGTGGCCCAGAAAGTCTACATATAAAAGTTACATATGTTTGAATTAATATCACACATGTGTTTGATGTCATAGTATCATAGTATATAGTAACATTGCTTTTTTTCAAACAATTTCCCTTTTTGAAGAGATGGTAAATAAAACACTGAAATAAAGACAGACATTGAGGGAGACGAGGCTGTGGGGTGAGACACCCCATGAGGTTTAAACAGCATGCTTTACGTTACCATGTTACACTGCATGCAACATGGTAACGTAAAGCATGCTGTTTAAACCTCATGGGGTGAGACACCCCATGAGGTTTAAACAGCATGCTTTACGTTACCATGTTGCATGCAGTGTAACATTTTTGTCAATTCATACATGGGCCTTAGCCCTAAGAGCAAGCAATATTATTATCTGTAAAATATTATTATAAAATACTTAGTATGCATGTGTGTGTATGTGTGTCTACATTTCCAGATATCCAATGATGTCTTTATATTATTGTATGATTATTTAATTCTAAGGCCATACCTGTCACCGGGTTGTCACAGATTATGTTGACTATATATATATATGTAACAGAGCTATATAGGTAGGTGTAAAATCCTGGTTTAATTGGACAATTCCGCCATCTGGTGTCACAGACATGTGCCTGCATTGGATGTGTTATAGCAATGGATTGTGGGGGATCCTCATAACATTGAGGATCCCTTAAAAGGAACGCAGTTCACGTGTCCTTTGTATGTTATGTCCACTGAATGCAGGGAATTAAACTGAAGTAATCACCAGCTCTGAGTGATCTGTTGCCGAGGGGACTCTACACCGGGGTTACATTGGTGGCGTGACCCGTTCCTGACCACGCTGGACCACGGTGGATGTCTTCTCGCCGCTGCTATGTTTTGGAAGCTTCAATTCCTTCAGTGTGTTGGACTCTCAGGTTTATTTCGTTGATATATGCCTTATTCTTTTGAACTTGTCATTTTATCTTTGTTTACTGTTGATGAAACATGAGTTTCAGCAGATTTAATACCTCTGAAATGACTCCCTTAAATGTTGGTAGGGGTAGAGGGCTATGTAGCACACCTGTTCCATTTTCACTAGGTGACTTTAAGGGGGGGATGGGAACACTTCTGATGGGGATTCAGTGCACAGTCCTTTCAGAAGTAGAGATGTTATGTAATTTCCCATCCAGCCTACAGTAGAGTTACCTCCACCACGTGTTCTATCACACTATTGTACAGCAGATAGCTGCTGCCCATTATGTCACGCATTAACACGTCAAACACTATAGCTGCTGCAAACACAAGTCATGAAGAAACATGCAATAAAAAATACACACTCCCCAGCCACACACTGGATCTCTCCCAAGTCCAGCTGGTCACTCAGAGAGGAGTTAAAGACCCACCCGTGTTCCGAGGAGAGAGTTCGGACACTGACTGTTGATGAATGGGAGGAGTCAATGAGAAATTACATCAGGAAAAGCAGTGTCCAGCCAGATAATCAAGCTGATGAAATTCTGATTCACCTGAGGGGCAGAGCAAAGGTTGTTGTGAAGTTTGGAATTAGGAATAGTGGAATTGATGTGCAACAGAACCCGCAGGCCATCTATGGACTCCTTCGCAAACATTTCAGCTCCAGCCATTGCTCTTCTGTTCCCCTAGCTGACTTTTATTCCACCCAAAGAACAGGAGGACCCATATGAGTATTGGCTTAGACAGAACAGAGCTGCCGATGTTGCCGCCAGTTGTCTTGGGGAGCAGGGTAAGGTGTTTGATAATCCCAGTATTGAAGTCACACGTATGTTCATAAGACACTGCCCTAGCAGAGATTTAGCTCTTACATTTAGGTCAAAGACAATTGATAAATAATCAGCACGAGAAGTTCAGGAAGTGTTAGATGAATACCATTTAGAGAGGGGACTTCACATTCAGAGGCACAAGCTGTGAGCCAGGACACCTCCGCTTTCCAGAGGTTGATTGGCATGCTGGAAAAGGTGTTGCTTCAGGGCCCAGGTTCTGCTCAAGCTAATAGGAAGCAACATAATGGACATGGACATGGCTTTATGGACATGCCTTGTTCTGTATGTAATGACAGCTCTCACTCTGCTTTCACATACTGTTGGGAGAACAGACTTTGTTTCCTGTGTCACTCACCTGGCCACCCACGACGTGACTGCCCAGAAGGGAGACGTCCTCCTCACTACAATCAGCAGGGAAACTGAATGATCTGCACAAGAGGGAGGATAGCGTAGATAATGTGAGTGAGCCTCCCACCTTGGATTTGAAAGACATTGATGCTTTTGAAACATTGTACGATACCTACAGCAGCATCTTGCCATCAAATAAGACTCTGATTGTTCAAAGGCTGCAAAGACTTCCAGAAACTGATAGTCTGTTCCACACAGCTGTGACCACCGATAATGGACATTCTCTCCAAGCATTAGTGGACAGTGGATCTATGGCATGCACAATTAGTGAGGCAGCTGACATAAGCCTTTCACAATCTGTCCCTAACATGGAAAATAAATCAGCTGAAGACTTTGTCATTGTTGGTTGTAGTGGTCATATTGTTACCCCATCCACGATCGCCCCCCACTACCCACCATTCTACTGGCTAATGTACAGTCTCTGGACAATAAGTTAAGCGAGCTACAGGCTTGTATTCAATTCCACCGGGAAACTAAGGACAACTGTATCATCTGCCTTACAGAGACATGTCTCATGATAAACAGATCTTGGTGCAACCAAAGTCATGTACACGGACCTGGAGTACCTGATGCTTATGTACCGTCCATTCTGGCTACCTCGGGAGTTTACAGCGGTAACCGTGACCGCTGTTTACATTCCCTCACAAGCCAACACGGACACAGCGCTGAAGGAACAGTATGGGGCTATCAGCGAACAGGAGTCGGCACACCCTGAGGCTGCTCTCATCGTGGCAAACCCGAAGAAGGTTCTCCCGAAGTTCTACCAACACATAACGAGCAACACACGGGGTGAGCGGATCCTCGACCACTGCTACACTCCCTTCCGTGATGGCTACAAGGCCCTCCTCCGCCCACCGTTCGGCAAATCAGACCACCACTCTATCCAGCTACTCCCCGCCTATAGGCAGAGACTGAATCAGCAACCGATCGTTGTGAGGGAGGTCCAATGCTGGTCGGACCAATCGGACTCTATGCTGCAGGATTGTTTTGATCACGCTGACTGGGACAATAACATCAACGAGTACGCGTCCTCGGTCACCGGATTCATCAAGAAGTGCATAGATGACGTTGTTCCGACCAAGTCAGTTTGGATATATCCCAACCAGAAACCGTGGATTAACGGTGATGTTCGCGCTGCCCTCCATGCGCGTAACGCCGCCTTTGGCTCCTGGAATTTGGAGGAATATACGAGAGCCCGTTACGACCTCCGTAAGACCATCGTCACTGCTAAGCGGTACAAGGACAGAGTGGAGGAGAAATTCAAGAGCCACGACGCGAGGGGTATATGTCTCTACCTCCCTCCCAGGAGAGCTAAATACTTTTTTTGCTCGGTTCGACGTGAACGGCAGCCCGCCGAAGCCAGCGCCGCCTGATGAGACCAGCCTGCTGAACATCTCGGAGGCGGATGTGCGCCGCACCTTCAAGCGGTTGAACATCCGTAAGGCGGCAGGCCCTGACAACATCCCGGGCCGCGTCCTCAGAGCATGCGCAGACCAGTTGGCAGGAGTCTTTGCAGACATCTTCAACCTCTCCCTGTCCCAGGCTGTTATTCCCGCAGTCTTCAAGATGTCCACCATCGTGCCTGTCCCTAAACAACCCAAGGTAACATGCCTGAAAGACTATAGACCTGTAGCCCTCACCTTGATTGACCTCTTGATAGCCCTCACCTTGATTCACTTTGAGAGGTTGGTCAAGGACTTTATTTGCTCCATGTTACCTGCCACGCTGGACCCATGGCCAACCCAACTGGGTTGCCATGGGTGCCACTGGGTTGCCACCCTTTCCCACCTGGAGGGAAAGAACTGTTATGTGCGAATGCTGTTTGTGGACTACAGCTCAGCGTTCAACACGATAGTTCCTGCCAAGCTTAGAGGTCTAGGCGTGCCCCCATCCACGTGCAGCTGGATACTGGACCTCCTGTCGGACCGCCACCAGGTGGTGAGGATGGGCAGCACCACCTCAGAGATAGCTTCCACAGTCAGGCCATCAGGCTGCTGAACAAGGGCATATATAACATATACATATAACAATGTATATTTTATTACATTGATTTATATATACATATTGCTCTTTTCTGTGCTGATATTTTGCATTTCATAAATTGCATTTTTATTTTTTTTTAATTTTTTACTTTATTCTATTTTTATCTTATTTTATAACTGCTGTCTGTCGTCGGGTATTGCACACAAGATGTTCACATCACTGCTTTATACTTGTGTAAACTGTGAAGTGACAATCAACTTGACTTGACTTTCAGAAGCAGAAGAGTCTTTGATCTCAAATGTTAAATGTGAGGTTTTTAATCCCTGTGACTCTTCTGTACATGTTGCACAGTTGCCCTCCACTGTTGAATGTGAGGTGTCCCAAGATGCAGCTTTACAGCCCTCAGCAAAAATAGTTCATTGTGTGGCCTCCCCTGACATTGCAACAGATACACAACTAGGTGCTCACACAGGGCCATGTAGTTAGTGAGCAGCCTCTTCCACTTTGCACTAGGGCAGGTAGACCTGTAAAACCTCCAGCTCCACTCGTTTGTGAAATTAACGAGCAGATTGTAGATGACTCAGTGTCAACAAGTGGTTCTTTGTTTTCTATTGTGAGAGACATATTCTTTGGTTAGACTCCTGATAGTGATTATATATATATATATATTAGATATATATATATATATATAATTTATTTGTTTTTTCAAACAGTATTTGCACAGTCCTTCAGTTATTTCAAGGTGTAGAAGAGTAATGTTTATTTTATAAGAGGTGTACACGGCATCTGTTGTGTCGGAATGTGTATGTTATTGAGGGATTTGGCCAATCTCTTGCTGACTTGTTCCAAGTGGACAGTTTCAAACTGACTTCAACAAGGTTATGCTCTTATTTCTACACAGCTTGAAATTTGTATTTTGTATCTCTTGTGTGTTTTGTTGTTTTCTGTGTTTTGCCCCAATTTAGCAGAATTTTTGGGGGGTGTATGTATGCTATATAGGTAGATGTCAAATCCTGGTTTAATTGGACAATTCCGCCATCTGGTGTCACAGACATGTGCCTGCATTGGATGTGTTATAGCAATGGATTGTGGGTGATCCTCATAACATTGAGGATCCCTTAAAAGGAACGCAGTTCACGTGTCCTTTGTATGTTATGTCCACTGAACGCAGGGAATTAAACTGAAGTAATCACCAGCTCTGAGTGATCTGTTGCCGAGGGGACACTACACCGGAGTCACATACTGTATATATATATATATATATAGTCAACATAATCTGTTTAATACATTAATACATTGATTTATTATTATTATAGTTGTCACAGATTATGTTGACTATATATATATATATATATAAAGTCAACATAATCTGTTTAATACATTAATACATTGATGTATTATTATTATAGTTGTCTGTCTATTGTTGTATAGATATAGTCAACATAATCTGTGACATTTATAATAACAACAAATCAATGTATTAATTATATACATTCACAATATATATATATTGTAAATGTATATAATTATAACATTGATTTATTATTATTATTCAGGTTCTTCCAATTGAGTTGTTGGCGTCTTACAGAAAACATAACACACAGATAGTGTAATAACTCGTCCTGTGTGTCACTCTGGATACAAGCTTCTAAAGTTAACGGACTAAATGAATGAACATGAACTGAACAGCTGAATTACCAGAAGGCTTACTGCGATATAATAAATGGATCACTCCGCAGAGTGCAAATCGTTATTAATTAACTAATTAGGCATAACAACAGTGGCAACGGCCAAGTGATTTATATCCCTGTTTCCGCCACCAGGGGGAGACAGCACCATGTTGTTGTCCGAATGTTATCTTCATAGTTCTTCTGAACCCAAATTCCAAAATCCAAACTAACTCAATATAAACGATTGGATGTCCACAGACCCTCTCATTAAGCTGGTGCTGTATGTCCTATCAATCAACACACGAATTACTCAATACTTGAATGGGAACATACGGGGACATACGACATCATGGTCATGCATATCTGAAATATAATATTACAGCAGACACCGCTACTGTCCCTATAGTCGCTTTCTGGGACCCCCCACCACGCTGTCGCCATATGGTCCACGCTGTCTCCATATGGTCCACGCTGTCTCCATATGGTCCACGCTGTCTCCATATGGTCCAGCTGTCTCCATATGGTCCAGCTGTGTTTCCATATGGTCCACGCTGTCTCCATGTGGTCCACGCTGTCTCCATATGGTCCACGCTGTCTCCATATGGTCCAGCTGTGTCTCCATATGGTCCAGCTGTGTGTCCATATGGTCCAGCTGTGTGTCCATATGGTCCACGCTGTCTCCATATGGTCCACGCTGTGTCTCCATATGGTCCAGCTGTGTCTCCATATGGTCCACGCTGTCTCCATATGGTCCACGCTGTCTCCATATGGTCCAGCTGTCTCCATAGTCCAGCCCCTCTTCGGGACAGGGCGGTTTTCCGGAAGCAGGGAGGGCTTTCCAAACGCTCCCATCGTGCGTTGCCGTCCAGCGTTACGACACAGTCTCATAGGAAGGGAACAGGCGACGTCGTGGGACACTGACCGTCTTTTCGCTTCTTCTACTCTTGTCGGGTCTGTGCGGGTTTTCCCCGGACGCACACACACTTGTGTTTCCAGGGGTGTTGGATGAGCGACTTATCCGGCGGGTTGGAGAGTCTTGAGCTGTCAGGATGCATCTGCGAACCGTCGCCGAAGTTCAAGTCGTGGATGTGCAGAAGAGGAGGAACCCGTCCAAACACTACGTAAGTTCATTTGTTTTTGATTTGATTTCACACCGTTTTCTTCGGACGGGTCAACTCGTCGTGCATTACCGACTATGCGGTCTATGCTTTCTCAGGTACTTAACAGTCATTTATCAGACATTTCGTGTAGGTTGGCAAGATACGATAAGACTACTAGTCACATAGTCGATCCAAATAAGTATTGTTGTTAAAAACATGAATAACAACATACCAGCCTACTACTATTCATGTTGTTAAAGGTGTCATGTAGTAGGCTCACAAGTTAGGGTGCCCGGGGTCGTTCGGATCTCTCTCTCTCTCTCTCTCTCTCTCTCTCTCTCTCTCTCTCTCTCTCTCTCTCTCTCTCTCTCTCTCTCTCTCTCTCTCTCTCTCTCTCTCTCTCTCTCTCTCTCTCTCTCTCTCTCTCTCTCCTCTCTCTCTCTCTCTCTCTCTCTCTCTCTCTCTCTCTCTCTCTCTCTCTCTCTCTCTCTCTCTCTCTCTCTCTCTCTCTCTCTCTCTCTCTCTCTCTCTCTCTCTCTCTCTCTCTCTCTCTCTCTCTCTCTCTCTCTCTCTCTCTCTCTCTCTCTCTCTCTCTCTCTCTCTCTCGTTAAAGAGACAGGGGGGGGGCATTCCATTGGGCGCCCCGTGGGCCGTGGCCCCCTCTCTGCGGATCGTCCTTAATGTGAGGGTCGTGTTGCATCGTGTTCGCTGCGAGAAGGGACGATCTCATTATCTATGAGCTAAGCCACTGGAAATGCCTCGGCGGATTACACGGAGGAGGAGGAAAGAGAGAAGCAAAGCCTTTGTCCTTTGTCTTAAGTCGCACTTCCTTTCGCTCCGCAGGGCCTTTACCTGCTCATCTGTTTACAGACAGACTTACAATCACAGCTCAGCCCAAATACTATAGTGTCGCGTTTCCCTTTCCTAAACGTGAAGAGTTATCTCATCTGGTGTGTGTGTTCAAGACATAAATAAACACTGCCTTCCACCCTCTTGGTAAAAGTGTAGCTTACTGTCTCTGTTTGTAGGACAAACAGACTGTCTTTATGACTGTCTTTATGTCGTGTTTATCATAGCAGATGTACTAGGCAAAGGTCCCTGAATAAACATGTAATTAACATGTCATTACTCTGTTACTGACGTTGAGGCAATCCACAAAACAGCCAACATGCCTTCTACTGGTCATTATTAGTATTTATGTAAATGCTGTCGCAGATTGTATCCCTTTAGCAAACTGACTACATAGACTAACCCTAACCCTAACCCTAACCATGTCATGAGAAGCAGCTATCTAAGGTATATAAGGTCAAGTCTATCGACAGATTGTCTCTATGTGTGTAAATGTCTTGCACACTCCGGTTAAGTTAATAAAACACTTTGATTCAACCTGTTTGATGTCTCAAGACGGACCTTCAGGCAATTCAGGGAAAGATCCATCACAGTTGTGCTTGCTCCAGGAGTGACTGTTGGTGAAGGTTACGGTAAGGGTTGAGAACAGGGTCAGGGTTAGGGTTGAGAACAGGGTCAGGGTTAGGGTTGAGGACAGGATTAAGGTTAGGGTTGAGGACAGGGTTAGGGTTAGGGTTGAGAACAGGGTCAGGGTTAGGGTTGAGAACAGGGTTAGGGTTAGGGTTGAGGACAGGGTTAAGGTTATGGTTGAGGACAGGGTTAGGGTTGAGAACAGGGTCAGGGTTAGGGTTGAGAACAGGGTCAGGGTTAGGGTTGAGGACAGGATTAAGGTTAGGGTTGAGGTTAGGGTTGAGAACAGGGTCAGGGTTAGGGTTGAGAACAGGGTTAGGGTTAGGGTTGAGGACAGGGTTAAGGTTAGGGTTGAGGACAGGGTTAGGGTTAGGGTTGAGGACGTTGTTAGGGTTGGGGTTGAGAACAGGGTCAGGGTTAGGGTTGAGGACAAGGTTAGGGTTAGGGTTGAGGGCAGGGTTAAGGTTAGGGTTGAGGTTAGGGTTGAGAACAGGGTCAGGGTTAGGGTTGAGAACAGGGTTAGGGTTAGGGTTGAGGACAGGGTTAAGGTTAGGGTTGAGGACAGGGTTAGGGTTAGGGTTGAGGACGTTGTTAGGGTTGGGGTTGAGAACAGGGTCAGGGTTAGGGTTGAGAACAGGGTTAGGGTTAGGGTTGAGGACAGGATTAAGGTTAGGGTTGAGGTTAGGGTTGAGAACAGGGTCAGGGTTAGGGTTGAGAACAGGGTTAGGGTTAGGGTTGAGGACAGGGTTAAGGTTAGGGTTGAGGACAGGGTTAGGGTTAGGGTTGAGGACGTTGTTAGGGTTGGGGTTGAGAACAGGGTCAGGGTTAGGGTTGAGGACAAGTAGGTTAGGTGGGGCAGGGTTAAGGTTGAGGACATGGTTAGGCTTGAGGACAGGGTTAGGGTTAGGGTTGAGGACACGGTTAGGGTTGAGGACAGGGTTAGGGTTGAGGACAGGGTTAGGGTTGAGGACAAGGTTAGGGTTGAGGTCAGGGTTAGGGTTGGGGACAGGGTTAGGCTTTAGGACAGGGTTAGGGTTAGAGTTGAGGACATGGTTAGGATTGAGGACAGGGTTTGGGTTAAGGAAAGGGTTAGGGTTGAGGATAGGGTTAGGGTTGAGGATAGGGTTAGGGTTGAGGACAGGATGAGGGTTAGGGTTGAGGACAGGGTTAGGGCTATGGTTGAGGACAGGGTTAGGGTCAGGGTTAGGGTTGAGGACACACCTGTCTACTCCTGTGAATCACACCGTTTTACCAGCAACAATGACTGTGGTGGATGTTCCTCTTTCCTCCACGTGTAAGGAATACACCCCAATAATAAAGCTTCTTAGGTCTTACTTACACTGTTGGGTTTTTATCTACTTTAATCAGCTGAAATGAAAATATTCTTCTGCAGCGCTTTGAGCATATCTGTTGGATAGCTATTGACCAATCATAATCGCGTATTGGTTTAGTAGTTCATAAACATACAACAGCCTCGCACTGAATGTCAGCAAGACTAAGGAGCTCATCGTGGACTTCAGGAGCCACCGGGGCCCCCACTCCACCATCAGCCTGGACGGGGCCCCCACTCCACCATCAGCCTGGACGGGGCCCCCACTCCACCATCAGCCTGGACGGGGCCCCCACTCCACCATCAGCCTGGACGGGACACCGGTGGAAGTCATCAGCTGCTTCCGTTTCCTTGGACTACAGATTTCTGATGACCTGGCGTGGAGCCGCAACACGGAGGTCATGCTGAAGAAGGCCCACCAGCCTCTATGCTCTGCGGTGCCTCAGGAGAAGAGGAATAGGCCAGAGGTGGCTGGTGAACTTCTACCGTGGCCCCGTAGAGAGCGTCCTGAGGAGTGGTGTCACTGTGTGGTACGGCAACACCACTGAACGGGACAAGAAAGACATCCAGAGGGTCGTGAGGATGGCAGAGAAGATCATCTTGTGTGCACTTCCATGCATTGAGGAGATCTTTAGGACCAGATGTCGGAAGAAGGCCATGTCCATCATAAAGGACTGCAACCACCCTGGGCTCCATCTCTTCTCCCCCCTACTGTCTGGTCGCCGGTAGCGCAGCATCCGTACAGCAAGGACTACCAGGTTTAAGGATAGTTTTTATCCACAGGCAGTGACCTACTGACCTGCTAGGAGTGCTGCCACTATCATAACATGTCATTAACATTACACTATCATAACATAGTCATTAACATTACACTATCATAACATATCATTAACATTACACTATCATAACATAGTCATTAACATTACACTGTCATAACATGTCATTAACATTACACTATCATAACATAGTCATTAACATTACACTGTCATACTTTGCTGGACTTTCTGGAATCATCACAGTCACTGCACTGTACTGCACTGTATTCATGATGCTGCTGCACTACTGGCACTTTAAATGCTTTTAAAGATTTTTATAAATGTACATTCAACACATGTACATTTCATTTAAGTCACTTTGCTGCTCTTATTTGTTTATTTTATTGTATATATTATTTTTATTTTTATGGTGTTTTTGAGATTTATACTACGGGAGGGAATGGGGAGTAAGCATTCCTCCGTACTTAGAAATGGCCAATACAAATCTTGTATCTTGTATCTTGATAAGGTGTGGTTGAGTTATACAGGCTTAACAAACCTAGTTGACCCCTAGTGACCCCTAGGGGATTGGGAGTGAATCCAGTCTAGGATTGTTGTCTATTGGTCTCCGAATTACTCTTTTTTCTGCCCTAATGAATCTCTCTCTCTCTCTCTCTCTCTCTCTCTCTCTCTCTCTCTCTCTCTCTCTCTCTCTCTCTCTCTCTCTCTCTCTCTCTCTCTCTCTCTCTCTCTCTCTCTCTCTTTCTTTCTTTCTTCCCCCCACCCCCACCCCTCTCTCTCTCTCTCTCTCTCTCTCTCTCTCTCTCTCTCTCTCTCTCTCTCTCTCTCTCTCTCTCTCTCTCTCTCTCTCTCTCTCTCTCTCTCTCTCTCTCTCTCTCTTCCCCCCCATCTCTCTCTCTCTAGGTGTACCTTATCAATGTCTCTTACTCTGACTCTACATCCCATGTCATCTACAGACGCTACAGCAAGTTCTTCGACCTGCAGGTAAGGTCCTTTTAGGTTATATTTGGTCCTTTTAGGTTCTTCTAGGTCCTTTTATGTTCTTTTTGGTCCATTTAAGGAAAAGAAAAACAGCTTTGGATACTTTCAATGTCTCTTTCAATGTTTATTTTTTTGCTCGGCTGCCTGCCTCATCATTTAAGGACGCCACAGACCCTGGACTCTTTTGAGACTAAAACCTTTTTATAAAAAGGGCTTTTTTAGGGCCTTTATGTTAAAATTATTGTTCACTATTTTTAGTAATTTTATTGTGCTATGTTTTTAACTTTGTAGCACTATTTAAAATGAAATGCAATATAAATACAAAGTTTTATTTTTATTATAATTATTATCATTATAGTCATTATTATTATTATTATTATTATTATTATTATTATTATTATTATCATTATTATTATAATAATTATAATCATTGTTATTATTATTATTATTATTATTATTATTACGTATAATTCTTCTTCTTCTTCTTCTTCTTCTTCTTCTTCTTCTTCTTCTTCTTCTTCTTCTTCTTCTTCTTACACAAAACAACAGAGGCCTTGTGTGCAGCATGAAGGGACAATGTCCCCCACTCTTCTTATCATGTTCTAATGTCCCCCTTCTCCTTCAACTGTATGAGGTCAGTTTGACCTTCTGGGTCTCCAGCATGTGGGCGTGGTCCACGGCTCTCAATGTGCCAGTGTATGTGTGATGTGTGTGTGCCCATTGCAATGATGTCATCCCAGATGGGACCTCCCCCCTACCCCTCCCTCATCCACTCCCCTGGTTGAAAAGTAGGCATTGAAAGTTCAAAGTTCATCGGTCTGGTCTTGGACCGGCTTATTCAGTAGGACGAGCTCTGGGCTCTGAGTTGGACTGTTTACAACAGCTTATTATGTTATATCATGATAGGTTTTGGACTGGTCCAGGGGCTCAGCTTTGGGCCCAGCCCAGCATTAACTTTATCTTGATCTGGATACTGACAACGTAAACGGCCACTGTCCTGTACTGCAGGGTAGGTGGGGAGATAGCGTGTGGGTGTGTGGGAGCCGGCGTGTACGCATGCGTGTAAGTGTGTATATGTGCATTTCTAACACAAGCGATGCGATTCTCCACCCAAAGAACCAGGGGAGGATGAAACTCTGTTCTTACAGGGCCTCTCACACCGGCCCCCTCTTACTCTAACCCTCTCATTCTAACCCTCTCATTCTAACCCTCTGACTCTAACCCTCTCATTCCAACCCTCTCATTCTAACCCTCTCATTCTAACCCTCTGACTCTAACCCTCTCATTCTAACCCTCTCATTCTAACCCTCTCATTCCAACCCTCTCATTCTAAACCCTCTCATTCCAACCCTCTCATTCCAACCCTCTCATTCTAACCCTCTCATTCCAACCCTCTCATTCTAACTCTCTCATTCTAACCCTCTCATTCTAACCCTCTCATTCCAACCCTCTCATTCTAACCCTCTCATTCCAACCCTCTCATTCTAACCCTCTCATTCTAACCCTTTCACTCTTACCCTCTCACTCTAACCCTCTAACTCTACTAGTACTAGTACTAATACTTAAGTAGTACTAGTACTAATACCTAAGTAGTACTAGTACTTATACTTAAGTAGTACTAATACTTAAAAAGTACTAGTACTAATAGTTAGGTAGTACTAGTACTAATACTTAGCAGTACTACTACTAATACTTAATATTACTAAAACTTCTACTTAGTAGTAGTAGTACTAATACCTATTTGTACTAATACTAATACCTACGTAGTACTAGTACTAATCCTAGAGTGAATTCTGCTGTCTTTCTTTGGAGGTGTTGACGTCCACCACTCCTCGGTAGATGAGGTTCCTCATTCCTGTTATAAAGTTAAGTCAGTTGGTGATTTAGACTTTAGTATTTCAACTTCAAGTAATGTGTTTCATTCAACCAGTGTAATATAATTCTTGGATTCCAATTAGGGTGTAGACATATTCAGCTTTCTTCCATTTAACAAAGCAATGTTTTGTTGATTTTAAACCAGTTTCCAAGCCTGCCTCACCTGAGTGGTCTAGTGGTCTGTGGTGGTCTTTTCATCTCCTGGTTGTCTAACAAGTTATCCATAGATTAGTTCCCTATGAGTGGACCCTTTGGCTGCAGCTGGCAGACCAGAGTCATCCAAATGGAAGGTGGAAGAAGTTAGGACCTGGAGCAGTCCACTACACACATGCACACACACACACACACATACGCACGCATGCACAGACATGCATGCACACACACACACACACACACACACACACACACACACACACACACACACACACACACACACACACACACACACACACACACACACACACACACACACACACACACACACACACACACACACACACACCTAAATGAAGCCTGGCCCTCGGATGTTAACCCTGAAACATATAAGGTTGAAGTGAGGTTCAGTGAAACCCAACCTGCTCCAGATCTCAGTGTCCTTTACACGGTCGTCTTTTAGGCAAAGTGACCCAATGTAAATCGAGCTAAATGATTCAGGTTGCTTTTATCGAGCCGACGGATGTAAGGCTGAGATCAAGGATCTGAATGAGTACAAAGGAAAAACAAAGGCCACATTCTGCACAGCCAAGTTTCTAGAATAAACCCCGGAATGAATCCACACAAAGTCTTTTGTTGTGTGTTTCTGTCTGCACCTCGTGACTGCCACACCCCCGGTGGCGAGCTGCAGAAGCGCAGCCCGCACGGGGGCATGTGACCTATGACCCCATGTTCTCTGCTGGAGGTTATCGAGGAACTAAACGCCAGCAAAACCAAATCCTGGCTCCCCATGCTGTTAGGGTCAGGGCTGTCTCCTGGACCCTAACAGCACCATGGGATAAGCAGCAGCCTGGGCTGTCTCTTCTGCTCTGTCCCTAACCCTAACCCTAACCCTAACCTAACCCTAACCCTAACCCTAACCCTAACCCTAACCCAACCCTAACCCAACCCTAACCCTAACCCTGATCTCACACCACTGTCAGAGTGTGGTTATTATATAACCACACTAATTATATTATTATATACCGACCACTAGTCTACACACTAGACTACACACTAGACCACACACTAGACTACACACTAGACCACACACTAGACTACACACTAGACTACACACTAGACCACACACTAGACTACACACTAGACCGACCACTAGACTACACACTAGACTACACACTAGACTACACACTAGACCACACACTAGACTACACACTAGACTACACACTAGACTACACACTAGACTACACACTAGACTACACACTAGACCACACACTAGACCACACACTAGACTACACACTAGACCGACCACTAGACTACACACTAGACCACACACTAGACCGACCACTAGACTACACACTAGACCGACCACTAGACTACACACTAGACCGACCACTAGACCACACACTAGACTACACACTAGACCGACCACTAGACCGACCACTAGACCGACCACTAGACCACACACTAGACCACAAACTAGACCGACCACTAGACCACACACTAGACCACACACTAGACCACACACTAGACTACACACTAGACCACACACTAGACTACACACTAGACCGACCACTAGACCACACACTAGACCACACACTAGACCACACACTAGACTACACACTAGACCACACACTAGACTACACACTAGACCGACCACTAGACTACACACTAGACCACACACTAGACTACACACTAACCACACACTAGACTACACACTAGACTGACCACTAGACTACACACTAGACTACACACTAGACCACACACTAGACCACACACTAGACCACACACTAGACCACACACTAGACTACACACTAGACCGACCACTAGACTACACACTAGACCGACCACTAGACTACACACTAGACCGACCACTAGACCTTACAGGGACCCCTTACAAGGACCCCTTACAGGGACCCCTTACAAGGACCCCTTACAGTGACCCCTTACAAGGGCCCCTTACAGTAAACCCTTACAAGGACCCCTTACAGGGACCCCCCAGAGACCCCTTACAGGGACCCCCCAGCGACCCCTTACAAAGACCCCCCAGCGACCCCTTACAAGGACCCCTTACAGGGACCCCCCAGAGACCCCTTACAGGGACCCCCCAGCGACCCCTTACAAAGACCCCCCAGGGACCCCTTACAAGGACCCCTTACAGGGACCCCCCAGGGACCCCTTACAAGGACCCCTTACAGAGACCCCCCAGGGACCTCTTACAGGGACCCCTTACAAGGGGGAAATAATTCCCCCTCAAAAGGACCCCCTCAAAATCATAACACCAATTAAACATATGCCTACTTTTGCACTCTTAGATGCCATTGGAACACATGGTGATGCATTAGTGCCTATTAAGAAGTTGTGGTTCAACCAGAGATTCTTTCTACTCACACATTGTTATTTTTCTAAGGAGGGGGATTTGCCACAACCAGAATACGACTAAAAAGTGACCACAGGGGGAGCGGAGCAAACCGTATCCCCGTTAAGAAGCCAGCGACCCAGAAGGCTGTTGACAGGCTGTAGACCCACACTCCTCCACCGGACGCTTCCTCCCTTGTTGGTCCACCTGGGTCTCTCTCTTTGGCCCGCCGGGCCGTCCTGTCCAGGTTTGAGGTTCACAGACCTCTGGCGTCCGGAGGACAACATCTGGATGTAGTAGGAGACAGGAGCCTCGGCAGAACCGTGGCAGGACATCACTGTAGCAGTGGTGGCGCTTTTTAATGCTCTCACACACAAACAAAAACACACACACTCACACACACATTCTCACACACTCACACACACACACACACACACACACACACACACACACACACACACACACACTGGGGCTTTATTCAATGAGGAAAAAATGCATCATCTCGATGTTAATTGCAATTTGCAACAAACACAATGGAATTCTTACTCCCCATTCCCTCTATGTAGTGAGGATTATACATATTAACGCATGTGAACCATGTGCTTCTCATTCATGTACAGTAGGAATATACACAATAGGATTAGGGTGCATGATGGCTTCATTAACAGACTCTCACCTCCTCTCATTCAGTCCACTCATCAAGTTTGTTGCCGTTTTCATTGGTTCATTGGTCCTCATCCCAAAAACCACATTTTCACAATTTCATTTTTTAAAAACATTCTCCAAATTGAAGTTAATATAAATTCCCTTTGGTTCTTAACTGGCTGTTCTTAACTGGCTGTTCTAAGCCCACAGACACGTTTGTATGACTGTTGACAGAGAACCCATAGATGAATCCAGTCTAGGCGTTTCTCTCACTAATGAGCGTGTTTTCATGAGCCTGGACTTTAATCACTATCCCAGATCACAGGGAACATTCCAGTGACATCACTACAGAGTTTCAGCGCTGATGCTGCTTCCTGTCCAGTGACAGGAAGTTTCTCCGCTGTCACTGAGCGTGTGACCCCAGTGACCCCAAACAGCCCATCACATCCCACATGGTCCCTCTAGACAAGAGTAGTGGGTTTAGTCATTCAAAGGATGTATTTATTCTGTAAATATAAATACAAATACTGACATTTCTATTTCTATTATTTTGTGCCCATATTCCCGTTGTTGTTGTAGATATTGATATTGCACTGCTGGATGTGCAAATCATTTCAAGAATCTTTTTCTTGATTTGTATTTATTGATTTTGTTTTGGTTTCAGATGAGGATACTGGATCAATTCCCAATGGAGGGCGGCCAGAAAGACCCCAAAAAGAGGATGGTTCCATTTCTGCCCGGTAAGAAAAGAATAAAAACAAATGAATAAAACCTAATGAATAATAACTAATGAATAATAACAAATGAATAAAACCTAATGAATAATAACTAATGAATAAAAACTAAAGAATAACAAATAATGAATAATTACTAAAGATGACAACTAAAGAATAATTATTAAAGAATAATAACTAAATAATAACAATCATGTCACACAATAAAACACTTTCATTTACTGCTTGTTCGTTCTAAACGTTCTATGTCAGCAAAGTCCAGACAAAATGTCCGAGTGACATTTCCCTCCACAAGAGAGAGATTTGTGTCTGTGCTCCTACACGCTCCATAGCAAGGCCTACCACCACTGCATTGTGGGAATTCTGTCACGCTGGGCGCTCTCTGCTCGGGTCACAAAGTGGTCTGGTATGGCAGTAGGAGGCTGGACTGGAGAGAGAGAGAGAGAGAGAGAGAGAGAGAGAGAGAGAGAGAGAGAGAGAGAGAGAGAGAGAGATTCATCTAATCAGATAAAGCGTGGCCCGAGGCAGAGCAGAGAAGACACTCCTTGTTACTTCACTAGCGCTGCTGTTCTCCTAGCGCTGCAAGACGCCCCAACGCCACTCTGATTAATATCCCATTTACACACGCAGGCTGGAGGTCAGTGGTTACTTTACGCCTTATCTTAGGAACCAAGAAGTGCTCAGAGGGAGGTAATTTTAAGAGTGGTGCTCAGCAGTTGTTTGAATTGTGTGCCGTTAGACCTTTGGTCTGATCTATTTTGTATGCTATAATGGGGTGAAAACACTTCTGTAACCTCAGGGTCAGCACTGATCACTAATGCTCTCCGAGGCCACTTAAGAGTCATTTAAGATGCAGCTCACACTCACTAAATGTTTTGTTTTTGCGTAAAATTCCTCCCCAGTGTTATTCTCTGTTCTCTAGGCTGTCACGTTCATATGGTATAAATACAGTTATTATAAAGTGATATTGTCATTTGTGTGTGGATTGTCTCTCTCTCTCTCTTCAGGGAAGGTGTTGTTCCGACGAAGCCACATCAGAGACGTGGCTGTTAAACGACTGAAGCACCTCGACAACTACTGCAAAGTAAGACTCACTAAGTAAGACAGATCTGACCTCATGGTACAGTCAAACATACAGGCACACAGTAAACATTGTGTTTATCTATCGACTATTTATTTTAGCATTCAGCACAACAGTTCCTGTTCCACAGGAAACAAGTGGCTGTTTCTTAGCCGGTCATTTCCGTTTGCTGTTGGAGATAGAAAACAGCGGGTGGAGAGAGAGAGAGAGAGAGAGAGAGAGAGAGAGAGAGAGAGAGAGAGAGAGAGAGAGAGAGAGAGAGAGAGAGAGAGAGAGAGAGAGAGAGAGAGAGAGAGAGAGAGACTACAGCGTGGGAGTAAACCGCGTGGGTGTAAACAGCTGGGAGTAAACAGCTGGCTAACCTGACCCATGCCTCGTTTCCACCAAAGCAAGCCTAGTTCTAGCTCTCGGGTGGCGCGAGAGCCGGTTCGCAGTTGGTTCAATTGGCGAGGCGTCTAAGAACTGGTTTGCGTTTCCATCGACTTTTTCGCCGAGAGCCACGTCATGACGTCACTGTTTACGTCTCTGCTTTCCCAGCAGCTCGCGCCAACTTCCACAACAGTGGATTACATGATGGATGTAAAAGTGTTGCGCCTGGCTTTCAGGCTACAAACAGCTGCTCGTCTTTAGTGCTATGGACGCGATTACGTTGAAGCCCCTAACTGTGATAAAGGACTATACTAATAAAATGGACTTGACGTTAGAGCTGCATTAATAGAGTACTTAAACAGAAGGGACCATTTGCCTTTTCTTCTTCAAAACTGTCATCTTGTATTATGTTTCTCGGTTGAAAAAGCATAATGAAGCGGACATTGTATGAAAAATAGAAATGTTTTATTTTAAAAAACAAAAAACATTAAATACACAATATACAGTAATCACAAAATGTAAAAGTATAGAGTGCAGTGTAATAAGTCCATGTTAATAAAGCTCCGAGGGGCTGAGGGGCTCCTGAGAGCTGCAGCCCAGTGGGGCGGTAGCTCCGCATCGCATCGTCCAGGGAAGACGACTCCATAAACAACTGAAACAAGAGAAAAGTGCATTAAAACATGACCGCATTACACTTTACTGTTTTTAGAAAGTAGCATCCTGACGTTGGCTATTGTTATCAAGGCTAATATCGGCTAACAGAAGCCTAGCAATCATAGCTCCTCATTTGTGATGATAGGAACATAACATTGATGTGATAATGAGCAGCGCGCTAAACAGATTATAAATACAAAGCTGGTTGGCAACACGGGAAAGATTTATAAAGTAAAACTTACCAGGACCAGAGTGACAGCAGCGGATCATCAGTTTGTTATCGATTAGCCCCTCGTATCGTCCAGTTTGTTATCGATTAGCCCCTCGTATCGTCCAGTTTGTTATCGATTAGCTCCTCGGTCCTCGCTGAAGACATCTCACGCTGTAGTTTTTCTAATAGCGGTTTGTTCTAGAAGCTCCTCTAGTTTATTGTGACCTTCTACCGAGGACAACAACGCAAACAATATCCTCTTTGCACATCCCCATGTAGACAGCTGCGCACCAATTCTCTGGCCGGACCTGACGTGAACTGTTCCAGAAAATAGAGCCTATCCTGGCCACTACTAGTCTTGTCCTCTATGAGATGTTTAAATGCATTGATGAAAGACTGGTAGGATAGCGGGTCTCCATTAAACACTGTCATTTCCCTTTTTGGTAGCAGGGATAGATTTTGTTGTCTTATCACAAGTTCAGCAATTTCCTTTTGCACCATCACCCTAACGTTTTCCTGAGAGACATTGCTGATACCTGTGGTTTCCACTTGGGGACTTGATGTTCTAGCATGTCCTTGAGAGTTGCTGTGGATACCCCCTACTGCTCTCTGCAGTGGGGTCTGGTGGATACCCCCTACTGCCCTCTGCAGTGGGGTCTGGTGGATACCCCCTACTGCCCTCTGCAGTGGGGTCTGGTGGATACCCCCTACTGCCCTCTGCAGTGGGGTCTGGTGGATACCCCCTACTACCCTCTGCAGTGGGGTCTGGTGGATACCCCCTACTGCCCTCTGCAGTGGGGTCTGGTGGATACCCCCTACTACCCTCTGCAGTGGGGTCTGGTGGATACCCCCTACTGCCCTCTGCAGTGGGGTCTGGTGGATACCCCCTACTGCCCTCTGCAGTGGGGTCTGGTGGATACCCCCTACTGCCCTCTGCAGTGGGGTCTGGTGGATACCCCCTACTGCCCTCTGCAGTGGGGTCTGGTGGATACCCCCTACTGCCCTCTGCAGTGGGGTCTGGTGGATACCCCCTACTGCCCTCTGCAGTGGGGTCTGGTGGATACCCCCTACTGCCCTCTGCAGTGGGGTCTGGTGGATACCCCCTACTGCCCTCTGCAGTGGGGTCTGGTGGATACCCCCTACTGCCCTCTGCAGTGGGGTCTGGTGGATACCCCCTACTGCCCTCTGCAGTGGGGTCTGGTGGATACCCCCTACTGCCCTCTGCAGTGGGGTCTGGTGGATACCCCCTACTGCCCTCTGCAGTGGGGTCTGGTGGATACCCCCTACTGCCCTCCGCAGTGGGGTCTTGGGTATGGTTCCCAGTTGAATGAACTCTATTGCAGAGGTGCCCGCAACTGTGGGTTCCTCTGGCCCGGATGGCCTGGTTCCCTCATCGTAATAGGCATTCATAGCATCCCCTCGTGGCTCAAACAGGTCATTGCTTAGAAGTACTTTAACTTTGGCGTCCGCTGCCTCTATTTGCGTTGCCAATTCCACTCTTTGACCTTATTAAAGCCTCCTCCAGCTGTAAGGCTTGTCCATTGGAGCAGATCGGGCCTCCAGAGCTGCCTTTTCAGCAAGTGCCACCCGAGCAGCAGACGAGGTCCTTGATATTGATGATTTGTTTTTTGATTTTGATGAAGTTGCTGATTTAGATGCTTTAGACTTCCTTGACACATTAGAGATGCGGTCTTTTGGTTCCACTAATTGATCATATTTCCATGTTTCAACCTCCTTGGTAAAGTATTGGAAAATAGTCATTCTGGGCTCATACCAGTCCACTTGATCTGTGGCCTTCTCCTCCTCTGACAAGAGCGCCTGCACAGATTAATGCACATCATTAAATTCATCGACTGCTCGATTGAATGATTCGAGACCCTTCCAAACATCACTGAATTGTTCAGCCGCAGCTCCTTCCTGCAGAAGTTTTATTTCATTCATTTTTCGGGTGCAAACCCCCAATTTTCCTCTGCGAGTTGCAATGAGTATTTTGAATAATTCCTCTGCCTCCGCAGCGCTCTCAGCTGGCGGTTCCTTCATTGTCAATTAGTTCCGTGATTATTAGGTTTTATTCCCGTTTCCACATTTCCTCTTCATTCATGAAGTCCTTGTTTTACTCACGATCGTTCTCTCATGCAGGTAGGATGGTTGTGTCCTTTAAATCCAAACGACAAATTCACGATTGTCCATTCATGCCTGTAGGCTGGTCGCGTCCTCCAAATCCTTGTTTTACTCACGACTGTTCTCTCATGCAGGTAGGATGGTCGTGTCCTTTAAATCCAAACAAACTCACGACCGCCCTGCCTGTAGGCTGGTCGCCTGTAGGCTGGTCGCGTCCTCTTTTCTTCCTTCTTCTCAGCGCTTGGCTTGAGTTTTCCAACTTTGTCGTGACTAATCCGCCTTCTCCTGCTTTTAGTCACTCGAGGTTTGATGAGGAGTCGCCGACGCACACGTTGTCCATAACGCACTCACAAAGTAGAATTTGTATGGTAAACTGAAAGCATTTATTTTCTTCAGACTCCGGGGTTGACTTTTCCATAACATCAACCGTAAAACAAATACAGGATCTGTGCGGTTCCAAACGTGCGATACAATGTATGTGTGGCAACTAGACATGTAAACTATAAGCGCTCCACCATCTAACCTGGCTTCCAAACTTTTTCTTACCCCTATATACCGGGGTGGGACTAATCACGCTAATTGCCACTGCTCAGGCACAAGTCCCAGGTGCAATCAATCAAGGGCCACAGGTTGCTGATTATGGCTCCCACAGGGTCCTCCCTATAACATAGGGGTCTCCCACTAACATTGGGTCCTCCCTATAACATAGGGCTCTCCCACTAACATAGGGTCCTCCCTATAACATAGGGCTCTCCCACTAAGATAGGGCTCTCCCTCTAACATAGGGCCCTCTCTCTAACATAGGGCCCTCTCTCTAACATAGGGCCTTCTCTCACATAGGGCCCTCTCTCACATAGGGCCCTCTAACATAGGGCCCTCTCTTGAACATAGGGCTCTCCCTCTAACATAGGGCCCTCTCTCTAATATAGGGCTCTCCCTCTAACATAGGGCCCTCTCTCTAACATAGGGCCCTCTCTAACATAGGGCCCTCTCTCACATAGGGCTCCCCCTCTAACATAGGGCCCTCTCTCTAACATAGGGCCCCCTCTAACATAGGGCCCTCTCTCTAACATAGGGCCCTCTCTCACATAGGGCTCCCCCTCTAACATAGGGCCCTCTCTCTAACATAGGGCTCTCTCTCTATCATAGGGCCCTCTCTCTAACATAGGGCCCTCTCTCACATAGGGCTCCCCCTCTAACATAGGGCCCTCTCTCTAACATAGGGCCCTCTCTAACATAGGGCCCTCTCTCTAACATTACATTTACATTTAGGGCATTTGGCAGACGCTTTTATCCAAAGCGACTTACAAGGTGTACATTTGTTGAAGCAACAAATAGGGCCCTCTCTCACATAGGGCTCCCCCTCTAACATAGGGCCCTCTCTCTAACATAGGGCCCTCTCTAACATAGGGCCCTCTCTCTAATATAGGGCTCTCCCTCTAACATGGGGCCCTCTCTCTAACATAGGGCCCTCTCTAACATAGGGCCCTCTCTCTAACATAGGGCCCTCTCTAACATAGGGCCCTCTCTCTAACATAGGGCCCTCTCTAACATAGGGCCCTCTCTCTAATATAGGACTCTCCCTCTAACATAGGGCCCTCTCTAACATAGGGCCCTCTCTCTAACATAGGGCCCTCTCTAACATAGGGCCCTCTCTCTAATATAGGACTCTCCCTCTAACATAGGGCCCTCTCTCTAATATAGGGCCCTCTCTCTAACATAGGGTCCTCTCTCTAACATAGGGCCCTCTCTCTAACATAGGGCCCTCTCTAACATAGGGCCCTCTCTCTAACATAGGGCCCTCTCTCTAATATAGGGCTCTCCCTCTAACATGGGGCCCTCTCTCTAACATAGGGCCCTCTCTCACATAGGGCCCTCTCTCTAACATAGGGCCCTCTCTAACATAGGGCCCTCTCTCTAATATAGGGCTCTCCCTCTAACATGGGGCCCTCTCTCTAACATAGGGCCCTCTCTCACATAGGGCCCTCTCTCTAACATAGGGCCCTCTCTAACATAGGGCCCTCTCTCTAACATAGGGCCCTCTCTCTAACATAGGGCCCTCTCTAACATAGGGCCCTCTCTCACATAGGGCCCTCTCTCTAACATAGGGCCCTCTCTAACATAGGGCCCTCTCTCACATAGGGCCCTCTCTCGAACATAGAGAAAATAATTTGGCATCTAACCAGAGTGCAAATGTTGCAGTAAAGTGCATGGTAATATATAATGTTACAGTTATTAAAAAAAACAGTCTACTAAAAAAACTACTAATAAAAACATCAAATAACTTATAAACGTGAATATTAATGTTAGGTATATTACTGCTAATTTGCTGTATTAATGAGCCGCTGTAGGGATCAACTTATTGATAAACCAGTGAAAATGGGAAGCGTTTGAAGCGTTAAACAATAAGGAACCAACCAACACAGGGGCAGGTTGAGGTCTGAACCCTGACCTTAACCTTAACCTTAGTTAACCTATACTCATAAACACTAAAACCACACTGAGCAGACATAAACAGACGCCTTAATACAGCCATACACAACAACCAATCTAGTGGACCAATGAAAGAACCAAGGCTCTCTTCTGTTTGGTATTCCTTCTTTTTGTTCTTTTGGTTAAATTGATTATATTTGTTTTATTGGTTATATTCCTTCTATTGGTTCTATTTGTTCTATTGGTTCTATTCCTTCTATTGGTTCAATTAATTTGTATTGGTTATATTCCTTATATTGGTTATATTCCTTCTCTTGGTTCTATTCCTTATATTCCTTCTTTTGGTTCTATTGGTTATATTCCTTCTATTGGTTCTATTGGTTCTCTTGGTTCTATTCCTTCTATTCCTTCTATTCATTATATTGGTTGTATTGGTTCTCTAGGTTCAATTCCTTCAATTTCTTCTATTTTTTCTATTGGTTCTATTGGTTATCTTGGTTCTATTACTTTTATTTGTTCTATTGGTTCTCTTGGTTCTATTCCTTATATTGGTTATATTAGTTATATTCCTTCTATTCATTATATTGGTTATATTTATTATATTTGTGTTATTCCTTATATTGGCTCTATTCCTTCTATTTGTTGTTTTCATTATATTGGTTCTATTCCTTCTCTTAGTTCTATTTGTTATATTCCTTCTATTGGTTCTATTGGTTCTATTGGTGCTATTGGTTTGATTCCTTCTATTGGTTATATTGATTCTATTGGTTCTCTTGGTTCTATTCCTTCTATTGGTTATTTCCCTTATATTGGTTCTCTTGGTTCTATTCCTTCTATTCCTTCTATTGATTCTATTGGTTCTATTGGTTCTCTTGGTTCTATTCCTTCTATTCCTTCTTTTCCTTCTATTGGTTCTATTCTTGGTTGGTCCCCTCTCCCCCTCCACATGCTCCAGCTGCTCCACAGTATTGTCTCCTCCACCCTCAGCTCCCAGCTGCACCAAACCATAGCTAACGCTCACCCGTATGGAGTTTCATCATATGAACCATACACTCGCCTCAGTCATCATTGATGTTTTGACTGATTACACCATTTTATAGGTAGAGGACTGGACCTCAGTAGAGCGCATTCCTCCGCCCACCAAAAAGTCCCCTGTTCAACTATTCATTCTATTAGTCCATAACTAATCTAACCACCTAATTTAGTCACATTCTGTAAATCACATTTTGAGTTACCTTGCTAACAGACAAACAGACAGACAAAAAAACATGTCTAATTTTGTGGTTCCATTCTACATCAGCCTTGTCACCGTCCGTCTCAAGGGTTCTCCTCTTTGGGTTTGGGGGCGCTTCTTAGAGGGTTGGGGTGGAGGCGTATAATGTGGGCCTATGAGCTGAGATTCAGGGCCAGTCATTAACGTGACTTATTAATGTCTTTTATTTTGAAATATGTAATTGTCAAACATGGGCTGTAGAGGCAGTTTGGTAACTGTTCTTCTTCTCTCCTCCTCACAGGCCCTGTTGAAGCTGCCCTCCCACATCTCCCAGAGCGAGGAGGTGCTGGGCTTCTTCGAGACCAAAGCCGAGGACATCAACCCTCCCAAAGAGTGAGTGTGACTCAGAGTTCACTCTGTGTCCAAGGGATCGAGTCAAGTCAAGTTTATTGTCACTTCACAGTTTACACGTATAAGCAGTATAAGCGTATACAAGTATAAGCAATAAGTATAAGCAATAAGCAAAAAACTTAAAAATAAGTTTAAAAAAAATTAATAATAAGAAGTAAGAATAATAATAAGTAAAATATCTAAAAATGCAATATATAAAATGCAATATGTCAAAAAAGAGCAATATATATATATATAAATCAATGTAATAAAATGTACATATATATACATCACCTCCAACAATATAGTGGGCCGTCCGCACCACCCTTTAAAGCGCTCTGCGCTCGAGTGCGGTGCAGTTCCCGTACTAGGCATTGATACACCCTGTAAGAACACTCTCGATTGTGCCGGTGTAGAATGTTCTCAGGATGCGGGGGCCCATGCTCAATTTACTCAGACGCCTGAGGAAATACAGGTGTTGTTGGGCCCTTTTCACCACGTGTGTGGTGTGCGTGGACCATGTGAGGTCCTTGGAGATGTGCACACCGAGGAACTTGAGGCTGCTGACCCTCTCTACTGCAACACCGTCGATGGAGATAGGGGCTGTGCTCTCCTCTCTGCTTGCTGTAGTCCACAATCAGCTCCTTTGTCTTATTGACGTTGAGGGCGAGGCTGTTCTCCTGGCACCACTGCTCCAGTGATCCAACCTCCTCCCTGTAGGCTGTCTCGTCGTCGTCGGCGATCAGGCCCATCACTGTCGTGTCATCAGCAAACTTGATGATGACGTTGGAGCTGTGCATAGCCATGCAGTCGTGGATGTAGAGAGAGTAGAGGAGAGGGCTCAGCATGCATCCCTGGGGGACTCCCATGTTGAGGCTCAGTGGCTCTAAGGTGGTGCTGCCCATCCTCACCACCTGGCGGTGGTCCGACAGGAGGTCCAGTATCCAGCTGCACATGGATGGGGGCACGCCTAGACCTCTAAGCTTGGTGTCGAGCTTGGCAGGAACTATCGTGTTGAACGCTGAGCTGTAGTCCACAAACAGCATTCGCACTTAACAGTTCTTTCCCTCCAGGTGGGAAAGGGCAGTGTGGAGGGCCATGGCAATTGCGTTGTCCGTGGATCTGTTTTGACGATATGCGTCATTGCCATGGGTTCAGCGTGGCAGGTAACATAGAGCAAATTAAGTCCTTGACCAACCTCTCGAAGCATTTGCTGACAATCGAGGTGAGGGCTACAGGTCTATAGTCGTTCAGGCAGGTTACCTCGGGTAGTTTAGGGACAGGCACGATGGTGGACATCTTGACGTGGGAACAACAGCCTGGGACAGGGAGAGGTTGAAGATGTCTGCAAATACTCCTGCCAGCTGGTCTGCGCATGCTCTGAGGACGCGGCCCGGGATGTCGTCGGGGCCTGCCGCCTTACGGATGTTGCTTGAAGGTGCAGCGCACATCCGCCTCCGAGATGTTCAGCAGGCTAGTCTCCTCAGACGACGCTGGCTTCGGCGGGCTGTCGTTCACGTCGAACCGAGCAAAAAAGGACGCGGACGCGTACTCGTTGATGTTATTGTCCGAGGCAACGTGGAACATACCAGTAGCAGTCGTACCAGTCAGCGCGATCAAAACAATCCTGCAGCATAGAGTCCGATTGGTCCGACCGGCATTGGACCTCCCTCATAGCGATCGGTTGCTGCTTCAGTCTCTGCCTATAGGCGGGGAGTAGCTGGATAGAGCGGTGGTCTGATTTGCCGAACGGTGGGCGGAGGAGGGCCTTGTAGCCATCACGGAAGGGGGTGTAGGGTTGCTCGTTATGTGTTGGTAGAACTTCGGGAGAACCTTCTTCAGGTTCTCCTTGTTGAAGTCCCCCGCCACGATGAGAGCAGCCTCGGGGTGTGCCGACTCCTGTTCGCTGATAGCCCGTACAGTTCCTTCAGCGCTGGGTCCGTGTTGGCTTGTGGGGGAATGGAACCAGCGGTCACGGTTACCGCTGTAAACTCCCGAGGTAGCCAGTATGGACGGCACATAAGCATCAGGTACTCCAGGTCCGGGGAACAGAAAGACTTGAGGGGATGTACATGACTTTGGTTGCACCAAGATCTGTTTATCATGAGGCATACCCCCCCCCCCCCTCTGCGATCTTTACCGGAGAGAGCCTTTGTTCTGTCCGCCCGTCGGCTCGATAGCTGGGTCGGTAACTGCCTCAGACATCCATGTCTCCGTAAGGCAGATGTCCTTTGTTTCCCGGTGGAATTGAATAGGAGCCTGTAGCTCGCTTAACTTACTGTCCAGAGACTGTATATTAGCCAGTAGAATGGTGGGTAGTGGGGGGCGATCGGATCGACATCTCAGCCTGACTAGCACGCCGGCTCGCTTCCCTCGCTTCTTCCTGCGATGCTTGCGTGTAATCGTGCCCAAGATGGTCGGAGATAATCCAGCTGTGACTTCGGGCGGGACTTCCGAGACGAAAGAATGAAAAAACTCCGGTAGGCGGCGAGCGACTGTAGATCTGATCTCCAGAACTGTGCAAAAATAATAAATAACAAAAAACTGCGTCGTCGTGCGGGAGCTCGCGACACGGCAGCCATCTCGTACAGCGCCATACTCCAGCAGAGTGTGTGGGTGTGTGTGTGTGTGTGGGGGGGGGGGGGGGTTATGCCTAGTCGATCAGGCAGCTGTAGCTGAGGTCTGACCCATGGTAATCCATCCCAGATGATAGATTGTGGAGGGTGAAAGGTCACCAGCCCTCAGAGTGACGATGGGTAGTCAGGACAACTGATATATCAGCAGGACAGAGGAGGACAGACATGGGTCACGGTGAGGGTTAGGGTTAGGTTGGGGGTCATGGTAAGGGTTGAGGTTAGGGTTAGGGTCATGGTTAGTGTTAGGGTCACGGTGAGGGTTAGGGTGAGGTTGAGGGTCATGGTAAGAGTTGAGGTTAGGGTTAGGGTCACGGTGAGGGTTAGGGTGAGGTTGAGGGTCATGGTAAGGGTTGAGGTTAGGGTTAGGGTTATGGTTAGGGTGAGGTTGAGGTTCATGGTAAGGGTTGAGGTTAGGGTTAGGGTCATGGTTAGGGTTAGGGCGAGGTTGAGGGTCATAGTAAGGGTTGAGGTTAGGGTTAGGCTCATGGAGAGGGTTAGGGTCATGGTGAGGGTTAGGGTTAGGGTTGAGGATAGGGTTAGGGTGAGGGTTTGGGTCATGGTTAGGGTTGGGGTTATGGTGAGGGTTAGGGTCATGGTTAGGGTCAAGGTTAGGGTTATGGTTAGGGTTAGGGTCATGGTGAGGGTTATGGTGAGGGTGAGGGTTAGGGTCATGGTTAGGGTTATGGTCAAGGTGAGGGTTAGGGTTGGGGTTAGGTGAGGTACATGTCAGGCACAGGGGCTACATATATCCTCCTCTATGGAAAAAATGGAACCAGGGAAAGAAAAGAAAAAGACAAAGCCAGACAAGACAAAGCCAGTTAGACGTGCTGAAGGGAAGGTGGGGGGGAGTTTTCTAAGTGATTCATGGCATAGAATGGGGCCCATAGTGTGGATTGCGGTCAGGGCAAGAGGGGACTGGGGAACATCCCTTCTGAGGATGGGGTCGACCACCGATGGTAAAAGCCTCATTCATCCAGCTGTGGTGGGGGGACACAACTCCAATATAGAATAAATGAATAAATAGGTTAGGGTCATGGTGAGGGTTAGGGTGAGAATCACGGCTATTGTTAGGGTTGAGGACAGGGTTAGGGTAAGGGTTAGGGTCATGGTTAGGGTTAGGGTTAGGGTCACCGTGAGGGTTAGGGTTGAGGAGAGGGTTAGGGTTAGTGTTACGAACCAAACTTTTGGTCACACCCCGGACCGAGTAACACAGACTGGAATTCAGGGCTTACGTTGAAAGCAGACGTTTTATTTCGTATGCGCTGCCTTGTACATGGCGGGACGGTTATTAAATCAACGAAAGGAAAGACAATCAAACAGAAAGAAAACCCTAACTAACCCTAACTCTGGGGGACCCAAATTGTCCTACTCAGAAAATACAAGGGGATGTGAATTAGTCGGGACCTATACCTACTCTGCTCTAACCTAACCTAAAAACGTGAAAACAACCATCTCCAACCAACAACGTATAAAGTAAGGTGAAAAGCAATAATGTTCCCACATGGGAAAGAACGGTGCGGGACCGCAAATCACTAATGCAAAACAAACTTGTTCACACATGAACGATCGGTGCCGGCGTGGCACCACGTGACTTCCTTGTATCACGACAGGGAAACAACCAGTATGCGTGCGGGACCAGGAAACGAATCCCCCTGCAGTCTGGGCTGGGTGGTCTTTATAGGCGACGTCACGCCGCGGCGGGAACAACCAGCCTATAGGAAAAACGCATGCAGAACAGCGCAGCTGTGCAAAATCATACTTGTCCTTATAGGAACGTAACACCCCCACCCTTAAGAAAATAAATTGGGGGTTATAGTTTGTAAAATCAAGGTGAATATTTACAAAAATACAAATATACACAAATGTACATAATGTGAACGAAAAACAACGAACTATGCGTTCGGCAATGTCGCAACACGCGACTGAGCGATAGAAAATAAAAATATAAATGGTTAACATGTGTACGTTTTTTTCAAAACACACATTAACAAACAATTTATTTACACTCATGCAGACGCTAAACCCTAGACAGGGCATCTGCCACCACATTATCGCGCCCCCTAATGTGTCTAATCTCGAGGTTGTGCCCCTGCAGAATCAAACTCCACCGCATTAAACGCTGATTGTTGTTGCGCATGCGGTCGAGGAAGACAAGAGGGTTGTGGTCAGTGAAGACCAGCACAGGACGTACAGCACCCCCAACATATACCTCGAAATGTTGGACGGCCAACACAAGCGCAAGGGCTTCCTTCTCTATCGTAGAGTAAGCACGCTGGTGTAAATTAAACTTTCGCGAAAAGAAACACACGGGATGTTCAAACCCTTCCTCGTCCTGCTGCATGAGAACAGCTCCTGCTCCCAAATCACTGGCATCGACCGCGATAGAAAAAGGCAAATTAAAGTTAGGAGCGGAAAGAACGGGCGCAGTGGTCAACAAAGCCTTAACAGACTCGAAGGCGCCTTGACTCCGTGGAGTCCACTTGAAAACCACCTTCGAGCTGAGCAAGTCAGTGAGGGGAGAGGCAACTGCAGAAAAGTTCTTACAGAAAGAACGATAATAGCCTACCATGCCGAGAAAACGGCGCAGTTCACGACGAGTGGTAGGAGGAGGGTAGTCCAGGATGGCCTCGACCTTTGCCTGGACAGGGCGCACTTGCCCGCGACCCACGACTTTCCCCAGATAGGTAACCGTAGCCTGACCGAACTCGCATTTAGCGAGGTTGACCGTTAGGTTCGCGTCAGAGAGCCTGCGGAACACAGTGGAAAGGTGTGCGAGATGTGAAGGCCAGGTGGGGCTGTAAATCAGCAGGTCGTCTATATAGGCCTCACAGTTGGGTACGCCATCGAGGACACCGTTGATGAGCCTCTGGAATGTTGCCGGGGCATTGCGAAGTCCGAAAGGCATTACTGTGTACTGAAGGAAGCTGTCTGGCGTCACAAAAGCTGAGATTTCCTTAGCACGGGGTGACAAGGGAATCTGCCAGTAGCCTTTAAGTAAATCAATTTTACTTACAAACACAGCAGAGCCAAGGCGGTCAACACAATCATCAATGCGGGGCAACGGGAAACTATCGGGTTTTGTAACGGCATTTACCTTTCGGAAATCGGTACAAAACCGCACTGAGCCATCGCCCTTGGGCACCAGCAAGCACGGCGAGCTCCATGGGCTACAACTTGCTTCGGCAATGCCGTGATCCTTCATGAACTTCACCTCGCCCTGCAACAAAACCCTTTTTTGAGGATTAGTGCGATAGGGATGCTGCTTAATTGGGTCAGAAGAACCAACATCGATGTCATGTACCGCCGCCGTTGTCTGGCGTGGCACATCGGGAAACAGATCCTTATTTTCGTTAAACAGAGAAATTAAATCGTCACGTTGTGATTCACTCAAACCAACAAAAAATGAATTAAGGTCATTGAGGACCTGAGAATTCTTCATTCTCCCTACAACAACTTCCACCGACGGAACGCGACCCTCGTCTTCCCACGGGGAAGCGACCGCGAGCGACGCAACGACTTCAGCACCACGAGGAGTAGACAGCGCCACTGTCCCCCCGCGACCGTCGCCACTGATCTCAGCGCAGCGCGGAGATTCTAATTTGGGAGCTGCTGAGCTTTCCTCACGACCATGGTACGACTTCAAACGATTTACATGACATAAAGTCGTCTTTCTCCTGCGATCAGGAGTAGAGAGTACGTAGTTGAGATCACCTACACGTCGTTCGATACGATAAGGACCGCTGTAGCGGGCCTGCAGAGCAGAGCCCATCAAAGGTATTAACACAAGCACCGCACACATGATTGTCAGCAACCACTGGTTACCAGATTTTGTTTTAGGCAACTGGCCGACACAGTCCAGAATTATGTGCTCGAAAGGCTCCGACGCAACAGGGATTGGTTGCAACGGCGCAGGTGGAATGACCTGATTAGGTTTACCTGTGATTTGGCACGGATGACATGTTTTACAATACCGAACTACGTCTCGTTTAAGACCTGGCCAGAAGAAATGGCGTAAAATTCGGTCAGTTGTTTTATTTACGCCGAGATGACCCGCAAAGTGATGGTCATGAGCGAGACTCAGAACTTCATCACGGAAGGACGCAGGGATCACGATCTGATACAGAACTCTCCACTCATCTTGCGCTGAGGCCGTAAGAGGCCTCCACTTGCGCATTAAGACTCCATCTCTCAGGAAATAGCCATGAGGCGACTGCTCAATGTCCTCCTCGGACATAATTTCAGAAAAGAGCGTCGCCAGAGAAGGGTCGTTTTTCTGTTCCTTGCTAAGCAGATCTCGGTCCACAGACAGTTTAGGAACAGCAGCATGGGACGACAGTGACTCAGCAGTCTGAGGGACAACACTATCGTGAATGAGTGAGGGACGAGCCATAAAGGAATCGCTAAGATCGATGATCGCATCGCGTTGCTCCTGAATAGAAGTCGCTTTAACGTCTCTCGCCATGGCACGCGTAACGACGCTAGATGCGAAAACCTCAGGGAAATTAACGGAAAGGTCATCACTGGTTAATGTTTTCGAGGGCACATGAGACACGATAGGGCCAGGTAAAACTTTGCCACCACAGACATCGTTACCAAGTAGCATGGCTACATTTGCAATAGGCAGAGAGGGACGTATACCCACGGTAACAGTGCCTGTAACCAAGTCCGATTGGAGGGAAATCTCATGCAGAGGGACATTAACGAAACCCATTTCAAAACCACGCACAAGAACGCTGCAGCCGGTAGACGTCTTGTCGCAGAAAGGCAACACATTCTCTAGTATGAAGCTTTGTGAAGCCCCAGTATCACGCAAGATTTTAATCGGTACGCGCACACTAGGGTCACCGGGTAGGGACACAAAACCGTCCATTATGAAAGGCGCAAAACAGGGATCTCCACCATCGGTGTCTTCCTGAGGAAGAGGCGGTTTCGCTACACACAATCCGACCTCTGTGTTAAACGAAGCTGCCCTGTTCTTGTTCCTCAACTTAAAACACTCCGAAACAACGTGACCCCGCTTTTTACAATAACCGCAGGTCGGGCTGGTAGTTTTAAATACCGACGCGCGAGGTGAAAAGTGGGAAGAATCAGGCACGGCTTGTTTCGTAGTCCTAAAAACAATTGGATGGCTGGAAATGTTTGGTGGGGGTTTAGAAACAGAGGGGACACGCTTGTGCGTAAGCACATACTCGTCAGCGAGCACCGCTGCACCAGCCGGCGTAACCTCCTTATGCTCACTAATGTGAGTTGCGACTGATGTTGGCAGACAATTCTTAAAGTCCTCCATAATTATCAAATCCCGAAGGGCTTGGAAGGTTGTCACTTCCTGCGAGTTCAACCAGCGATCGCAGAGCATTTCCTTCTCTCGAACGAACTCTACATACGAGAGGGCCTCCGGTTTTTGATAGCCGCGGAACTTCTGCCGATACGCCTCTGGCACCAGGGAATACATACGCAGAACAGCCTGCTTGACCTTCTCATAGTCCGCTGCATCTTCAAGAGGCAGCGCAGAGTAAGCCTCCTGCGCTTTCCCTTTTAAAACGCACTGGAGCGTCATGGTCCAAACCTCCCTAGGCCATTTCAGGGTCGTAGCTACCCGCTCGAAATGCGCGAAGAATTTGTCAACCTCATCCTCACGAAAAGGTGGAACGACACGGATATTACGGGTAACGTCGAATTGTCCCGACTTAAAGTGGATATCAGCCTCACGAGCCTTGAGATCCATTTCTTTAAGCCGTAACGCTTGATTAAATTCGAGTTCCTTCAAACGTAACTCGTGCTCTCTATCCCTAATATTTTTCTCGAACTTGAGCTCCCACTCAAGTTCCCTTTCTCTCAACTGCAGACGTTTTAACTCCAGTGAAACTTCACTAGGGGAAAGAGGCTGAACGTTACCTCGTGTAGGTGACGTAGGTTCGTCCACAGGCACTTTCCCAAACACTCCATGGTCCCGCAGGTGATTGATGAGCCCCTCTTGGAGCTCAGCCTTGGAAGGGCTACCACTCACCTGAAGTTTGTAGTGGCCAGCAACCCTAACAAGGTCATCACGCGTAATCAAAAATAGAGCCTCCTCCGTAGGAGCAAGGGTAAACGCGTGTAAATCAAACATAACTGCGAGGAAACAAACCCGATCGCTTACAGGCAAAACTTAATGTGTGAAAAGCCCAGAACTACAGCATAGTTCAAACAAAGGGTGACCACAGCAAACTAAATGTGCCCAATGCACAGTGCGACCACCACAAAAAAAAGATTTTCACTCCAGGAAAATCGTTCAAAACTCACTAATGGTTCAAAGACCGGCTACGAGCCCCCATTATGTTACGAACCAAACTTTTGGTCACACCCCGGACCGAGTAACACAGACTGGAATTCAGGGCTTACGTTGAAAGCAGACGTTTTATTTCGTATGCGCTGCCTTGTACATGGCGGGACGGTTATTAAATCAACGAAAGGAAAGACAATCAAACAGAAAGAAAACCCTAACTAACCCTAACTCTGGGGGACCCAAATTGTCCTACTCAGAAAATACAAGGGGATGTGAATTAGTCGGGACCTATACCTACTCTGCTCTAACCTAACCTAAAAACGTGAAAACAACCATCTCCAACCAACAACGTATAAAGTAAGGTGAAAAGCAATAATGTTCCCACATGGGAAAGAACGGTGCGGGACCGCAAATTACTAATGCAAAACAAACTTGTTCACACATGAACGATCGGTGCCGGCGTGGCACCACGTGACTTCCTTGTATCACGACAGGGAAAACAACCAGTATGCGTGCGGGACCAGGAAACGAATCCCCCTGCAGTCTGGGCTGGGTGGTCTTTATAGGCGACGTCACGCCGCGGCGGGAACAACCAGCCTATAGGAAAAACGCATGCAGAACAGCGCAGCTGTGCAAAATCATACTTGTCCTTATAGGAACGTAACAGTTAGGGTCATGGTGAGGGTTAGGGTTGGGGTTGAGACCAGGGTTAGGGTCATGGTTAGGGTTAGGGTCACGGTTAGGGTTAGGGTTGAGGACAGGGTTAGGGTTAGAGTCATAGTTAGGGTTAGGGTCATGGTTAAGGTTGGGGTTAGGTTCACCGTGAGGGTTAGGGTTGAGGACAGGGTTAGGGTGAGGGTTAGGGTTAGGGTTGAGGACAGGGTTAGGGTTAGGGTTGAGGACAGGATTAGGGTGAGGGTTAGGGTTGAGAACAGGGTTAGGATTAGGGTTAGGGTCATGGTTAGGGTTAGAGTCCTGGTTAGGGTTAGGGTTCAGGTGATTGTGAGGCTTTTAAAGAATGGCTTTGGGGAAGAAGTGAGCCAGTTGTGCTACCACCTGTATATGTTTATATTATAGATATATATATAAATTCATATACACTGTATATTTATATAGATATATATATAAATACATATACACTTTGTATATATATATTAGTGCTGTCAATAGATCCAAATATTTAATCGGATTAATCACAAAAAAATGATGTGATTAATCAGAATAATCACAAGTTTAAAATAAACATATTTACTTTTAGTTTTAGAAGTTTTGTTTTTTCAAAACAAATGCAGGTATGGAAGAATGAAATGCTAAAAGCAGTTAGAGATCAAGATTTCTATTATTTTATCTTACTTTTCACTTTAGCGTTTCTGATATATAAAATGCATAAATAATCTGTTACAAAATAATGTCTGCAACAAAGTGAACATAAACAGCTTGCCTGTAAATAGTTTGCAAAGAAACATCTCATGCAAATGAATGTTGCAACAAGTCGACCACTTTAAGAAACTGAATAACAAAGTGAATCCTTTTTCATTCTTAGCTGTAAAATTACATTGAAACAGTGTCAACTTTTGTGGCACACAAAACAGCTCCGCTGTGTTTGCAGGACTGTGTTATGTGTTATGTGAAATGTCCAACTATTTGACGGCACTTTGCTAAAGCACCATCAAATCCACAGTCGCGGAGGGAGACAGCACCTCTGTATAATGTGCGCTATCCAGGGCATATGCTCAAAGGACGGTTCTTCATCATATTGCGAGCGCGATGTGTTAAAGTGAAATGTTCCGCCCAGCGCTCCTTGGTGCGTCTCATCATCCTGTTGGTTAACACGCTGCCTCTCATTACCAGGTGGAAACAGGAGCCATCTAAACCAGATACATTAATCTGAGTTAAAAAAAATAGTGCGTGTTAAAGTCTCGAGACTAATCAAATGCGTTAACGCGTTAATTTTGACAGCCCTAATATATATACATATATATACAGAAGGTGTAGTACATTCAAAATAGTGCTGCCAGGATCCTGATGAAAATGGTAAACATGAGCATATAACACCGCCTCTGTTTTTCTGCCTCTGTTGCATTCAGGATCCACTTCTAAATCCTGTTACTTAAACTCATATGATCATTGGGTCTTCCCTATCTACAAGACCTCCTTCCTCCTCAGATCAGTCAGCAGCTGCTCAGGGCCCCCAGTGCTAAGCTCCGCCCCCTGCTCCACGCCTGTGGAATGGCCTTCCTCATCTTTTAAGGACACCTCAGACCCTGGACTCTTTAAGACTAAAAGGCCTTTTATTTAGAAAGGCCTTTTTTATGTTATAGTTTGTGCAATTTTATTTTGTATTTATTTGCTATGTTTTTTACTTTGTAGCACAATTTTTGAATGAAATAAAATGCATTGTTATGTTTTTTTATATATTTGTTTATATATATATATATATTTTTTTTTACGACCAGCAGTAGATACAATCAAACCTTTGTTATACATAAATAAATAACAGTGTAACCAGTGGTTTCAAATGACTACTGTCTGCATTGAGTAGCCTGATAGCAGAAGGTATGAAGGACTTGGAGTAGCAGTTCGCTCCTAAAGAGAAGACCCAAAGCTGGGAATCTGACGCAAACGTTGCTTTTGTTCTGTCACAAGGTGGCGCCACACATCAGCTAAACTCTACCTTCTATCTTCTACACTCCCCTTTCCCCTCTCTCTCTCTCTCTCTCTCTCTCTCTCTCTCTCCTCTCTCTCTCTCTCTCTCTCTCTCTCTCTCTCTCTCTCTCTCTCTCTCTCTCTCTCTCTCTCTCTCTCTCTCTCTCTCTCTCCACCCCCCCTTCTCTGTTGTCTCTCCCTCTTTCAATATCTGTCTCTCTCTCTTTTCTCACACAATCACACACACAGACCCCTCTTCCTGTAATCGTGGCCTAATTGTGAACAACGGCGTCGACCACAAGCTGAGCTGTGAGACCGACATTCCTCTCCAAGCAATCACCCTTCGCGGATGATCTTGGTTTGCTGGGGATTTTAACTGTTTGTGTGTGTGTGTGTGTGTGTGCGTGTAGCAGGAGAATGCTGGTGTGTGTGTGTGTGTGTGTGTGTGCGCGCGTGTGTGCGTGCGTGTAACAGGAGAATGCTGGTGTGTGTGTGTGTGTGTGTGTGTGTGCGTGCGTGTAGCAGGAGAATGCTGGTGTGTGTGTGTGTGGTGTGTGTGTGTGTGCGTGTGCGTATGTGTGTGTGCGTGTGCGTACGTGTGTGTGTGTGCGTACGTGTAGCAGGAGAATGCTGGTGTGTGTGTGTGAGAGACACACTAATTTCCTCAAGAATATGCAAGCTCACACCGCACATCTGAGCCCATCACAGCCACTTCCTAAATTGATGGTAACGACTTCCTGTACACTAACTTTGAGCCCCTGTGACCTTTTGGGCGGGAGTAGGGGGGAGGTGGAGGTCAACCTCTCAGACCAAAACGTGAATATCTGACACGTCTCCCACATCAGCCTCCCAACTACAAAGAGCAAGTTAGCATGCGCTGGCAGATGTCAGTTATTAGCGCGAAATAAGCAACTTATTCACTGGACTTTGTCTGGATTACCATTACCATTACTCTACTGCACTGTACTGAACTGCACTCTACTGTACTGCACTGTACTGCACTGTACCGCAATGTATTGCACTGTACTATATTGTACTGCACTGCACTGTACTGTATTGCACAGCACTGTACTGTACAGCACTGTACTGTTCTGTACTGCACTGCTCTGTACTGCACTGTACTGTAATGCACTGCACTGTACTGTATCGCACTGCACTGTACTGCACTGTATCGCACGGCACTGTACTGTAATGCACTGTACTGTACAGCACTGTACTGCACTGCTCTGTACTGCACTGTACTGTAATGCACTTCACTGTTCTGCACTGCACTTTACTGTACTGCACTGTGCTGTACTGTATCGCACTGCACTGTACCGTACTGCACTGTATCGCACGGCACTGTACTGTAATGCACTGCACTGTTCTGCACTGCACTGTACTGTACTGCACTGTATCGTACTGCATGTACTGCACTGTACTGCACTGTATCCATGATGCAGCTACCACTCACTACGGAGCTGCACTAATGTCACTTTAAAATGCTTTTTGCACCATCTGCCATATGTACATATCATCCATTAGACACTTCATTGTTCTTATTATTGTGTATAGTATTACTAATACTATTGTTGTTTATATTTCATAATGCGGGAGAGAATGGGGAGTAAGGATTGCATTGTCCTTGTTACACATGGACAATAAAGAATCTTGAATCTTGACGATATGTACGAATGGTTCCTCTGTGCTTGTGGTGAATTTGAGTTATAATGTGAGACTCTGCCTTTCACCAACAGGAACAAAGAACCCAGAGGCGCAGAGTGTTTAATATGGACTAGCGTGTCGACCCTGTCCTGAACCTGAAGGTTCTGACGTTCTATTGAGCTTTCCCTGTCCTGAACCGGTCCCGAGGTTCTGAGGTTCTATTGAGCTGCCAGAACTCTGCTCATTGATTCTCCTGGAAGGAATACTGTAGACATGCTGTCTGTCCACAGCCAGCCCAGATCTAACCCTTACGACCTGCTCGTCCTAAAACAGATATACAGTCATCAGTCATCCAGATCTAACCCTTACGACCTGCTCGTCCTAAAACAGATATACAGTCATCAGTCATCCAGATCTAACCCTTACGACCTGCTCGTCCTAAAACAGATATACAGTCATCAGTCATCCAGATCTAACCCTTACGACCTGCTCGTCCTAAAACAGATATACAGTCATCAGTCATCCAGATCTAACCCTTACGACCTGCTCGTCCTAAAACAGATATACAGTCATCAGTCATCCAGATCTAACCCTTACGACCTGCTCGTCCTAAAACAGATATACAGTCATCAGTCATCCAGATCTAACCCTTACGACCTGCTCGTCCTAAAACAGATATACAGTCATCAGTCATCCAGATCTAACCCTTACGACCTGCTCGTCCTAAAACAGATATACAGTCATCAGTCATCCAGATCTAGAGCAGGAAACCCTCCTGATGAAGGACAGACACAGCACCAACAGGAACACCTCCTCACAACATCTGAAGAGACCACTGCTGTCTCTTCCTGTCGGTATCCTCCAGCGAGATGCCCCGCCCCTTATCGCTGAATAATGACGTCTATATCTAAAACTACCGCTAACGCTAACTAAGGCTGTACACTGCGTTGGATTAGAAGTGTTTCCTAAACAGTAAAATATGCACTACAGCTGTATAATTAACTCAAGAGCCCCCACACCTCCTCTGACTCAGAGTGCACCTGCTCTCACTGTGTGTGTGTGTGTGTGTGTGTGTGTGTGTGTGTGTGTGTGTGTGTGTGTGTGTGTGTGTGTGTGTGTGTGTGTGTGTGTGTGTGTGTGTGTGTGTGTGTGTGTGTGTGTGTGTGTGTGTGTGTATGGGTCAAATCCGGTGTGCATTCTTAACGAGGGTTGGGCTAATGGTCGGGACATCACTATTCAGAGAGGGGATATGGCACGGTCTCATACACACCTACTGCTAGCACACACACACACACACACACACACACACACACACACACACACACACACACACACACACTTATACACACACACACACTCTGACCATGGCTTTCTGTTGTTGTTTGGTTTTCAGAGATCTTGGCGGCTCCTGTAAGCGTAAAGGTAAGATGAAACCTTAAACACTTAACTCAAGTTCTAAACCTTTAGTTTGAACTAAGTTACATCCTGACTTACAGTAATGTATTCAGTAGGTGTGATTCTAATGTCTTACATTAGACATCATAACATTATTATCTGCTTCTAATTAATTGATTATTTGACGGTGATTGTTGATTTTTGTGCTTCATGCCGTGATGCTGAAGCCGAGGAGGGTTGTGATTTCAATTCAAGGGCGGGACATCCACATGAGAGGGCGGGACATCCACATGAGAGGGCGGGACATCCACATGAGAGGGCGGGACATCCACATGAGAGGGTGGGACATCCACATGAGAGGGTGGGACATCCACATGAGAGGGCGGGACATCCACATGAGAGGGTGGGACATCCACATGAGAGGGCGGGACATCCACATGAGAGTGCGGGAAATCCACATGAGAGGGCGGGACATCCACATGAGAGGGCGGGACATCCACATGAGAGGGCGGGAAATCCACATGAGAGGGCGGGACATCCACATGAAATGGTGGGACATCCACATGAGAGGGCGGGACATCCACATGAGAGGGCGGGACATCCACATGAAAGGGCGCGACATCCACATGAGAGGGCGGGACATCCACATGAAAGGGCGGGACATCCACATAAGAGAGAGAGAGAGAGAGAGAGAGAGAGAGAGAGAGAGAGAGAGAGAGAGAGAGAGAGAGAGAGAGAGAGAGAGAGAGAGAGAAAGAGAGAGAGAGAGAGAGAGAGAGAGAGAGAGAGAGAGAGTAACTTCCAGTCAGTTATTTGTGGTTGTTGTTGTGGTTGCTTTATTTGTTTTATTTGTTTTGTGTTATTGTGGTGGAGACTTTTGGCGGAAGTGGTGTAGTGTTAGGAAGTGAGGTGTAGCAGAAGTGAGGTGCGATTTATTTCCTGGTGGGACACATTTAAATGACGCACACTGTGTAGTAGGATTCCTGGCCAAGATGAAGAATGGCATTAGACTCAAGAAGGATAGTAACTATGAAAGGCCCAACTTGCCCAACAACAAGGTGTGTACGGTATGTGTATCGTCTAAGGTACCTAGAAAGTTGTTCAAGTTCAAGTTAACTTTATTGTCACTTCACAGTTTACAGTTTACACTTTACACTTTACAAAGTATAAGCAATGAGTGAAAATCTTATGTGCAATACCCGATGACAGACAGCAGTTATAAAAAACAGAATACAATAAAAATAAGTAAAAAAGTACAAAACTGTATAAAGTTAAATATATAAAAATGCAATATATAAAATGCAATATGTCAGCACAAAAAAAGAGCAATATGTATATATAAATCAATGTAATAAAATATACATTGTTATATGCTATACGCCCTTGTTCAGCAGCCTGATGGCCTGACTGTGGAAGCTGTGTATTTGTCTATTTGTACGGCACTTGATACTGTGGTATCGCCTACCTGACGGTAACAGTGAATACAGTTGGTGTCTGGGGTGGGCAATGTCTTTATGATGCGTTTGGCCTTGGCCACGCACCACTGGTTGTATATATCCAGGAGTGAGGGGAGCTCACCTCCAACGATATACTGGGCCGTCCGCACCACCCTTTGAAGCGCTCTGCACTCGAGTGCGGTGCAGTTCCCGTACCAGGCGGTGATACACCCTGTAAGAACACTCTTGATTATGCCGGTGTAGAATGTTCTCAGGATGCGGGGGCCCATGCTGAATTCCCTCAGACGCCTGAGGTGTTGAGGGTCAGTGGCTCTGAGGTGGTGCTGCCCATCCTCACCACCTGGCAGTGGTCCGACAGGAGGTCCAGTATTCAGCTGCACGTGGATGGGGGCACGCCTAGACCTCTAAGCTTGGTGTCGAGCTTGGCAGACGCTGCGCTGTAGTCCACAAACAGCATTCACACATAACAGTTCTTTCCCTCCAGGTGGGAAAGGGCAGTGTGGAGGGCCATGGCAATTGCGTCTCTTTTGACAATATGCAAATAGCCATGGGTCCAGTGTGGCAGGTAACACGGAGCAAATAAAGTCCTTGACCAACCTCTCAAAGCATTTGCTGACAATCGAGGTGAGGGCTACAGGTCTATAGTCATTCAGGCATGTTACCTTGGGTTGTTTAGGGACAGGCACGATGGTGAACATCTTGAAGACCGCGGGAACCAGGGAGAGGTTGAAGATGTCTGCAAAGACTCCTGCCAACTGGTCTGCGCTTGCTCTGAGGACGCGGCCCGGGATGTCAACCGCTTGAAGGTGCGGCGCACATCCGCCTCCGAGATGTTCAGCAGGCTGGTCTCCTCAGGCGGCGCTGGCTTCGGTGGGCTGCCGTTCATGTCGAACCGAGCAAAAAAAGTATTTAGCTCTAGGACGCGTACGCGTACTTGTTGATGTTATTGTCCGAGGCAACGCGGAACATGTGCCAGTCAGCGCGATCAAAACAATCCTGCAGCATAGAATCTGATTGGTCCGACCAGCATTGGACCTCCCTCACAGCGATCGCTTGCTGCTTCAGTCTCTGCCTATAGGCAGGGAGTAGCTGGATAGAGCGGTGGTCTGATTGGCCGAACGGTGGGTGGAGGAGGGCCTTGTAGCCATCACAGAAGGGGGTGTAGCAGTGGTCGAGGATCCGCTCGCCCCGTGTGTTGCTCGTTATGTGTTGGTAGAACTTCGGGAGAACCTTCTTCAGGTTCTCCTTGTTGAAGTCCCCCGCCACGATGAGAGCAGCCTCGGGGTGTGCCGACTCCTGTTTGCTGATAGCCCCATACAGTTCCTTCAGCGCTGGGTCCGTGTTGGCTTGTGAGGGAATGGAACCAGCGGTCACGGTTACCGCTGTAAACTCCCGAGGTAGCCAGTGTGGACGTTTATCATGAGACATGCTCCCCCTCCACGATCTTTACCGGAGAGAGCCTTTGTTCTGTCCACCAGGTGGACGGAAAATCCCGTCGGCTCGATAGCTGCGTCGGTAACCCCCTCCGATATCCATGTCCCCGTAAGGCAGATGGCAGTTGTCCTTAGTTTCCCGGTGGAATTGAATACGTTGTAGCTCGCTTAACTTATTGTCCAGAGACTGTACATTAGCCAGTAGAATGGTGGGTAGTGGGGGGCGATCGGATCGACATCTCAGCCTGACTAGCACGCCGGCTCGCTTCTTCCTGCGACGCTTGCGTGTAATCGTGCCCAAGATGGTCGGAGATAATCCAGCTGTGACTTCGGGGGACGTCCGAGTCGAAAGAATGAAAATACTCCGGTAGGCGGCGAGCGACTGTCGATCTGATCTCCAGAAATGTGCAAAAGATATAAATGAACGTGCTGCTAACTTCCTGAACAAAGATAGTTGTGATAAAAAGAATAAATAACAAAAAACTGCGTCGTCCTGCGGGAGCTCGCGACGCGGCAGCCATCTCGTACGGCGCCATACTCTAACCTACTCCATACTCCAACCTTCCCTGGGTGGGTTAAGTATAGTAGGTTGTATGTTTATTCAGGAATTGTAAGTTTTTTGTTTTTAAATCACTAGTGATTGGTGGGAGTGTAACTGCCAGTCAGTTCTTTGTGGTTGTTGTTGTGGTTGCTTTATTTGTTTTATTTGTTTTGTGTTATTGTGGCGGGGCCTTGTGGCGGAAGTGAGGTGTGGCGGAAGTGATGTGTGATGGAAGTGATGTGTGACGGAAGTGATGTGTGACGGAAGTGAGGTGTGACGGAAGTGATGTGTGACGGAAGTGATGTGTGATGGAAGTGATGTGTGATGGAAGTGAGGTGTGGCGGAAGTGATGTGTGATGGAAGTGATGTGTGACGGAAGTGATGTGTGACGGAAGT